>WOUO01000031.1:0-435540 GCA_017139535.1 Trichocladium uniseriatum | reverse complement strand
CAGGGGATTTACAGGGGGTGGATATTGTGGAATATCGCCACCCGCTGATTATAGTGGGTCAAAACGGGGCCATTTTTGGATCAGCCGCCGGATCAGCCACTATGGGGCCAGTGTGGTTATCCCCCTGCTCTCTCAAACCTCGTTATGCACCGTCTTAAGCCCCTTGTTGGCACTCTCCATGACCTCCTCGTCACCATCCGCAAATGCCTGGTCACCAAAGGCAACTGCAATCTCTTCCAGCGTGTGGTTTGCCGTCTCAACGTAATAGAAATGAGCCAGGCCCGCCGAGAAGAGACAGAAACCCGCAATGACCAGATAAAAGTAGCCACCGATGCCCGCGAAAGCGTCCGGAGACACCATGCCGATGATGAAGTTGAAAACCCAGTTGGAGGTGGTGGCGAGAGCCATGCCCTTGCTGCGGCCCCGGAGCGGGAAAATCTCGGCTGGGAGAAGCCAGGGCATCGGACCCCAGGTGAAGCCATAGGCGATGTTGTAGAGCATGACGAAGGCGTACTGGCCATTGGCTTTGGTGGTAACGGGGAGGCTTGCTTCGGTAAAGGCGCAGACGATGCCTAGCAGTACCGCCATGGAAAGACCCCCGAGGATGAGAAGAGGTTTGCGACCCCATCGGTCGGCTAGCCACCAGGTAACAACCGTAGCGGCAGTATACGGAATCGCGTTCGCGGCGGTGAAAAGGAGGGACTTCCTGTCGTCGAATCCAGCCGAGGCTAGTGTGCTGGGAAGATAAAAGGAAATGATATTGATTCCGTTGAGTTGTGCAAACATCTGGACCGTGATACCGACGATGGTACGCTTCCTGTATCGAGTGAACATTTCCTAATGATAATTGTCAGCTCGCCATGTCACCTGTTTCTGGGGGAGTCTCTGGTAGTACTCACGCCCCAGCTCGACTTTCCTAGTTCCGCCTCATAAACAACCGCCTCCTGAATCTCGAGAAAGACTTGCTGAACATGCTCTGCTTCCGTATCGCCGTTGGAATGCAAATCCGCAACTGTCTGGAGACTTTCCTGCATGAATCCATTCTTGGCCAGCCACCGAGGAGTCTCCGGGAGAAAGAAAGACATGAGAATGAGAATTGCCGAGAGGAGAATCTGAATGATGAACGGGCCCTGCCACGACATGGCGTCTGGCACCATGAAATGAAAGCCGTAGTCGACCCAGCACGACAGCATGTATCCCGCGATCAGGCATGTGTACTCGATGCCGACCATCATACCTCTGGCATGTGGTGCCGCGATCTCGGTCTGAATGATGGGGACAGTCATGGAGAGGAAACCAACACCGATACCTTGAATCGTGCGGCCGGCAACGAAGGTGGCGAACCCAGGAGCGAAGATTTGGATAAAGGCGCTGAAGAAGTAGATGAAGCCGCCCAGGCGGACAGTCCTCTTTCGACCGATCATGTCGCCGAGTCTGCCGGCGATGAGGGCTCCCACGGCAGCCGAGGCCTGCAGGCAGGCGACGGATATACCCGTGATGGAGGGACTGACTTCAGCTGTGCTGCCGTTGGCGCCGCCATAATCGCCGAAGAAACGCTTGACGAAGACCGGATTGACAAGCAAACCAGACATGATACCTACCATCATTATTAGTCTAGAGCCTAGGTAGACACGAACCGAAGTCAAAGTGAAACTTACCAGAGTTGTAGCCAAACAGAGCATCACCCAGACTTCCGAATCCGCAAGTCGCGTACAGCAACGGAGTGCCCTTGAAAGGATACCTAGCGGTAACCTTGCTGGGCTTCAGCTTCTTCTCCAGCCAGCTTCCCTCCGCATCCTGCTGGGCACGGACAAGGTCCGTACGTTGCCTTAGCTTATCATTTCGGACTGCAACAGCAGAAGACATGATGAAGAAACCAAAGACGCCGGCGAAATGCGGGCAGATGGTAAACCAAGTATGGAAGAGGATGAGGCTTGATGGCGATGATGATGGGGAGCTCTGGGGAACTCTGGGGAACTCTGGGGAAGTCTGGGGAAGTCTGGGGAGGTCTGGGAACTCCGGTGATCTTATACTACCCCAGAGACTGCCCACGAGACTTCCCCATGGAGAGGATCTAGCTAGGTACAGGATTTGACATTTTGTCTGCCCTTCTGCTCCGGTGCTTGGCAGTGGATTGCACTATCTCCACTATTGGGAGGCGTCGGCTTCTGCCGTGGCGTAAACTTGGGAAATCTCTGCCATTCTCTGGCGAGGCTGGAGGCAACTGAATGGGAAAAGACCTCATCCGATCACGAGCAGTACTGACCCCTGGACAAAGTGGTCCGGGAAGTGGAACTCGGAACTTGCACGCATGGTGGCAATCACTTGGATCGTGAAACTTTTTCTGATGGATGGTGTGCTGAAGACCGGAACCGGAGCCGGCGGAACCGGAGCCAGTACGTACAAACAACTAAACACGACCGGAACCGATCAAGACTTGGCTCAACCCGCCGGAACCGGAAGGCGGACGGGCCCACTAATGGGCAAGGTAACCATGGCAGTAACAGGGAACCCGGTTGTTTCTGAGTTTCCGAGGTTGACATCGGAACCTCTCCAATATCGGAACCGCAGAAACATCTAGGTAGCTATAATATCCTGGGTCAAAATGTCAAAATCATGCTACATGTGTTCCAAGACACGCAACTTTCTGTGTTTCAACCTCGCAAAATCGCCATCATGACACCAAGGGAGACGACTTCCACATTGAATCCGAGTTTCAGTCCTGGACCCACGAAAACCAACAACACCTTCGTCTTGAGTCCGGCCAGGGAATTCTATTACGAGGAGACGCCCATACCAGAGCTTCGCACATCGAGAGATGTTCGTGTGAGGGTCATAGCAACTGGCCTCTGCGGTTCCGACGTGAGTGACCCGCGACCGTACCCGTAACCCTGTGGCTTTGGTGTTTTGTTTACAGGTTCATTCACTGACATGGAACGCTGCAGGTTCATTATTGGCAACACGGACGGATCGGCCAATACGTTGTTGACGCCCCCATCGTGCTCGGCCATGAATCCGCAGGCATTGTCGAAGCATGCGGGCCTGACGTCAAGGGCCTAGCCGTTGGTGATCGAGTCGCTCTCGAGCCAGGGGTGGGGTGCAATTCGTGCGAGACCTGTCGAAGCGGCCGATACAACCTCTGTCGATCAATGCGCTTCGCCGCGACCCCTCCCTACGACGGCACGCTCGCAACCTATTATGTCCTCCCCGAAGAATGCTGCTTCAAGCTACCGCCTCACATATCATTCCGCGAAGGTGCTCTGGTCGAACCACTGAGTATCGCTGTACATGTCTGCGGGCTTGCTGGGAACCTGCAAGGAAAATCGGTGGCGGTATTCGGTGCTGGCCCAATAGGGCTATTGTGCTGTGCCGTCGCGCTGGCATTTGGTGCAGCAACGGTTGTGGTGGCGGATGTGGTCGAGTCCAGACTCGAGTTCGCCGCAGGATTTGGCGCCACTGCAACCTACAAGATGGAGCCTCAATCATCGCCCGACGCGAATGCTGAGGGCTTGTTGAGCAAAACAGACCCTCAAATCGCTGCTGCTGGAGGGTTTGACGTCGTCATTGACGCGACGGGAGCGGAGCCTTGCATCAGTTGTGGTGTTAGTGCCCTGGCGCGTGGAGGAGTCTTCGTGCAGGCAGGTCTGGGCTCTCCGACCATCGCTTTTCCAATCGGTCAGATTTGCGACAAGGAAGCAACATTGAAGGGTAGCTTTCGGTATGGGCCTGGTGACTACAAGCTTGCCATTCAGCTGCTGGACTCTAATCGCGTTCGGTTGGAGAGTCTTATCACGCACGAGTTCTCATTTGCCGAGGCCGAGGAAGCATTCAAGAACGTCGCTAACAGAGCCGGGATCAAGACGGTTATATATGGCCCCGGAGTAGATAGAAGCCTGGCAGAGAATTAGAATTGAAAGACTTAAAATCGGGCCTCGCTCCTCGTTGACTCCCAGAACCAATACAGTCCGCTTCCGGTTGCGTCAAACGGACTCGGACCTTCCTCGTTGGACCACCCTAGCTCGCCATCGACATTGACGCTTGAGGAATCAGTTTGGAGCCAAACGTCGTTGCTACCACTACCACTGGCAACGGATGAATGACTCGGACCCGGGACGCCTTGGCCGTGGCTCCATCCGTCGTTGTTGACTATGTCGTCACCATGAACTGGAACTCCGTCAAACCCGACAGGGAACACTAGAAGCGGCGCTATTGTTAGTACTATACGTATAGCATATAGTCAATTGTGTCTGATGCGAAGTGCGATTTACCTCTTTGTAATGACGCTAGACTCTCATTCAAACGTAAAGCGCTGTCGGCGGTGCCATGCTGCCAGTTCCGGTGCAGTCCACTGTCGACAGTGCCCAGTGGTGGCTGAATGGGTAAGCGCAGGGTATCCTCAACCGACATCAGCGGCGGCGCGTCCGATGGCGTTGGGGTCTTCTGGCCGTCCCCAGCCTGAGCCGGCTGGGAATGTGAGACGCCGACGGGAGCCAGCATGGCGTCCGCTTCCCGGCGCAGAAGCATATGGATGACATCCTTCAAGATGATATTGCTCTGCATGGACAGCTTGGTCTTCTTTCCAAGAAGGTCTTGTAGGCGATAAATACGCGTGATGGTCCGCTTCACTTCCTGTGCTCTGTCAGAGAGCGGATCGGACAAGGCAAGGACAGCCATGACGATGCCTGAATGAAACAAATTGATGGCCATAAATGCCACCAAGTGGGTATTAGTGGCTAGTTGAGCAAGGTGCGGCATCTCCGTCACCTTGGATGTCCGTAATGCCGCATCCCACCATTGCTCGGTGCTCGGCATTTGACTTCTCGACAACGGGCTATTTGCGCTTTGCCCATGAAGGGCCCAGGATACTGCTTCATAGGGGGAGCCTGAGAGATTCGACGGTGAATGGGTGGTGGCGCCTTGGCTGTTCTCGGGCTGGTTTTTGATGAGATGGTCGACTTGTTGCGCCAACAAAGGGCGATGGAAGATAATGAGCAGGTTATCGAAGGTCAGTTGGAGAGCCAGTGCTTGTAACCGGTGCACTCTCGACGTGCTGGAGTGGTTTTGTTCAAAGTCAGAACTCAAATCGAGGAGCAGGTGGGCGGGTAGGCTCCTCCGCCATGCCCATAACCTTTCAGTCACCTCCATGATTCGAGTGCTGTACTGCTGCCCCGTCATCCGTTGGTTAGGTGCGACGGTCTGTAGGCCAAATACCGTCTCGATGATCGGAGACGCAATCAAGTACAGTTTGTTCAACTCCCGCTGATAGGACGAGTAGCAGATTGAAAAATCCGTTCGCGATGGGCTATCCGCCTTGAAATAGGGCGACTCGGACACATCGACCGGCTGCGCGACATTGCAGTCTTTGTCGTTGATCCCAAGAGGCCTGCCGTAGGTGACGGAAGCAAATCTGCAATGAATTAATCAGCTGATAATGCTACACATACCAGTCGCAGTTAAACATACCTGTCCCAAGTGTAGATTGTCCACCAGACCCTTTTCCTTTCTTCAACACTCTCTGCGTCGCCTTGCAGCGGTTGACGATGAAGCCCGAGGGCCTGCGCCGCCTTGATAGTCGCGCCCGATAGCGCGAAGGAGAGGTTAGGTTTGCCATGATAGACATAATAGGAACCGAGCAAGATGCATGCTTGGACAGATGATATCGAGATGTGGTCCATCAAGTCGGTTAGCTGGGATCCGGCGCCCTGTATAAGGGATGATGCCCAAGCCTGCCAGTCTTCGTTTGGACAGTGTGCATCTATCTGGTTGTTGTGTGATGTGTACCACGCTGCCATTCCGAGAACTGTTGATAACAGAAGAAGGAACGGTCTTTGCGATGGGTAAGCGAGGCCATCTTGGATAGACTCGAATTTTGAGCGAAATCTGGGCTCATAGATGACCAACGAGAACCAATGGACCGTGTCGAAATATTCTTCAAGAAGCCTACACATGATATCCTGGGACGGCAGATCGTACCCAATGATGGACTTTATACGACGTCTCTGCGTGCGATCGTGGCGGAATGCTACGCGTTTGCCGTAAACGTCCCCGCCAGGTATGGCCGATGTTGTTCTCTCCAATGTCGATATGCCCTGGTCACTCAACTGGCAGATCTGTTACAGTGCACGGGTTAGTTAGGTCACAATTAGTGGCAGAGGATGCATTGCGTAACCCAAAGTGATTAGGTATTTACCTTGTGCGCAATCCCAACCGCCGAGTCCGCTTCACCAGCAGCTACACTTTGCCGTCGGCTCTCTCCATCCATTGTGACGTCAATATCGGCATCTCTAGAAGCCCGAGAGTCGTCATGAGAATGCACAGGGTGCTGTTCCTCCGGGCGGAACAGAGCCGGAGTCGCACGAGTCGCATCTATGCTAGGCCTTTGGTGCGGAGGCTCCGAATCATCACAGGAATGATCCCGCGTGCGTTTCCTTTTCGGTGCGCCGCTGCCAGTGGGCAAGTGGAAGCTACTCGATGAGCATTCGACATTCGCTCGAGCACAGAGTGAGCACGGACGAAACGGATCACACTTAATTGTTGTTTAGTGTGGGATACACGATGATACCGTAGTAAAAAAGAGATGAAATAGGGTACCCACTCGGCTTTTGTTGCGGCGGCATCTCTCACAAGCTTTACTGACTCTAGTCGGAAGCCTGCGCCCGTCAGGGGTGGGGGTATCTGAAGAGGTGACGGACACCATATCACCGACTTGGGACGCGTGGAGACAGGACGGAAAGGCACATAGCACGGAAGGATGAGTGAGGATCGCAGTGCCTAGTGCGTTTCCCCCGCTGCGTGCTTTGCCACCTCTGCGCGCTCCATTAAAAACACTAATGTGGTCTGTGCTTGCCGCGATGAGCGGATATTTGCTATGGAAGTTAAACAACCGAAATCTAGAGTCACGTTCTCGCCCTCCCTACATCAACGACAGCTTTTGGTCTTTGGTGTTGCTTAAAAAGATGCGGTTTCCGTCCTCATAGCTACCAGTTCTGGACCCTTCTGAGCAGACACGGACCCCGGCTCTTTCCCTCCAAAGCTCACCCAAACCCTGGCCTGTGCTTCGGCAGACTCGGCCCTGCATCGCGAAATGGACTCCATACACAACGTGCGAGCAGTCCAAATCGGTGTTAGCGCCAGGTACCAAAATTCCGTCAACCTGAAACCGTTCATGAAATCCGTCAAACAATTCCCATCAACACAATGACAGCGTCCGAGCGAGAACAGTTGGATGGCGCTCTGCCGTTGCGATAGTCCTTTCGGAAGCCGGCTGCCACCATCATGCATACTCACCCTCCCTTGGAACTTTTATCCATCTCAAACTCCATACCCTGTTTCCGATTCGAGATCGCTTTAACGGCATGCAGAAGTTACAAGCTGCCGTCCCACACCTGCGGGAGCGGAGCGGAAAGACTGGAAGCGAGGCCGGTTCCTCTTTAGCCCCTTCCTGGTAATCTCGTTCGGTTATTACGGCGATATCATGGAGCGGCCTCCTACACAATGCGATCCTGATGCGACCGGGTTTTTTGCTGGTTTCTCCTTTTCGTGTTTCCCAAGGCCGTGCCGTCCATCGGAATAATAGCCTGACGATTCCCACCCGCGCGCCTTGAAGTGCCATTCCTCGGCCGCCCCTTCTTCACTACCCCGTACCCCTGCTGTAAGCGTAGTTTCGGTGTTGTAGCAATGGCACGCTCTACATTTCTGGCGGCGGCAGTCGCGCTCACTGCCCAGGTCTCATCAGCGGCCAACTTCACCATCGCCAATGGCCAAATATACACTCCCGGCCTGGCCATCCTCGATGCCCCGCAGCCCGGCACGCCCCTCGGTGGAGGTGTGTATACCTCGATATCTAACTACTCTCACCCGCATGTTGCTCATCCCTCCTAGACATTATCGAAGTCGCGCTGGACGTCTCGACCAACGGCCGCCTCCAGCTGCCGCCCTACCCCGAGGACAGCCCCAGCTTGATCCACTTCATCAACATCTTTCTGTCCAGCTATGACACGGGACGCAACTTCACCATCACCAACGGTACCGCCTCGGCCAACAACGCCAGCCTGGGCGACATCATGCTCCAGGAGCCCGGCAGCACCGTGAAACACGTCAAGTGGACCTGGCCTGACTGCCTCGTCGGCGACGGCGAGCCGAAAGGCGATGACAGCGACCGGGGAGCGTACAACGTATGCCCTTACCCCTTTCCCCACCCTCCCCCACCTCTTCCCTCCTATCAAAGCTAACAGTGTCCTCCCCCGCAGATCTCAATCCGCCAATCTTTCCGCCTCAACGGTGAGGACCACTACACCATCTTTGACGTGCCCATCTCGGTCACCAACGGCATCAGCGCCAGCGACGACAGGCCCTCGTGCGACGCCCTCGACAACCCGCTGCTGAGTCCCGAAGAGATTGAGAAGTCGGCCGACTTTGACGTGCCTGTCATGTTTGCCCCCGGTGATGCGACTACGCTGGAGACCACGTCTGGGAACGGCGCGGCGGCTGGTTGGAGGGGGTTGGGGTGGATGGGCGTGGCGGGTGTGGTTGTTGCGTTGGTGATGTGAGGAAGTAAAAGGGGTGCGGAGGGGAGTGGATTTGTGATACCCTGGGTTGTATAAAGGAGGGGCTCTTTGGGGTTGTTGATGAGAATGACGGGTTTAAGATTTGGGGTTTGTGGGACAGCTGATGCCCTGATATTTGTGGTGATGCTCGGCCTGCGTAGGAGCTGTTGGGATCAAGGATTGTCTCGTTGCTCTTGGATCCTGTCTCGATCTATCATCTAGCTTGGTTAAAACAGTTCGGCTGCCCGGCTCATCGAGTATAGCCAAAATTTTGCAAAACACCACACGTAGATTTACTATCTCGTAATTGCTATCTCGCAATCGAGGTAGCTGTATTGGGATCCTTAGAGTTTTATTGTGACGTTGAAGGCGATGCGATCTAGCCATTGACCACATGGATGATGGAGCAAGGGGCCATCCATTGTTCATACGTCACTTAGCGTCAATGTTTCTGATGAATTTAGTTACCATCAGGACTTTTACCTCTGACGAAACTTTATTCGAGCCTAGAGGCAGCTTGAGAGAGTGCGAGTGTGCGAGGCTGAATCTCAGGGGGAAGTTGCCCCACTCCTCAGTGGGTCCCTCCTGCAAGGCTGCAAGCCCGAAAAAAAAGTTGAGCCAGCAATCTGAGCTCCTGCCCCTCGGTCCCTTCACAGCCAACATACCACCCTCTCCACAACCCTCACCATGTCGCGCCGCCGCCAACAAGAACAATTAGAAGACCCCTCCTCTGATGAGGGGTCCTTTGCCAGCTTTGACGAGGACGAGGTTTCCTCTTCCGGGACAGACGACGACTTCCCCAGCAAGAGAAAAGATGCCGCCCTTCTTGACAAGGATTCGGACGAGGAGGACTTGGAGCGCTTCGTTCTAGGGAGCAAAGAGACGTTTCGCGAACAATTATTCCGCGACGACTTCCTTCCTGAAGTTACCGACTCCAAAGCGCTAGTAAAAGCATCTACAGACGCCGAGGCCACGGGCCAGGAACATGTCGCCGATTCGTCGCTGTTTATGATCGATACCGCGGGAGACGAAGCCGAGGCGGAAACAGATCTAGTACCGGCAAAGGAGGTTGCGGCCGAAGAGGCGCCCGCGTGGGAGGACAGCGACGACGAGAGACTGACCGTGTCCCTGGCGACGGCCACCCGGCTCAGGAAGCTCAGGAATTCTGAGGCGGAGGACCAGGTCAACGGCACAGAATATGCGCGGCGGTTACGGCAGCAGTACCTGCGGCTCTACCCGCAGCCGGAGTGGGCCAAGGGCGCGAGCAGCAAGCGGAGGAGAAGGCGGTCGTCAGCCGCGTCGTACGACGGCTCTTCGGGTTCAGACATGGAAGTAGACAGCGACGGCGAGAACATTGACGCACCGCTGCCGCTCGACAGCTTCTTGCGGGACGCGAACTCCTTCAGCGCCGCCGCCGACGGCAGCTCCCGGAAACGCAGAAAACTCCGCCCCGAGACCATCGACATCCAGCGCACGCGCGACATACCCGACACGCACAAGGCCGGCGTCAGCTCGCTGGCCTTCCACCCGCGCCACCCGATCCTCCTCTCGTCCAGCACCTCATCCATCATGTACCTGCACCGCATCGACGCGTCGGCACACCCGACGCCCAACCCTGCCCTGACCTCGGTGCAGGTGAAGCGCACCGACCTGCGGCGGGCCGCCTTTGTCGGCCCCGCAGGCGACGAGATTGTCTTTGCCGGCCGCCGCCGCTACTTCCACAGCTGGAACTTGTCGTCGGGCCTCGTCAAAAAGGTGTCCAAGATCCAGGGCCACCAAAAGGAGCACCGCACCATGGAGCGCTTCCGTGTCAGCCCCTGCGGGCGGTACCTCGCGGTCGTCGCGTCCGACAAGAAGGGCGGCGGCATGCTCAACATTGTCAACGTCGGCTCGATGCAGTGGATCGCGCAGGCGCGCGTCGACGGCCGCGGCGGCGTGTCCGACTTTGCCTGGTGGAGCGACGGCAACGGCCTGACCATTGCCGGCAAGGACGGCCAGGTCACCGAGTGGAGCATGGCCACCCGCCGCACCGTCGGCATATGGCGCGACGAGGGGTCTATCGGCGGCACCGTCATGGCCCTGGGCGGGCGCAACGGCCCCGCGGAGCTGGGCGGCGACCGGTGGGTTGCTGTGGGGTCTACGAGCGGTGTCCTGAATATCTACGATCGGAACGAGCTGGTGGTGAAGAAGAAGCAGCAGCAGGAGCAGAGTTCAAATTCAGCGCCGGCAGCGGTGGAGATCAAGAAGCTCCCCGAGCCGACGCGGCGGTTCGAGCATCTCACGACATCCATCTCGGTCGTGACCTTCTCGCCCGACGGCCAGCTGCTCGCGTTTGGCAGCCAACACAAGAAGGACGCCATGCGGCTGGTGCACCTGCCCAGCTGCACCGTCTACCGCAACTGGCCGACCGAGCAGACGCCGCTGGGCCGCATCACGGCCGTGGCGTTTAGCGCGGGGAGCGACGTGCTCGCGGTCGGGAATGATGCGGGCAAGGTGCGGTTGTGGGAGATTAGGGAGTAGAGATGTGGCGGCAGTGTGGGTGTGTTCGAGCAAAGCAAAGGAGATATTTGCAGGATAGATATCCCAATGAAGAAATGGTCCAATTTAGGAGGGCTATTGTTCAGAATATGATATGCCGCAGCAACGCCTTGACCGGCCCCATGTCCTTGACCTTCTTCCTTGGGTATATCTTGCCTTGCCGAACCGTGTAATTGGCGAGTTCGTGCGCACTGCCAAAGCGGCGGGGCTGCTGGCCCAGTTTGACTGCATCGAGTAGGTCGTAGATATTGATATGCACAGTTTGTAGGGCCTGGCATGTGGTGTTTGTTAGTCATTGTTGGAACGCTTTTATAGGTATGCTACCTTTCGGCACTTGGTGATGCTCGGGAAATCGCCTTCCAGTCCAATGTCGCCGCAGAGGCGCTGCCAGTCTTCGAGAGTGCCGGTGCCAAAGTAGTTGTCGAACTCGACGACGATGTTGCGCGACCTCTTCTTTCGGGCCATGGTGTTTTAGTCCCCCCGTAGGCCGGACAGAGACTTGGTGCCTAAAGTGTTGGGACCTGAGGTACAAAGTACCTAGTTAGTTACAAAAAGACTCAAGCCATGTTGTCAGTTGAAAACGTACGCACTCTCAATTATGAAGTCAACAAACCCGGGACGTCACGGTTTCCTCTCAAGCAAAACGGGAGGCATGACTGAAGTTAAAGTCCATAGGCAAACGCTCATGCTATGAGGCCCCCTACTCTCCACTCCCTGAGGCAGAATTCGGGACGCTGCATCTAATTTGCGGTAGGCAGCAATGTGGCTGTGATGCTGTTGGTTGATAACTTCCATGTTCTTGATTTGCAAACTCACCACCTCCGTTATGTCCTTGTAAACGGGGGAGGAGGGACGGGGGATGGAAACAGCAGGAAAGCAGGAGAACGCCGATCAAACCATGATCTCGATTCCCCTCTTTAAAAACCTGTCAAGATGTTTTGCTGTAAATTGAAGTTTATTATTTAAAATGAGTTAGTGTTGTCAGGAAGAAACAAAGTTATTGTTACCAACATCCGTTTGAGTTGCGTTGGAAGACAAACGCCGCATGTCAAACGGGAACTGTTGCTAGCCGCAACTCAACACTGATCTAGTCTTCAGATATTCTGAGGCAATGTAGGTAGTTAAAACAAAGAGTTCTAAACTGAAGCTGAAAAACTACCCCGCCTTCAATTTGGCGGCCTCAAGTCATTCCCTCCTTCTCTCGTTGAGTCTCGGAACAGATAAGAGACCACGACAAGTGAGCCTTGAGTCATCTGCCAAAGTGCCAACTGTCAGCCCGCCACGCCCGGGGCCTTCCGTTTCCGGCACCCCTGCCATCTGAATCTGGTGTTGCCCCGCAGCGCCTCCCCGAAGCGCGGGAGCTGAAGATCCGCCGATCGGGACCGATTTGGGCCGCGATTGGACAAACACCGGAGCTGATTCTTTTCTTCAACTCCACACCTCAAATCAACATTCCGACTGGTTGCACCGTCGCAATGCGATGGCAGAAAGTCCGCGCTTCCTTCAGCTCCAAGTCGCTGCGTTTGAACAGACGGGAGTCGCTTACCTCGGCGAGAACGGGAGGTTGGTACGAAGTACGAGGCTGGAGGAGCCCACCTCAATTTCTAAGCGCGGGGGCTGGCAGGCTGGGTCTGCTGGTTGCGCTGTTTCACACCCCGCCCAAAGGTGGTCCCTCCAGCCCCGCGATTGTCTCGATCCAGACCCAGCCAGCGCATGGCAAACCACTCACCACTCCGATCGATGGGAACAATGGGGCTTTTCCAGGTATCCGATCCGGTTGACGGCACAATCGGCGTCCCCTGTCGTTCCCGACAGCCCTGCCGCCCAGTCAGTCGCCTTGTCATGGGCTACGTGTCAGGCCACAACCATGGGAGTGTGGCATGGCAGGGCCTGGTTTCGGTTTCCCTGGCAATTTCCCAATCGGCTGACGTCCGGCCCTGAATGACTGTGTGCTGGGGATAGGGCGGCTGCGATGTGTGCCATTACAGCGCAGGACCTGAAGGTAGGTGATAGGTGATGGCCTGGTGGCTTGCAGCCCTGCGCCCAAAAAGCCTGCTTCTAATGCCCGACCTTGGCCGAGTTCCACAACCGGCCTGGGCATGTTTATCTTTTCTTGTCATCTTTGTTGATGAGCATTTTTGGGGATATTGCCTTGTGCAAAACCAAAACACAGTTTCCCATCTCATCAATTGGCATTGTTGCACTTTTCTCCAGTTCATCCACTAGGGCATGGTTCCCTAGCCGGCGCCACGCTCTGTTGTGCTTCGAGAATTCTTCTTTTTTGTCTTGTCTCAACCCCCCTCACCCCACCACACTCGCATCCCGGCCCGGCTGGTGGAGCAACCCCCCCGGTTTACATGTGTAAGAATGGCCTGGTGGGATTCCCAACACCAACAGCGAAGCCCCGGTGCTTCATCACCGTCAAGACCACGTCTCGTTATGGGCGATGCCTTCCCTAGACTAGAGTCTAAGTACGTCGAGATGGAGCGAGAGAGAGCTTTGTTGTCTCCCGTCTTCGAGGACCACCTCGGCCCCTCGACTACTCCGGCTCTAGCCGTACACGTCGAGATCCGCTTTACCGACCCCGTCATCCGGTCCAGATATTGCCGCAACTACGGCAGTTCCCCCAGTTTCGAAGCTACCGATAGGATATGTCGCGGTTTGGTGCGGCGCATCGAGCGCTGCTCCGAAGAGTTCCTCACCCGCAAAGACTCTGGCGCACTCGAGGTGTTCAAGGATGGCAGCTATGAGCGGAAACCTCAGCGGTTCGAGATGACCTTTCGGGTCCTGAGGAAGGGCAAGGGCGAATGGGCCGAGAGGACGTACCGATCTTACCAGAAACAGCCCCTGACCGTCGCGGCCACCAAGGAAATCATCCTCGCCAGCCATAGGATGGTTGGCCTCTTTCTGCGCCGTCACGATGAGCACTTCCGGTGGCTCGACACCACCGTCTCCGATACCGATTTCGAGAGTGAGACCATGGCTTCATCTCGGAACGGCCATCCCTCGCTTCTGTCCGTCCCTCGGTCCCGCTTTGTCGAAGCCACCCAGGCGTTCGAGTTTGTACCTGGGTACGGCATTGAGCTTCGCTTCCGGAGTAGGAGCCCGCAACGGAGAACCCCGACGTTTGAGAGGAGATTGAAGATCAGCAGCACGCAAACCACGCCATTGACCCTCTTCATGGGCGAGGATCTGCTCGGGAAAGCTTTGCAAGTTCTCAATCAGGAGCTGGATTCGAAGAAGGAGGAGTTGGAGAACCATGTGCGAGGTCACAGCGATGGCTCTCACTCCGACGACAATGCGCTCGAGATTGATCTCAGAATCTCCAACAACCTGGGGCCCGCGTACAGCCATCTGCACAGAAATGTGAGAAGCAAGCTGGCCCTGTTCCGGGATTTCGAGGGTGGCGATTGTAACGACTTCTTGAACGGCATCGAGAACTACCTCATCCGCCTCAGAAATGAAGCCGATGCCAAGATCAACGCCGCGAACGACTTGGAGTTTAGGATATTGGAACTCAAGGGTGTGGCATGGACGCTTCGTGAACCGGCCATGTTCACCCTCGGTCCATCAGCATCTTATGGTCGCCGGACAATCCAAGCAGCCCTGGACCGCATCCAGACCGGAATCGGCGACGTCATCCGCGGCCACAACATCGCCATCCACATCAACGCCCACAAGCGAGGTCACCTCGTCCTGGACAAAGCCATAGTCGCGCACGAAAAGCGCGGGAAGCCGAGAGAGACCTTTGCCTCGCACGAGGATGCAGAGGCGGCTTTTATCTCGAGGCTGAAAGCCCGGATCCAGAAGGATCTCGACAAGGTGTTTGAAGACACGTGCTCCATTGACGATATTCCCGAAGATGAAGACGAATTTGAGCGGCCCTCAACACCTGCACAGCCCGAGCAAGCACTATCCGAGGCAGGATTCTCGCCGATGTATTCGCCAATGTCAACAAAGTCCTCGCCCGGAAAACGGCCTGGCACGGCAGTGAGCCGCATGCAAGAACTCCCTAGACCGCGGGCCCAGCGAGTCTTTTCTCTGTCTCGCCGATCTACCGAGTCTATGAGGTCAATCGATTATCTCAAAGCCGGCGAGGATCCATTCGCAAATGACAGCAGTAGGCCCAGTACCGCAGCCACCGACGTGTCTTCGAAGTCAAGACTCGGGGACCTATCGCCGCTGCTCACGGCAGCAGAAATCAAACCTGCGCGGCGGTCATTCTCCCTGGTGTCGAGACGGCCCTCATCCGTAACCCGCGTCAGCAACGCTTCAACTCTGGTTGAGGAGCAAGCGGTACGCGCTGAGGACCGCAATATCAGTGGTCAAAACAGCAAGGAAACTGGAGTTGTGGAAGAGAAACCCGAAGAGAGCGGTCGGGAGTCTATGACGTCGGAGCAGGTCGTGAGCCCTGCAGGAGCTCCATCAGGGGCCCTCCCTGCAGAAGCATCCCCGACCCTGACCTCCAACCCCGCGGGTCAATCGCCCGGAATACCATCACAGGATGATGACAACAAACCTGTACTTCCAATCGTCCGCGAAGCCAAGCAGCGCAAGATGGACAGTCCGGAGACGTTTGTGGATGCCCGGGAATTCGTGACCAGCCCGGCACCCGTCGAGTCCGAGCTCTCGGCCGCACTGGCCGGAGAGCGAAGCCCGAGAGCCGATGATGAGTTCTCGACCGCGCCTTCGACCCCTGAACTCATCACCGGAGGCGCGTCACCAAAGCACAGTGCATTGACCACCCCGGTCTTTCTGCGGACAAGGTCGGGGACGACGGATCCCGTTGTTCTTGCGCCTAGCTGCTTCCCGGACTCCAAGCCCGATGAGCCCGAGACGAGATTGCAGGCCGAGATCACCGGGACGCCGGCATCGAAGGGGGACCACGAGGACCCAATCGGACAACCCAGCTTGGACCTTCCGCCACAAGCAATTTCAGCAGCTGGAGCGACCGAAGAATCCGACAATGCCCCTGTCGAGACAGACGGACAAGGCGTTGCGGAAAATTCCGACTTGGACGCCGGGGTTGTGGTACCTCAAGTGGCGTCCAACGTTGAATTAAACTCAGCACAGGACCCGCCCATCCAATCTGCCCCGTCGTCTGCCTCGGAGGCGGACGAAATATCGACCCCGGAGAACCAGGTTTTAAGTGAGCAGCTCGGGGCCGAGACCAAGGCAGAATCCGACGTCCGTTCGCCTTCTCCGGACTTCCCCACCCCTGATGTCCGGGGGTCGGAACCGAACAAGAGCCCGGACCACGGACCAGGTTTCCAGGGCCCTAGCTCCGGAAATGTCTTGGAGCCCGGCAATAAGCTGGAAATTCCACCCGAGTCTCAGGTTAGCGAATCACCCGGGAACGAACTCGGCACCGTGGCCGGCGCCGAAACCGAGCCCGTGGAGGATAACGCGAGCAGCGATCTTCCTCGTGATGTGCAGGAACTGCCTGTCAGTGGTGACTCGGACCAAGGGTCCGGTGCCGAGCCGGAAGAGGTCTTGTCGAATTCCAATGTAGAGCGCGAAACCATCGCCGAAACCGAAGGCTCATCTGGCGATGACCGCCACGAAGAGACGGAAACGAAGGAGGCCCCGACAAATGATCCCGGCCCCGGCACGACAGACGCCACGGGGAACCATCTCGGCAGCGACGGACCCGGACTCGTAACCGATCAGCCCGCTACCGAGGATGTGTCTTCTCCAGACGTCGGTCCCGTCCAAGAGACCGAGGAGCCCTCCACCAACCACAGCGACCTTGATACCCGGGCACCCGAGACCGCCGTCGGAGACCAGCGGGACGCGACCGCCGACGGTCCCGGTTCTGATGCCGAACCACCCCGCGTTGAATCCGAGGGCGGCCATGTCTCGGAT
This sequence comes from Trichocladium uniseriatum, assembly GCA_017139535.1. NCBI lineage: Eukaryota > Fungi > Ascomycota > Sordariomycetes > Sordariales > Chaetomiaceae > Trichocladium > Trichocladium uniseriatum. The sequence goes on along the minus strand of WOUO01000031.1, from coordinate 418,591 downwards.
CAGACAGTTGAGACAGTCGACGAGTCCAGCAGCCGCCTAATCGATGAGCCCGAGACGGACCTACCGCATCCGGGTGACGTACCCCATGGTGCCGTCGGGGAGTCGGAGAATGGGCAGTCCACGGCCGGGCCCGAGGGAGATGTCGATCTTGCGGCTGAGGTTGCGGAGGGCGGTGTAGTTGCCGAATCCGAAACCGAAACCGAACTCGGTGTTGAGCGCGCCGGGGATGGTGATGGCGTCGGGGCCGCCGGGCAAGATGTCACGCCCGAGGAGCAGGTTGTTACGCCCGAACTCGGTGATGAGAAGGTCGCCGTTTCCGAAGTTGGTGGCGACAAGGTCTCGGACGGAGAAGCGGACACGGATCCGACTGCGTCCGATAGCGCCGAAGTCGAAACCCCGGGGCAGGATGCCACCGAGAACACCATTGGCGACGTGGAGGATCTGGCTGACTCGTTGACTGAAGCCAAACTTGGAGCCGAGGCTGGGGCTGGGGAAGACATTCATTCCGAGGTGCTTGAGGAGGATCTTGCTAAGGAGCTTGAAGTCCGACCTGATGATGATGTCAGGGAAGTGTCTGGCTCTGAAAGCGAGACCGTGGAACCTGATGCCGGTGTTGAATCAGACGTTCATCTCGAGGTTGTCGATGAGGATCTTGCGGAGGAGCTTGAGGTTCAGCCTGGTGGCGGCATCAAGGGTGTTTCTGGCTCTGAGACGAAGGTCGTTGAACCTGATACTGGCGCTGGATCAGACGCTCGTCCAGAAGTTCTCCCGAAGGCCTTTGCTGATGAGCAGACTCAAGTTGACAACGGCGTCAAGGGTGTTTCGGGCTCTGAGAGGGAGATTCCGGAGCCAGGTACCGACGCTGAAGTAAACGTTCATCCGGAAGTTCTCACCAAGGTTCCTGCGGATGAGCTTGAACCCCAAGCCGCTGAGAACATCAAAGATATCTCTCACTCTGAGAGCGATGTCCTTGAGCCTGGCAACGGCGCTGAATCAGACGTCCGCTTAGAAGGTGTCGAGGAGGGCCCTGCGAATGAGCAGGCTGAAGTTGGCGACGGCGTCAAAGATGTTTTTGACTCGGAGAAGACCCTCGAGCCCGGTACCGGCGCTGAAGCAGACGTTCTCCCAGACATCCCGGAGGAGGACCTTGCTGATGAGCTCGAGGTTCGGTTTGACGACGACGTTTCTGGCTCTGAGAAGGATCTTGGGCCCGATGTCAACGCTGTATCAGACGTTCGTCCAGCAGAGGACCTCGCCGATGAGCTTGAGGTTCAGGCTGTTGACGAGGTCAAGGATGATTCTAGCTTTGAAAGGGAGGTTTCAGAATCCGATGCCGAGAGCAAATCCAAGGCCCCAGAACCCGACGTTGTTGATGGACTTCCTCAGGAGCCTGAGGTTCAAAGCCGCGACGTTGAAGGAACGGAAAGCCGTGGGTTTGACGAAACACCACAGCCTCAAGTCGAGGTGGCGGCTGTAACCGAGGAGCCTAGCGACGACCTGAAGCCTGAGTCCGAGGTTGAAAGTGAGAAGATGGACAACACCTCTAAGGACGAAGGCGACAAGCCCGAGGTCAAGGAGGAAGTTGGTAAGTCAGAAATTCTCGAGCCGCAATCTCGCGAGGAAGAGGACGCTGTCGCACCCGCAATTTCGGCCGAGGACTTGACTGTTCCTCTTCCCGACGTCTCAGCACCCTCAGCCGAAGCCGGCAAGGCCAACATCCCAGCCCGTATCACCGTCGTGCCGAAGGAACTGCCGCCATCCGCGCTCCAAAAGCCCGCACCGCAACAACACAAAGAGGAAGAGAAGTCCCATTCCACACCAATCCCCGACGTCACCAACATCCTCCCCCCATCTCCATCCCGAGAACCCCTCTCCACCATTGACGAGAAAACATCCCGGACCTCAGTCGACACCTACCGCCCCTCACCCGACGATGAACAACAACACCCCACCGTCCCCGCCAACCCCATCACCCCCAAACCCCTGCGTGCGACCACCTACCGCCTCCAAACAGCAGGCTACCTGGGCCTGCGCGAATCCCGCTTCCCCGAAATCGGCTTGCGCGGCGCCCTAGGCGACATCCGCTCCCGCCGGCTCAGCCTACCGGTTCAGCAGCATATGGTGGATCAGGAGGCCATGGGCGGAGGGCTGCCAAGCGCGCCTGCTTCGGAGGCGGGTGGGAGTAGAAAGAGGTTGGGAGGGCTCAAGGGTGGTGCGGATACGGGGGATGACGGTTACGGAGAGGGTGAAGGTGGCGGTGGTGGTGATGCTGTGCTGCCCAAAATGGTGATGTTGCTCGCTGGGGCGATGGCGTTGGGGAGGTTGATGAGGGGGACTCCGGAGTGAGGGAGTTCTAGTTTTTTTCAATTTTTTTCAACTTCTTGGGCAAACAGAGTCACATCTCTGAGTGGTTCTTTCCTTTGTTTCTTTCTTCTCTTCTTTCAGAGATTTTTAAGGGGCATTTACACGGCCGGGTGATGACATTGATGATGAGTGATGATGACGGGGCTGGAGGAAATGAAATATAACGATGATGGGAATGGATGGTTAGAAGTGCTGCATCTCAAGATGCCATCTATAGGAGTGACAGACGAAATCGAGTACCATGTGGGCATTTGCATGGGTATGGAAAAAAGCAAACACGGCAAAATATGAATTGAATAAGCACATTGAGACTCTTGGCAAGTCCCTTTTACGAGCTTCACCCACACTTCATATGTATTTTGTTTGGCAAATATAGGCACAGTGTAAACTGATACAGGACCAAAAGGGATGGGTATCAAAAATCATAGAACAAGTCATATCATATGCCAATCATAGCTCGTCCCTCGCCGGCTCCGGCTCCTCCCACATCCTCTTCATCGGATTCGGCTGGTCCTCGGCCTCGGCCTCCTCCTCGGCAGTCCTATTTGCCTCCTCCTCCATCTCCGCCCTCCGATTCAACGTATCCTCCACCATCCTCCCGACCTTCTCAACCATCGAATCCGGCTCCCCCCTTTCCTCTTCCTCCTCCCTCCCAACCTGCACCGTCGGCACCGCCCCTTCCTCCCCAATCCCAACGACACGCGTCTCACCACCCTCTCCACCGGGCCCAACAACCTCCATCCTCCCCCCACCACCACCACTAATCCCAGACGAAACCCCCTTGCCCACCCTCCACCCCGTCCGCACGGGCAGCCACACAAGCCACCACAGCGGCCCGTACAGCCACCGCCGAAACACGAGCCACGCCAGCGTGCACAGCAGCATGCGCAGCGCCGCCTGCAGGTACCACGTGTCGCTCTTTTGCGCCGTCAGCAGCGTGCCGACCAGCTCGCGCGAGCGCGTCAGCAGGCCTTCGAGGCCCTCGTAGCTCTGCTGCAGCTCGGCGAGCGCGGCGGAGCTCTCGGCCAGGGTCTGGGTCGCGAACGCGGACTTGGCGAGTTCGCCGGCGATGAGGGCGTGGGTGCGCCGGAGGGAGAGGGTTACGTCTGTGCTGGTGGCGAGGACGTCGCTGTTGTTGTGGTTGTCGTTTGAGGGGTGGTTTTTGGAGCGGAGGAGGCGGCGGCGGTCGCGAGGGGTGAAGAGTTGGTTGCGGTGATCCGGGTCTTGGGGTGGGTGGGATGTGCCGTTGGGGTTCGGGGAGGTGGCGCCGGAGCGGGTTTGTGGGGTGGAGGTTGCGGAAGCGGCGTAGGATGCTAGGAGGAGGTCGCGCTCGAGTTTCTGGGCGGCTTCGAGGCTGCGGCGGGCGGAGAGCTGGGCTCGGCGGAAGGAGGTGCGGCAGGCTTGAAGTTCGGCTTCTAGTCGTTGCGCGCCCTCTTTTAACCTTGCCTTGCGGTGCTCGGCGTCGCTCCCTGGGCGGCCGGACCGCAAGTCGGTGATTTCCTCGCGCAACAGCTCCAAGTCCTCGTCCTCCTCGCGCAGGATCTGGTTGATTTCGACGGCAAGTTCGGCGGCCACATTGTCTTCGTCGCTGGTGCTCAGGGGTACGGACCCAGGCTGGAACTTGATGTGGGCGAGGCGATCGATCAGGTCCCGGAGCTGGCCCGTGGTTTCCTGCAGCGCAGCAAGACGCTCATGTAGCGCGTCGAGCGACGCCATTGAGGTTCCGTTCTCTTGGTGTTTGTATGTTGGATCGGATTGGGCTGGGGGATGGGACGCTGCTTGTGTGATGTTGATTCAAGTCCTTTGTAAAGTTGAAGATGAGATGAGAGTTGGCATCTTGAAAGCATTGGCCACGATAACTATTAGTTGCAGGTCTACGGAATACGGGACGTCACCACATGTGGGTTGCGTTCATCAAAACGGAGCTCATCGGTAGCAAACGGTCCACCACATACACCATCCGTTCCCTCCGTCCCGTCCTCCGTCCGGCATCCTCCGTCACAACTCAACGGCGGCCGGCAGCCATTCAACACCAATTTTCAAGATCGCATCGCGAAGCTCGACTCGACCTAGGGAGAAGTTCGAACCACCGCGTCGCCACCCCCCTTCGTCCACACCACCGACCCCACGAACCCTCCTTTTCCGCCCAATCTCCCCAACAAAACCGCCAAAATGATAACCCGCTTCATCACCGACGTAACAACGCGCTTCAACCCCTTCTCGGCGCGCGCCCGCTCCGCCCGGCTCTTCCTCTCCTTCCTCCCTCCCGGCGCACGCGCCTCCGGGATGAACATCAACACGCAGCTGTTGCCGCGGACGTCGACGGAGCCGAGCTCGCTGCACGTCAAGTTCAGTCAGTGCACCTCCCAACCTCCCACCAACAACCAGCAATACCGAAGAAGGATGGAGAGCTAACAAGACAAATATAAACAGAGGACGGCAAGGAAATGAAGCTCGACTGCGAGGCGATGGGCATCAAGAGCATCATTGAGGAGGTTGACCGGCACTCGCGCCTGCTGCAGAAGGAGGCCGACTTGGCGTCTGGCTAAACAGAGCACAAGAGGTTGGGGGTTGGGCTGTAGGATTGTCTGGCTGGTTGTATCTATATGTACACATGTACACCTGAAAGCATGGGAGGCGTTTGCGATTTTTTACTAATCTCTTCGAGGGAGGTCCGGCGTATACCACTTCAGTATCACACCTACGACAAGCTACGGCTGCACACATTTTACTGGACTTTTGGTATTTCGACTCTAACTTTTAGTGCTTTCCAGCCATTTACCAAGCGAGACCTCTTGTCCAAGACAGCTTAAGCGGAAGCACCGCTAATGAAGAACCACTTATCGATGGAGCTGTCAATGGGAGCAGGGGGGAGCTCCTGGTTCTGGGGAAGGGGCGGGAGCTGGTCAGGGGAGACACGGCTGGCCGAGTGACCGACAGTCAGGTTGGCACTGTCAGGTTAGTTAGTGGTTGTATTTCAAACTGAGGATAGGGGTAAAAACTTACGTGGCGATGCCGCCAGCGGGGGTCTTGCCAGTGATGAGCTTCTCCCAGGCCTCGTTGCACTCACGCACAACATCCATGGCGTAGCTGTACCATGTCAGTAACTCCGTAAACACATTTCTCCTAAAAAGGGGAACTTACGTCTTGTTCTTGCACTCGCCAGTGAAGGCAAACTGGTTCTCGGGCTTGCCGTCGGGGATCTTGTAGATACGGAACCACTCGTTGGTGGCACGCAGGAGGCCGGGCAGGTGGCGCTCGACGTCCTCAACATCGTTGAGCTTGGGGGCGAGCGGGTCGTTGACGTCAATGACAATGACCTTCCAGTCCGTCTCCTCCTCGTCCAGGAGTGCCATGACGCCGAGCACCTTGACCTGCTTGACCTGGCCCGTGTAACCGACCAGCTCGCCAATCTCGCACACGTCGAGCGGGTCGTTGTCGCCCTTGGCCTTGGTCTCGGGGTGGATCGAGTTGGGGTCCTCCCAGGTCTGTTGGGTCGAGTCAGTCTGCCGTCTGCCATGCTATTTCTGAGCAAAGCTATTAATATGCATACCTGGGGGAAGGCACCATAGTTCCACAGGTAGCCCTTGTGGGGGAAGCAGTTGCGGACGAAGCGGAGCTTGCCCTTCTTGGTATCCTGCTTGATGGGGTTCAGGAGCTCATCCTTGGAGATCTGATCAGGTCCAATGCATGTCAGCCAACGACGCACAGAAGCACACGACGAGAAAGCAGCTAGTTCCCACCTCGAGCTTGGCGTTGGTCCAGCGCGGGATCTCGACAATCATGTTGAGGACGGTCTGCTCAGCGTTGGCAAAGAGCGGGATGTCGTGGAAGGGCGAGACGGGGACGCCATCCTTCTCAACGTAGACGCGGTGGTCGAGCGTGTTCGGGGCTCCGACCTTGCGGACACTGTAGGGGGAAGCCATGGTGCCTGTGGTGTAACTGCGGGTCGACAAGTGACGGGCAATCTGGGCAGTTCGCAAGACGGACGACGAGGACCGCAATTGTTGTTGCGAGATGGAGGGATTTGTGGCGGTGGGAAGCAGAGACGAGCGGGCTCCAGGTCCTTCTTCAGGCGAAGGTGGGGGAGGGGTTCCAGAGGCCGATGTGGGGCCGGTCTGTGACGCCAGCCAACGGCTCTGTGATTGGCCGGGGCGGGTCAATTGCTTTGGCGGCATATTTTGGGCTGCAATAGCGGGAAAGAGCTGCTGCCGGGTGAGGAGTCCGAGTCTTGCCACGGGCAGTCTTGCAGGCAACAACCGCCTTGACTGCAGCGCTCGTAGGGCCGGCATGCAGACGGAGTGTCCTTTGGTTGTTATGGGGATGCAGGGCGATGATGGGGCTTTTTCTTTTAGGGTGCTTCTCTGGATAGCTCCCCTTTGACCGCGGCAGTCGCTGCTCGAATCACGCTGCAATGCGCTCTCGAAACTTCCGAAGGACCGACGCGGATCTCTCTCGGCAAGACTGGCCAACTGCCAACGGGACCGCTTCCGGCTTGTCAATGTCGCCGTCGAGCTAGATATCCGAGCGTGCCTGTCTTCTCCCGATGATAGTGCGTACCGTTCCGAGCTTGCTAATGAGCGCCAATTGCGATGAGTCGTCGACGCACTGGCTTGAAATCACAGCCATGCCACACCAGCCACTGTGGCTTGCCTCCAAGCAAGATCCTCGCCCCTTTTCCGTCGCCCAGCGACAAGCCTTGGCAACATATCCTTTTGATCCCCTGGAGGTGTCAAGACAAATTGTAGGGAACACCATCAATCATGACATGCACAGCACCCAAATGCCAAACTGTGTTATTATCCATCGCAATATATAGTCCAGACACTGCCACGAGTTCGCACTGTAGGGTATTGCCTGTCCCCCAACGCCCCCTATTCCGCTCAACAACCAAAACACTGGCATTCCAATAGAAAGGAAGGTACGGCAGCCATGTATGCAGCCAAAAACAAAATCCATCATCAATCATCCCTCATCTACCCCATCCACCTCTCCTAGATACCCACCACCCGCCTACCGCCTCGGCACATGATTCCGCCCATACAGCGCGCCCCCAAACGCCGGGCCCGAGTTCCACCCCTGATTCACGCTCTGCTTCACAATCATCGCCGCCGCCTGCGCCGCCGCCGTGCGCTCCTTCTGCCGCTGCCGCTCCTTGAGATAGTGTGCCGCCTCGGGCCGCATGCGCAGAATGCGCAGAATCATGTCGTCGTTGGGATCCGCCTGCGCCTCCTTGCGCTTCTCCTCCTTAGCCTTCCGCATCGTGCCTAAGTTGCGGCTCATCATGATGCTCTTGCCGCGCCGGATCGTGCCGAGGCTGCCAAACGCGATCCCGGCACCAGCGGCACCGCCCGCACCGCCAAAGGACGGCACGCCCAGCGTCGACGGCGCCATGGCTGAGAGCCGGTTGCTCTGCATCTGCTGCTGCGCCTGCTGCTTGGCCCGCTCCGCGTTGGCCGCCGCCATGCGCTCCGACAGCCGGATCAGCGACTCGGTTGACTCGGTGTAGAAGAAGTTGAGCGACGTCAGCTCGTGATACTTAGGCGACTTGAGGACGTCGGCCGGCACTCCTAGCACTTCGCCCGACTCGTCTCTGGCGTTGAAGAATCCAAAGAGAAGCTCCAGCCATCGGTAGACCACGTCGACCTCGGTCTGCGTGAGCGGCTTCTGCGTCGACAGCTTGTCCGACAGCGGCGGGACTAGCAAGTTCTCAATCGCGAGCAGCACCTCCTTCCACAGCCGAGTCATGACCGCCATCATGGTTGCATCTGTAAGCGTCTGCTTCATGATGGCAAAGTTCTCGTCAAAGTATGTGAACAGCGGCCGGAGTGCATTCTCCACATCCGCTGGTGTGAACGACGGCGCATGTGACTGCCTCTTCTTCCACAGATTAGCCATGGAGGCTGTGATGCCCTTACTCAGCAAATTGCGCAGAGCCTCGCGGGACAGCGACGTGTTGATGTGCATCGAAAGCTGGCTTCGGTTAGCATCATTATCTTAGCTCAAACGCTGTCCAGTAACATACCTTGCTCGTGACCTTGCGCACCATGTCCCGCTCCGTTCGTTTCAAATGCCGGAAGGCCTTGCCGAAATGGAACTGAATGTCATCACGTTCGCCCTCCATAGTGACCCGAATCAAGATCCTCCCCTGAGTGTCCAGATCCAGCCAAAACTCTCTAGGCAGATAGTCGCTGAAATGCACCGGATCAAGCTTTAGCGACGTCCGCCCGACGAAATCGTGATCGCCAATCATGTCGTAATCCCAGATGGTTGCGATCAGGTTGAGCGGCCCGGACACGGTGATGTCGACCGACTCGTCCCACCGCGGGTTGAGGGTCCGCGGAATAACTCTCGTCTTAGCGAGGCGCTTCTGGTACTCGTCGCAGAGGACAACGTAAGGATCGCTAGTCCCGCCAGGGTCGCACGCCTTCAACTCCTCGCCCTCGACGAGCTTGACCGTAAACACATAGTGTGCTGGCCTCCTCGTCTGCTGCTTCGGGCCGTCCACCTTTTTGAGCACCTCGGCGCAGCCGTCTACGTTCATGCGCTTCTCTAGCTTATCTAACGCCTGCATAGCCCATTCGATATTGTTGAATTTGACAAACGACTTGACAGATGGTCAGCATAGTACCAAGCCATGGCCGATGATGGATAGAATCCTAATTGTACTCACCTCGGGGTAGAACTGAAACGGCTCGACTTTGTCTTTGTTATTCCAAGCATCCTTTGCATACTGAAAGAACTTTTCTTGCGTCGACTTGGAAGCCGCGGCCAACTCTTGGGCGGTCTGCCGGTCCATCTCCTTGGCGAACTGCTGCTCGACAATCTCGCAGTACCGTCCGATGCCTGCTGCAAACGTTTTGGCGAGGGCCGTCATGAACCGCGCAAGGTGGACTTCATCACCCCATTCGAGCTGGAGCAGCTGGTCGATTGTCTGGTTGAAAAGGGTAAAGGCGTCAATGATGGAGACACTATGCCGTTCTTCGTCTGTGGGAATGTCCTCGGGGCGGCGGACCCGGACACGGAACTTGTCCTGCTTGATAGCCTCGTCGATGAAACTCTCCATCTTGCCTTCCACGTTCTTGATCCAACGCCAGACAAAGTCGTCGAGAAGGCCTTCGATGTGAAAGGCAAAGGGTTTGGCGGGAAGGGACTCGACGTGAATCTTTTTGATCTCAATGAGCTCTTTGTACAAGTCGAACCCGTCTTGGAGGTCAATCTCGACGTCGCTCTCTTTGGAAATCGCAAGAACGCGCTTGATGATCTCGTGGCCATCCTCTTCAAAACTTGGGAGAGTCGTTTCCACCAGGGCTTTGAAGGGGCTGACACCCATGATCTCCGGGTTCCTGCGGTAGCGCTTCTTGATCCTCTCGGCAAGCTCAACAACAGATTTGCCCAGATTAACTACGTGGCTAAAATCCCAGTCTCGCTGACTGCGCGGAATCTTTTTATCCAGAAAGTCTCTGTACACCTCGGCTGCCTGTTGGCGCAACCCATTATCGAGCTGCTGGGAAAACTCGGCCGTGTCCTCGGGCCGGTGCGAAAAGGCTGGATCGCTGTAGATGTGGTTATTTAGCAACGCCATGACGACACCGATGGTCGGCGGGTTCGGCTGGTAGCACTGCGTCAAGAGATTGAAGACTTCCCGCAGTAGAGCGTCATGGAGATCCCTCAGCGACTGGTGGTAGCCGGCAAAGTCAACAATGGTCCACTTGCTGGGGTCGATATCGCGGAGACTAGATGTGTACATCTGAATCAAGGGTGGCTTTTTGGGCTCCTCCAGAGGCTCTTTTACGAGGTCTAGGCAGTTGTATAGCTGCTCACCGGGTAGCTCTTGGTCAAGGAACTTGCGAGTCGCAACTTCGATGAAAGCCACGTATCGAGAGAACTGCGGGATTCGCCACCGCGCAGCGAGTTCTATCAGGAATTCGTTCGTCTCCTCGGACAAGGGCGTCGTGGATGTATCCGAGTGGAGCTGATCGTACGACACGACATACTGCAGAATAACCTTGTAGACGGAACGGGGGTCTGGAGGGATAAAGGTATAGCTTGGCTCGTCGACGCTCCGTATGCTAGCGGTGTCTTCTAGGGAGAGCGAGCCAAAGCTGAATGAGGGATCGAAGCCCGAAGAGGATGAGTCCGCGTTGGAGAGCATCCTGCTCAGGTCCGCGTAGGCCTGATCCTCGTACATGGACTGTCGAGCGGGTGCCGGCTTGTCGGCCCCTAGCCCGGCTCCTGATTTGAGATCCGGGCGAACGCTCAAGATTTCGGCAAAGATCTTTGCCAGGTGAGGGGCCTCCCCTCTTCTCCACTCCTCGTAGGCGTCATCCAGGTCAAAATCTTGTTTGCGCAGAGTACCAAGCATGCCAGCCGAGAGCCTAAACTGGTATGTCTTGTAGTCTTTCAACGCGGCCTCCTCGGTCCAAGCCGAAGCATTCCTGTCAATGTCGTTTTGGACCTGCGAGTGGGTCAAGCCAAAAATCTTGGCGACGAGCTGCACCATGTGCATGTCCTTGATCTCGTAGCTCAATGGGATCTCGACTTCGACATAGGAATGGTCCTGCTGGCCCGTGTCAAGGTACAGGTTTTGGTCATTGGCCATGAGCTTCTTTTCGAGCGTGTTGAGACGAGTGACGAGCTCGAGGTCGCCCTTGTCTCGGAGAATGCTGCTGAGCAGCCTGATGAACATGGCCAGATGCCTGTCAACCAGCACCTTCCAGGAATGGTCGTCTGGTGGCCTGCCACGCCCCTGAGCCTTGGTGGCGGCTGAATAAAAGATGAGGACCAGAGGCTCGACCTTGCGGTCCTTTTCGATGGATTTTTGAAAGTCCTTGGCGGTAAAAGCAGTGTAGGCCTCGGCAAACGTGCGTTTCACGGCGGCATCGCTGTATCCTGGCAACCTCTCAATTCCCTGGAGGACACCTGACATGCGTTTCTCGAGCGAATGGCGGAATCCGCTCGGCAGCTTCACGGAAGAGCCCGAGGGGACGAGCTCCTTCATGAGCTCACTGATGCTGGAAGTGTGGACACGCACGGGCGGCTTCGGGGCGTTGGTGTACTCCTTTCGCTTCTTTCGGGGCTGGAGGAGATAGCGGAGGAAGGCAATGCGGAGGGCGAACGAGTACGCATCGTCGTAGCTGACGGCCGGCGCGCGGGCTTTCGACGAGGTACGGTTCCCGCGAGCATCGTCATGTATGCTTTGCACACTCTCGAGGTGGCGGTTAGGCTGATACGAGGATCGCGAAGACGTCGACATTTCCGAGGTCAGGCGGGGGTGTGCGCTGCTATCGAGCTGGATTGGGTTGAAACTGTCGGGTCGGGCGATCTGTGGCGGACCTCAGGCGCCCGTCGTCATGGCGACAGACGGCTGGCGAAAGAGACCTAGGAAATAGTTCAGTGTCGGTCGGGCTGCAGCGAGAAGAATGGCGCAATTCGAGAGGAGGTAGGTACTTTTGTCAAGGCGCGGCTGCGTGGTTGCCAGCGAGGGAGATGGGGTTGAAAGAGAAATGGTGTCAGGTGAGCCGATTGGCGTTGCTTGTTGCACTCTGGAACGTCATATGCTTGTGCACCGTCAAGTCCCAGCCTAGGGATCTTGGCTGCGGGGGACTTGATGCTGCCAAAATAAGACGGAGGAACCAGGGACCATGTGGAACTAGCAGGGGTGGACCCGAAGCAAGAATACGATGCAAGCACGGAAGATGGACAAGAAAGGGATGGATTGATGCAAAATTTCAGACACTTCCATATCACTCGGTTGGGGCGATTTCATGGTTTTAAAAATAGACTGATCCTCCTTTAAAACGGACTGCACGTACCGAGTCCGAACGGAGATGTCTCATCGATAAGGTATTTAGCTGCTACTTCGTAGTAGGCCCGAGTTATATTTCGCGAAGGGAGAAGGAAAATAAATTGGTGCCTACCTAACTAATGGAAGGAAGTGAAACAAGGGGAAAGCAGACGGGAAAACAGCGAGAGTGAGGATGCATCTTGGGTTTTGGGGCAAGTGCGACGCAAGGGGTGTGGCTGATCGAGCTCACCGCGCAGCTTCCCAAGCATCGTTTCAAGCAACGTTCCCAAGTTGCCCCACTTTTAAACAACGGGCATCTGTCCAAGTCTCAAAAGAGGTGGAGAGACGCCAGCAAGCTCGCACAGATCCGGTGGGGAATGCGTCATGTTCATGACCCTGGTCAGCAGTCAACAAACCAAAAAACCCAAACTCACGGGAAGGAATTTGGACTCTTTATGGACTCGTGACACGGGCATTCCTGGCCAGTCGCATTTGACCTCGTGGTTTTATGGGCGCGCGTACCTGCGCCGCAGTACACTACGGATACGGATCTTGGCCCCAAAGTTGTATTTCGTTAATCTCTCTGGCATGAACACTGAGCCTTTGCCACCGGGAAGCTCCCTGCAACAAGAATTGTTAAATTCAACAGTTGCAAACTCTGGATCCATCGAGATCAGGAGACGGCCCATCTCATTGCTTCAAGTATATGGAACAGCGGTTCCAATTCGTACAACCCCAACCCTTCCAGCTTGTCTTGGGACAGCGTGCAATCCAGGGGTTCATGCGCTGCAGGGTTTCAGGCGACCTGGCGGTTGAGCACCCCTGCCAATACGCCCAGATTACAGCATTACACGATACGGTACCAGGCAACCCCGCTGCGCCGCGCCGAGCAGCTGTCGCCAACCTGGAACCTCGTTTGGATTTCAACAACGGCCGACCTGCCACCTTCCTCCTCCACCTGCACGCTGACCCGTTCTGCCATTTCGCCGACGACCGGTGTTCGCACTCTGCAATCCTGGCGCCGACATGGGCAACGTCAGTAGCGTGCCCGATGAGGGCGCATCGCTCTATCTTAGAGATCAGAATCGATGTATGTCTCTTTCCCCGCCGTGCGATCCCCGTCTATCGCTTGTCGCCCGCCGCAAGTCGGTCTGTGCTATTCTCGGCGCATGAATGAATGCGGTTTTGTGCTGCACTTCACCAACGCAGACGCGAGATCCGGAACTGACCCTACTAACACTGGCCCGCAGTATCCATCTCTTCTCTTTCCATAGCTAGCCCCAAAAGGCGCACCTCAGTCAACATCGTTCCGAATGCATTCCCCGCTACACGAGTATCCGCATCGCGGTCCGCCGGCGACTCTTCCCCAGTCGAGTTTGTCCTGGTAGGTGGCCCTGCTGAGAGCTCGTCCGAGGCCTCGGAACAAGGGCCATTGCTAATTGTGCTACTCTTCTTGTAGGATACCGAACCAAGCAGTACAGGCGCCGGCCCTGCCTTTCTGCTGAAGCTCGCCAACGACGACGAATTAGTATTCACCTTCACCTTTATCATCCGCAGATCGCAACACGTTGTCCAGACCACAGCTGGCGTCACAGAGACGCCGGATACACAAATCAACGGCCTTACCTATGTGTTTGCTTCGACGCCTCGCGAAGTCGAGAACCTTGTGACCCGCGAGTTCCATGCCGACCCGAACCTACACAAGAACGCGAACGTTGCCCTTGTTGGGACCTACTCGACCGATGGGAGCGCCTCAGTAACCTTCGACTGGAGCTGGCGCTGGAAACCACCCAAGCATGCCGAAGACAAGGGCGGTGGCTGGAGGACTTCGTGTAGTGTTCGTGCTCTTCAAGACTACCACCCCGGCATTGCCCTGCCTTGCCCTGCGCTTGCTAAGAATTCTCTAGTTTGTCGAGTACGATCAACGCGCCCATCGATTGATTACCCTAGCCAGCTTCTCATTCTACGTCGCCAGTAAGTCCAGACCATGCTAACCCCCCACGGAACCATACTCACAAGCAATGGCAATAGACACATCTCCCTATCTCAGCCACCCCAATTCACCCGTTCCGCCGCTCCTCAGCGCTCCGCCCAAGGTTCGCGTCGTGTCCGCACAGTCGCTAGAGTCTCATATCAGCACCATCCCAGAACAGGATGAGTCGGCTTCTCCTGCGCCGCCCCCCAGCCGCGACCCAGGCAACGGCATGTCATCGTTACCGCCAGCACTCAAGGAGCCCATCAAGGTCGACGTATCCTGCCCTCGGCCGGGAGATGACATGTCTGTGTCTGACGACGGGCCGGTCTTCCGCGCAACCATGAAAGCGCTCGAGCAAAAGACGGGCAACATGAGAATGCAGATGAAGAGGTTGATCAAGAAGGCCGAACAGGTCTACGCGGCGCAGCAAGAGGCCAACGATGCCTTTTCAGGATTCATGGAGGCCCTGAAAGACGTCTCTTCGACCAATGCAAACGCCGTCCAGCCTGCCATCGAGCACTACTTCGACAAGATTGCGCGCGAAATCCTGTCATACGAGCGGCAGAACACGGCCAACCTGCAAAAGATTGTCATTGACCCTGTGAACAAGCTCTACCAGATAGACATCAAGCAGGCCGAGGCCAAGAAGCGCGACTTTGAAGAAGAGAGCAAGGAGTTTTACGCCTACGTCAGTCGCTATCTCGGCCAGCGCCACGATTCCGTCAAGGCGAAACACAGCGACTCCAAGTACCAGACGAAGCGCAAGAATTTCGAGCTCAAGCGTTTCGACTATTCGTCCTTCATGCAGGACCTATCTGGCGGTCGCAAAGAACAAGAGGTTCTGTCACACCTCACCAAGTACGCGGATGCGCAGGCCAGGTGCTTTTTGGGCACGGCCAAGAAGATCGACGACCTGCTTCCACAGCTCGAGGCTCTGTCTACGGAGGTCCAAGAAGCGAACAAGGAGTATCAGTACCAGCGCCGCGAGCGAGAAGAGAAGAGAAGGCTCCTTGAAAAGAGCAACCTCCCCTATGTTGAGCCCGAGCCTCCGTCCACGGCGTCCGGCCCGAGCCCGCCGCTGGGTCACGCGAATGGCAATCAATCCAACTCGGATTCCGAAATGGGCCGTGCAGACAGTACAGGGTCACAGTTGAGACCGACGCGCTCAGTAAACGCTAACAACTCGACCTCCGTGGGGGACTTGTCCAGGTCTCCCGGAAGCCTCAGCCAACATGGTGTTGTCGGCAGCCCCCAGCAGAATTCCAAGTTCAAGGGCATTCGTGACCTGGAGGAGCGTGACCCCAGCCAGGCGGTGCAGTCCGATAAGGAGGCGCCCAACAGGAAGGAGGGCTTGCTCTGGGCGCTTAATCGTCCGGGCGGCCACGTCGATCCGCGGAATTTGAATAAGCAGGGCTGGCACAAGTATGTTCATGGTTGAATTCAGACCCCCAGTCTTTACCCAGTTGCTAATAACAGGAATAGGTTCTGGATTGTCCTTGATCAGGGGAAATTATCTGAGTACAGCAATTGGAAGCAGAGGTTAGATCTGCACATGGACCCAATCGACTTGCGTCTAGCCTCTGTACGGGAGGCCAGAAACGCCGAACGCCGTTTCTGCTTCGAAGTTATTACGCCACAGTTCAAACGAGTTTACCAAGCAACATCGGAAGAGGACATGACTAGTTGGATTATGGCTATCAACAATGCCTTGCAAAGTGCCGTCGAGGGCCGGGCGTTCAAAGACAAGCCATCGACGTCTCATGGCGACGCAAACTTTAATCGGATGGACATTGGATCGGTGCTAATGGGCAAAAGCTCGTCTGTCGGCCACGCCTCCCACACCGCAGGCAGCATTCCGTTTAGGCGGACGACTGTTGGTGCTCGCCCGAGCACTTCGCGCGGCAACAGCTTCGAGGACCGACCGGACAAGCTGCTCCAGATGCTCAGGGAGAATGACCAAGGGAATTCGTGGTGCGCCGACTGCGGGTCAAACAACAAGGTCGAGTGGGTTTCGCTCAACCTAGCAATTATCGTCTGCATCGAGTGCAGCGGCATCCACCGGTCGCTGGGCACGCACATCAGCAAGATCCGGTCCCTTACCCTCGACACCACCTCCTTCACGCCCGATATTATCGAGCTTCTTCTCCTTGTTGGGAATAGAGTGTCCAACATGGTCTTCGAAGCTAAATTGGATCCGGCCCAAAAACTCACCCCGCAGACAACCCGGGAGCAGCGCCTCAAGTTCATTACGGCCAAGTACGTTGATCGAGCGTACGTTGAGCCCATATCCGCCACCCTCTCGAGATTCTCTACCGCGGACGATACCCTCCTCGCAGCAATCAAGAGAAACGAGATCCAGCAGATCCTCTATGCATTGGCTCTCCGTGCGAATCCGAACGTCACCGACAAGTCTCGAGGCACCCACGCCGTTTATCTGGCCCTCGCTGCAGCAGATCCCGCTCCGCCCTCGCCAATACCGCCGCAGGCCCAGGGCTCGACCGCAACCGTCGAGCGCGCGGTGCCTTTCCCCGTGGCCGAGCTGCTGATCCAAAACGGTGCGGAACTCCCAGACTCGCTGCCGCAGGTGCCGCTCAGCCTTGCCGCCCAGGCCTACATCGAACTGAAGCGCGGCCGCAAGGCCGCCATCGAGGCCTCGTACGAGGGTGGCGCGGGGTCGCTTCCCGCTATGTCCCAGAGCGCGGCCGACAAGCTCCAGCGCGAGAAAGAGGCCCGGTTACAGAAGCGTGTCAGCGCGGGCGGCAGGCTGGCCAAGACGCCGATCCCCGAACGCTAGAGCGCGTTGGGCATCACAGTCGCTTGCGGAGTGCCGCTTTTTGGCTTTGGTCGTCGGGGATCTTACCCCTCGTACTGAGGTTCTGTCTTCTAGTGTACAAGTTGTCCTGCCTTGCCCTCACCTTCGTAGCTCCTTGCACATGGGTTTTCACCGGGGCGTTTTATGCAGCACTGGGAATAAATGCGACATTGGCGAGGCGAAGGAGGCAAAGTTTGTTTTCTTTTCTATTCTATTCCGCGTTTACCTTTTTAGTAGGTTTTTATTTTCTCTTCTTGCCCTTGCGTTCTGCTTGTGTATGAGTCCGAAGACCCCCCTACCCTTTTCATTTTTGAATGATGACGGTCGCGGCGGTGGAGAAGGAGTTGGTGGTCGCGAGTCTTGATTTGGGCGACGAGTGGCATGCCATATCACATCCGCGAGGAACAGGACTGGATCATGTCGAGCCCGAACCGGTGGGGTTTGGAAATGGGATTTGTTCCTGTTGTTATGACTTGGGGTTGGTTGGCGGTGGGCTTTCTAGGAGTTACTGCCTTTTCTCGAGGCAGGAGGAACGGATGGATGGATGATGACAGGAGGAACAGGAGTTTGTTTGTGTATATGAAAGGGTCTAGGGCATACGGATAGGCGGATGGCATGTGCTAGGGCTGGTAGGCGTAATCGTAATGAATGAATAGGGCATTGACCTGGATTAGGTCCTATGAGCATCTGGACAGACGGTGGCAAATCCCTATCGACTGTTTTTGGTCCTGGTTGATATGACTCCCTTGCAAGTGGTCAGACGAGCGGCATGTGAGCAAATGGTCGAGTCATCCGGAGCAAAGTAACACCCCTGAACAGTCATAGCACAGAGACCAGAATCGCTCGGGGCCATTCTAACAGTTCTTTTTCGAGTCCATTGCTTTTGATCAACAGATACATACTTCGTATGCCTCTCCAGCAAGATAGTAAAACACATAACCACACGGTTCAGACATTCTGCAATTTGTATCTCCCAAATCGCCAATTCCCCAACACACCCCGGTCAACCGGCTCCTTTCCAAACGTCTTTTTTCTTTTTTGACCCTACATACCCTCGCACCACCTACCCAGGTGTTTCGCCAAGCCTCAGAGAATGACAGACTGAGAGAGAGGCGATGATGTTTCCATATCCCATTGACTTAACACAAAACCCGAAAGTGTCGAGTAATTTAAACCCCTATACCGCCACCCACCACCTAATTAGGTGAGAGCAGAACATGATGTGAAATAGAAACCCTATAGTAGTCCCAACCCAGAAAAAAGACAGACAACTGTGAAACCCACATGACGGCCGACATTGGTAAAGTCAAGGCCAAAAATGCCTAACACGCTCAAAGCAAAACAACACCTTCAAACCCTCACCTTCAAACCCTCTCAATCCACACGATGCACCCTCAGCGACCACCACCCTTCCCCTTTGCCTTCACTTTCCCCTTCTCCTTCCCATTAGACGCCGGCGCCGGCGCCGCCTTGCCAGCAATATCATCCTTCGAATAATCGGTATCATCCTCGCCATACAACTCCTGATCCCCCTTCCCGCCCAAGGCCACAAACTCGTCCGGATCCCGGTTATCATCAGGGCGCATCTCCTTGCCCGGCGCCGCCGGCTTAGGGAAGCGGCCGGTCATAATGGCCCTGTTCATGTCGGCGATCAGGGTGCGTTCCCTCGTCACGCCGCGGCGGCTCATCTCGAGGCCGGCGAGGCCGCTGACAAGGCCGTTGGTGCTGTCGTTGACGCCGGGCGGCTTTTGCGTCATCCAGGGATGCGCGAGGCACTGGTCGATGGTGAAGCGCTTGGCGGGGTCCACAACGAGCATGGAATCGATGAGGTCGACTGTGGAAAACTTGTGAGCAAAAGAGAATATTATTCTGCAGAGGAAATACTCACGAGCTGGATCACCAATGGGGTCCCAGTATGGCGAGGGATAATCGAACAGTCCTCTTTGGATCTGGTCCTTCAAAAAGTAGGGAAATTCGGGACTGCGGAGCTCATCGGAAAACGGAGGGAACCCGCACAGGCAGATGTAGAGCACGACGCCCAACGACCAGATATCGACGGCCTTAGTATACCTGCGATTTCTGCTGTCGGCGAGGATTTCAGGGGCCACATAGCTGGGGGTGCCGCAAAGCGTCGTCGTGAAAGACTCTTCTCCAATGATTTTGGCGAGGCCGAAATCACCAAGCTTGACGTTCAAATCGTTGTCCGCTAGAAGAATATTTTCGGGCTTGATGTCCCGGTGGACGATATTGCGGTCGTGCTACCACGGTGTTAGCGCTAGCCACGCGTAAAATGAAGCAAACCAAAACTCACCAGATACTTGACACCTTCAAACAACTGCGTAAAGACCTTCCGGGTCTCGGCCTCGGACAGTTTTGCCCGTTTCGAAATCAGGTCGAAGAGTTCGCCACCAGGCGCAAGTTCCAGTACGAGATAGACAGCGTTGGGCTCGTTGAAAATGTCCTTGAGGCACAGAATGTTGGGATGACTGACTCCCATGAGCATGGCAATTTCCTGCTGCATGCCCTCGTGCTTGGATCTGTCCTCGACACCCGGCGTCTTGGTAAATCTCTTCACAGCATAGCGGTGACCCGTCGACTTCTCGATACACAGATACACCTCGGCAAAGAAGCCCTTTCCGAGCTTCTCGACTGCGGTGTACTGCTGCAGGAAGGCATTGGCATGGCGGTTCTTGGGGTACCTGAAAATGAATCGCGCCCTATTGTCGCCGAGGATCGAGATGTCATCATGCTCCTTAAGCTCCCGACGCTGGTTCCTCCCGACAACTGCATCATTTACAAAGGTCCCGTTGCTGGAGAGATCTTCGAGCACTGCAACCGTGTCGTTTCCCTTGTGCTCGGTGAAGAGCAGGCAGTGACGGTTCGATGCTTGGGGGTCGTCCACTCTGATGTCTGCTTACCATTAGTACCATCACTCCCTACAAAGAAAGGAACAATGTTTTTCACGAGGACCTACCGCATTCGGGATGCCGCCCAATAAGATAGCCGCCAGAGGTCAGTGTGTTCCCCTTTTGCCCCTTTTCCTTGCCCGCTGATTTTTGACCCCTTCTGCTACCCTTTGCTGGACCCGACGCAGCAGGTTCCGCTCCCTCCTCGGGGCAGGAACCCTTTTTCCTTAGCACGACGGGATTTATCCCGTAGCGTGTGTCGAGCGGGAAGAGATAGCCCCATACACCCTCCTTGACCTCGTCCTCGACCTCGTCCGAAAGCGGAGCGTTCGGGTCTATGTCCTGCTGGCTGAAGGCCTGGGTATCCTGTGGTGGGGAGCTGAAGCCGTACCCTTGCGAGAAGTTGTCGCGCGTAGGTTGGCTAGCGCGGGCCTCGGGGGTGGCTGTCGCATCCTTGGAGAACTCGTTGGTGCTCTCACTGGCGAGATGCGTCACTGGCGAGGGGAGGTGGTGCGTGTTCTGGACGGGAGTTTTGAGCACATCCTGTTGTTCGGGGCGCTGCGACAGCCGCTTAGAGCGGCGAGGCTTCTTGAACGATTCTTGCTCGGCACCGGTCGGCGAGCCCTGCAGCAAGAGGATTAACCGGCGAAACATGCCTGGCGAATGTGACGCCATCGAGGACAGGGACCTCGGGGAAACAATAGCGGGTACCTACGGATGCGCGGGCTCGCTTGAGATGGCTGCCTTCAGATCGTGGAGCCATGGCGCAGGAGAGGCGAGATGAGCAACACGACAATGTGGCCGTTGGTTAAGTAGGAAGAGAAGGTGCTAATGTGCAATTCGGCGGGTGGGGTGGCCAAAACGAAGGGCTGTGGTGTGGTGCCTGGTCAAGTGCCTGGAAAATGGGCGAGGCCTCGCGGGAAGGCTCAGCAGAGCCACTGTCTTTGGTCACTCGAGCTTGGAGAAGCGACACTCGAGCGCGACTGTCATTGGAGAGCGCGCTTGGCAGCTCTGTTTGCGAAAGCAATCGGGCTAACTGGACGGGCCTATCAATGATCCGCGCACTGAAGCTCCAGCCTTTAGCTTGATGCAGGGGTACAATCCCGGGGACAGGGCAGTGCGATGACTGATTTCCGACGTTCCGTAAGGCTGTTCGGTCATGTCAGGATCGCGGGGGTCAAGTGGCCCGTCCACTGGATCAGAGGGAAGCTAAAGATGACTCCCGAGCCGCCATGTCTCGAATGACGGCGATCGCATGCATTTTCAGATTTTCGAGACACGCACCACGCTGGCTGTGTAAGTGTAAGTTATTGAACCTGAACTTGAAGCTTACTTGGAATTCGGGAGATAACTCTGTGTTAGTGGAGGCGCCCCGGAAGAGCACAGTCCCACCCCTGCTCGGCATGGATATTTCGTACCTGGAAAGTGCCTGCCGCCTCTCGCAGCTGTGTCCTCGAGGCTCAGTTACTACAGGCACAACATTTGCCATCAATGCACCAGCTACTGGGGTTGTTAAATTATGAAATACTGGAGTATGCCATGTTTACTGGGGGGGAATACAATCATATTGGATCTTCTCTGTAAGCCCCCAAGTACGAATACTTCTCGGATGCCAGGCGGTGGAAACGAAACTCTGGTCAGTTTTGCTCGGTTTTCTTTCGAAAGATGGGCAATATACAGAGCACTGTATTTGTTTACTGATGGTCGTCTGCAATAATAGGTTTACACGTCTTGTCGCGTTGTCGACGGCCGAATCTGTTGTTGTCTTTGTCAATGAATTGGGGAGAGGAGTTCTGGGATGTGCAGCGAGAGGAAAGTGGGGATCCAAGATTCTGCCCCACTTTCCTAAACCAACGCCCGTTTCTCGCTTAACTTTCCACTTTGCGCTTAGCGTCAGCTTCACGTGATTCTCACCGCACAGAACGTCCGCAGGGACCGAAAAAATGGCGACCGATGCGGGGCAAGGAAATCTTTCTAGGTTTCCAGGCGAAGAAGTGGAAGTGAAGGGCAAGGCCACAAAGAAACCGTTTCCGCCGGCCCTCCCTCGCCCACCTCCGGGGTTCTATAGTACACCCTACGACTTTGACGACGCCATCTCGCCCCCGTCGATCCCAGGCAACTTCTTCCGTACCGGTCTCAATCCCTCCGACCCCGAACCCGAGTCGCCTGATTCGGCCAAGTTCCTCAGCCAATTCCCGGATTTTCATTCCGCCAAGATCAAGCAAAACATCGACGGCGCTACCTCCGTCCTAATCGACCTCGATTTCTACAACGGCAAAGAACCTCGGGATCCCCCAGTCATCGCCAAGATGGCTTCCCCTCAGTTGATTTTCGTCGACGGCACCTTTGCCGAGCTGGCGCAGGAAATGGCCGATTTCGTCCAGATCGGCGATCAGGTCAAGCCGCTGCTCGACGAGGAGAACAACGAAGAGGCCCTCCAGGCCATCGTCAAGGCCTCGCATGTCCTCAACTCTGTCAGCGAGAAGGACTTCACGGGCGCCTACAACCTTCTCATCCACCTGGTCCTGCAGTCCAAGGAGCCCAAGAAGTATCTCCCCACCGTCTGCGGCAACCTCCTCAAGCCCATCACGTCGTCGCCGAACAACGGCTATGCCCTCGCCGCCGGCGCCCTTAGCTCAGTGTTCAACCTCCTTGAGCAGAACAACCCGCTGCGGTACAATGTCATGCTGCAGATCGTCCGGTTTATGAGGCAGAACGGCCAGTTCGACGTGCTCAAGCCCCAGCTGAAGAACCTCAAGAACTGGTTCACCGCGTGGGACACAGACGAGGAGGATCAGCGGAGACTCTATGTCGAGGTATCGGACGCCGCTGCGGAGGCGGGTGACGACGAGTAAGTAACACTGGCGTTTTTGTTTTACAATATGTGTGTGGCTGGCGCTGACAACAGCGCGCAACATAGGGAGTCGTACCACTACCTCCTCAAGGCTCTCGCCACTTTCGACCGCGACGACCAGGAGGAGATCACATCGGAGGAAGCTCAGAAGCTCTCCCTTAAGGCGCTCCGTATGGCCGTCACGACCCCCTCCCGTTTCGACTTCCAAGACCTGCGCAACCTCCCGAGCGTCCAGGCTCTCAGCGATTCGCACCCCATCTACTCGCAGCTGCTCGAGATCTTCTCGGAGCAGGACCTGGAGGACTACAACGACTTCAAGGACGAGCATGAGGGCTGGATTGAGAAGGAGAAGCTGGACAACGAGAAGCTGCAGCGCAAGATGCGCCTGCTGACCTTCGCCAGCCTTGCGGCCAGCACGCCAAACCGCGAGATTCCGTACGCCAATATCGCCCGCGCGCTCCAGATCCCCTCGGAGCAAGTCGAGCTGTGGACGATCGATGTGGTCCGGGCTGGGTTGGTCGAGGGCAAGCTGTCGCAGCAGAAACAGGTCTTCCTGGTGCACCGCACCACGTACCGGGTCTTTGGCGAGAAGCAGTGGCGCGAGCTGGCGACCAGGGTCGACCAGTACAAGTCGGTCGTCGACCGGCTCATTGAGGTCGTTCGGAAGGCGCAGTCGGATGTGGATAGCCAGCGCGAGCGCGAGCAGCAGGAGCTCGAACGCAAGCTGGCGAATGCCGGCATCAGCGGCGGCCAGGGCGGTGATCGCCGCCGGCAACCGATGAAGCCCCGCACCGATGAGGACGACTAAATGGGGAAGTTTTTCATGGAATCATAATCGGGATTCTTTGCCGCCTTTGCTTGATTTGGGTCTGGAGTTGGAACCAAAACTACAGAGGGTGGACGTCTTATGAAGAGTTCCTTTTTTTGTCGGAACTAGATATCCGGAGCATCGCCAATATTTGCTGGCTGACTCGGCATGGGATGGGAGCTCTGCAACAACTGGGGGAACGGTCTGGTCATGCATGGACTCAGGGCAACGAGTTGCTTTAGACTACTTTGCAAAAAGTGCTACCCTCTTTCGGGCACGGCACTGGTAGTATTCTACTGCAAAATACAGTAGAATGGAACGGTCTACAAAAGAAAAAAACACAAGTAAAACCAACTGCTCTCTACTCGTACAGGGAAATAGTGCCACGGCACGGCTCTTGAGCCCGCCGTGATTATTGCGCAAGACGACTCTCAACTCCTCCGCTCGATGCAGTTCGCTCCGTCTAGTAGTCTATAGGAAAGATCGATTATAACTTTCTCCCATTATATCCATCCGGCGGGGGTAAAGTGGTAAAGTTCAAGCCCAAGATTCCCATCAGAGCTTGTCGCCCAGGATCTTCTTGAGCCTCTCCTGGGTGGTAGCGTAGACCTGGTCCGGGGTGGGCGTCGAGTCGACCTTGACGACGCGGTCCTCGCCCTCGTAGTGGTCGACGACGGGCATGCTCGTCTCGATGAAAGTGCGGAAGCGCTTGCGGATGCTCTCGGCGTTGTCGTCGGCGCGGCCGCTCGTCTTGCCGCGCTCCAGCAGGCGCCGCTCCATCTCGGCCTCGGGGCAGTCGTAGAAGAGCACCAGCTTGGCCGGGCACACGACCTCCTCAAACTTGAGCGCCTGGTCCATCTTGCGGGGGAAACCGTCGATGAGGAACTTCTTGTTGTTGGGCGAGGCCGTGATGGCGTCGCGCATCGCGTTTTCCAGGAGGGCGATGGTCACCTCCATCGGCACGATCTCGCCGTTCTTGATGCAGTCGCGGATCAGCTGGCCGTATTGCGAACCCGGGCGGTCCTGCTCGGCGCGCAGCAGGTCGCCGGCCGACAGGTGCGTGAAGCCGTAGTCGTGTACCAGGCGCGCGCACTGGGTACCCTTGCCGGCGCCGGGCCCGCCCAGCACGAAGAGGACGGTCACGTCGGCGGCGGAGAAGGCCGGGGTGGGCTTGGTGGGGGCCATTTCTTGCGTGGCTTTGGAGGGAGGCATTTCTGAAGGAACGAGTGGTTAGCTTGTTGTCTCTTTGTTTTTCTGGTTTTCCATGCATCCCTCGCTTCCTCCTTCCAGCTGACCTCGGCATCCCCCTTGGTAATCTCCCTGGGTGGCTTCATGGGAACTCACCTTTGCGCCGGTTGACCAGCAGCATGTAACCGCCAGAGCCCAATGCAATGACAATCAGGAATGGCCAGAACTTGACCTGGTTGGTGCTACCCCTGGGAGGAGGAGGTGGTGGTGGCGGGGTATGCTGTCCCCCTTGAGAGCTGTACGACCGCTGGGCGAGCGGCTGTTGACGGAGGAGTTTAGACGGGGATCGGGAGGCGGCGCGACGAGAAGGGAGAGTTGTGGAGGTCGAAAGCGAGCGGCCGAGGGCGAATTGGTGCTTGGGAAGCAGGTTTGAGGGTGTCGCAACAGGAGCGCGGGACGTGTTGCGGACCAGGTGCCGCCAAGCTTGGCGTCCAGGAGCAGTGGCAGCCATGATTCGTTGCAAGTGGTGCTGCACAGTGACGCGGGCTTGTGATCGCTTGGTTCGGTCGTCAGTCGGGTCAGAGAGGTCAGTGGTTCTCGCAACGCCTGATCAGGGCAGATTCTCAGGTTCGCGCCGGCAGTTGACACCGTTCGAGGTGATATTAAAATGGAGCTGGGAAATTTAAGAAATTGTTAGTGTTACAGCATGTCATCCCATCTTGGCTGTGGTGGACCCCTGCTTGGTGGATGATCCCCCCTGTCATTTCAGCTGGGCCAGCTCAGGGGTAAAAAGCTCAGGGGTAACAAAAACACCAAAAATTGACGATGCGATGTGGACCGCAGCGAAAAAGAACATACAACACCAGGGATTCCCTAGTGATCACCCGCCCAACTGCTGATCTGGCCCTTAGAAATTTATATACTGAGGGGAACAGAAACGGATGGAGGAAAGGCAGTGGTCTGGCTGGAGAGAGTGGTGAAGGCCACCGGCAAGATGGGGCACCACCCACAACACCCTCTGTGTGGCCAGAACCAGCCCGAACTCACCCTTTTGCAATTCTTGAACAGCACTTGTTTGCTTTGGGCTGTTGCAAGGCTGAGGGGGAGAAAGGTGGATAGGAAAACGAAAGGCGAAGAATAGTTGAAAGAGACAACAGGATGATGAACTGGTCGCCTTTTAGTATTGGCGCATTAACGTTGTCTGGACCAATCAAATCTGCAATAAAACCTGCGTCCTACTTTTGAGGCTATCAACTTAGGCAATGTTGTGTCTGCAATTGTGGTTTCCGCTGCAGGCTGGCGAGAAAGTGGGGTAGTGGTAGATCATGGGCCGGTCCGATGTATCAGTCAAGGCTTTCGGGCCGCTTCCTCTCGGAGCCCACTCGATAATAAAAGCATAGAAATTCTCCAGAATGGACAGAAGGGAGAGGGCGAGCGGAGGAAAGGTGGTGTATACAGCAACTATCGCACTAAGCGTTGATCAGTCCCTACTAGCGCAATCTGAAGTATCTGACTTTGACGTATTGACGTAGGTATGGCTGTAAAATTGGATACATACAAGCGGATGAACTGCCTCAAGCTACCAAGGCGTGGCAAGCTGCCATCGTTCTTACAGCTCCAACACACACAACCTTACAACCTTACAACCTTACACCGGCGAACCCCCTCCAGTCCCTTACCGCACCACCTTGGCCCCGATATTATCCGCATAATAATACAGACTCCGCGCCCCGTTCGGGTTCAAGAACCGGATCTCCAGCTTCCCAACCCCCGTCTCGTCCGTCGTAAACTCAACACCCTCCAACTTCTCAAAGAATGAATATTCTGAGCACCGCCCGCCACCGAGCAGGATGCCATTGTAATACACGTCGAGCCCGTGTACTGATTCGAATACCAGACAGCGGAACAGGAGGGACACGGCGTAAGTCGTGGACGGGCGGGCCACCACGTCCTGCACCGCCGCCACGTAGCTGTTCCCGGTCTTCGGCGGGAACGCGCGGAGGATGGACTTGCTCTCGAAGCAGGTTCCGTCGCGGGTGCAGATTTCGCCCGAGAGCACGGTGACGCCCTGGATCGTGCCGCCCGTGGTCCCGGATGTGTCGGTCCATGGCTCCAGGGTCTTGGTCGTGGCCCAGTCTTCAAAGCCGCCGTTGACGATGGGCTGATCGGGGATGACGACGGTCTCGGTTGGAGTGGCGGATTCGGTTGACTCGGCGTCCTCGGTAGAGGTGGTAGTGTCGGGCTCGGAAGCAGTCAGGGTGGCCGTGGCGGTGGGCTCAGAGGTCGCGCTCGTAGTCTTGGACAAGAAGCAGCTGCAGGCGCTGCTGATGCGTGACGAGGCGGAAGAGCACTGAGAGAGGATGGCCGCAGCCGGGTCCACCGAGGGTTCCTCGCGTCTGTAGTAAACTATGGTCGAGACCGGAGTGACGCTCTTTATTCGTTAGTTGAGGCTCTGAATTCTCAAAGTCGATTATCAAGACTTGCCTTGTGGTCGTCGCTGGCTCCTCAAGAGACAGATACTGCGAGCAAAAGGCCTCCCCAACCTCCGGGTCCTTCTTAATGGCCGAGATACACTTGCCGGTGCATGGCTTGAGGGTGCATGCGCCGAAGGCACCGGCGACAAGGCCGCTGATGCAAAGAGCGGAAAGCCTCATGATGGCTGAGGCCAGTTACCAAGCTTCAAAACGAATGGACTGGTCAAAGATTCGACCAACAAATACAATGAGCGGCACGAAGCAGGGCTGGAACCTGACGGGTCAAGACCTGGGAAGCCATTAAAGCTTATAGAAAATAGAAATGGGTGAGACCCTCGTCAGCTCATCGTGGCACCCTTGCCGGTTTCTGGACTCAGCTTGGACTTTTGGCGTTCTAGGTTCTCGACAACTGAACGCTAGCAATCGAACTAGTTGACACTATATTAACTTTGCATTCGCTCCACCATGACCGGTTCGACAACATCGGGAAATAAACAAGAAGGGAAAAAAAAAAAAAAAAAAAAAACATACAACACTCGGGATTCGCTGGTGGTCACCCACCCAACTACTAGTCGAGCTCTCACAAGCTTATCAAAGGGAGAGCGGACGGGATCCCGAGTTTTCTTGTGGATATGGTCGTATGTGCAAGGCGAAAGGGAAAAGAAGCTTGATAAAGAGAAGGGTACCATAGCGATGCCTAAAAACGCAGGTCAGGGGCGGCCGTGGGGCCAACCATCCCCCTGGTTAAGACGGGACATCGGCCGAGGAGGATTTGGCTTGCTTTGCACCCTGCCGAAACCTGCGGATGCTGGTTGGAATCTTTGACTTGACCCATCGTGCGAAGGATAAAATCAAGATCCTAGATACTGCGTCTGAATAGTAACATGTCCCAGCTATCATAAGCATAGCCAGATACGGATACGGGAAGACAGAGCATCAAACAGTGGCTTTAGACGGCTGACCATGTAGCTATTCAGAGAATACCTCAAGTGTCTGTCTAAGACTTCATCATTCTTCATCATCCACATCAACGGCCCCCGTTCCCGCCGCGTCTCCCACGTTACTTGTACACCTGCCCAGGACCCCTGTCCGTCCATTAATATAAAGTGCCCATGAGTTCTTGACCCCGTCCACATTGGTATTCGCCCACAACGCCGCTGGTATGTCCAAGAGAAAAGAAAAGAAGAAAAAAAAGTGAAGGGGGAAAAAGGGGTGAAAGCCAGACAGCCACCGAGGCAGCTCAGCTGTCTTTTTCAAAGAAGAGAAAAGAAACTCAAAAAAGAGCGAATATATGCAAACCCCGAATTTTTTTAACAAGTGCTCAACCTAGGCATACCGCTCGACATTGAACGTTGTCTGCATCGGCGGCGGGCTCTTGACAGCCTGCCCGGCGTAGGCGCCCGGGATCGGGACAGCCTCGTACTGCTGCTCGCCCTCAGCCACCGGCGCGTGCTCGTTGACGATAAACGCTGGCGCCGAGGTGGACGAGGGCGAGAGGTCGGCGGCGGTGGGCGGCTTGTATCCGGACTTTGGCGTCGCCGGCGTGGCGGGATTGGCCTTGAGCGGCGGGGCCTGGAGCTTGAAGCCCGTCTCCTTGGGCGTGAAGGAGGACTGGGGGATGATGAGGCCCTTGCCGCCGGGGGTGAACGGCGAAGCATTCTCTTCAATGTCGCCAAGGGACTTGTAGGTGGACGGCGGGAAGCGCGGCGAGAGCGCATATTGCGAGAAAGTGGGCGACTTGGGACCGAAGCCGGGTGTGTTGGGAGCCGACTGGGTGCGGAGCTGGGCGAGGTAGAGGTCGGACCGCGCCTTGTCGCGCATGTCCATCGACTTGTGGAGCTTGCGCTTCGTCCAGTAGCGGTAAAAGACGACGCTGTAGAGCAGGATACTGATGATCTCGATGACCAGCTCAATGATGATGCAGATCAGGGTCCAGTCCTGCAAGCGGCAGACGAGCGAGTAGTCAATCTCCTGAGCCTGTCCCTGGATCGTGGACCGGCGGTTGTCGGCGCAAGCCCAACCCCACATGTCCTGGTTGCCGCTGTTGCTTCTTGAGAACTGGAGGACGCCAGCAGCGACTGCCCACATGATCATGCTGAAGATGAACCACCCGACGGCAAACAGGGTGTAGTAGACGCCAACCTTCTCGGCCCTGCGGTGGCCACCGCGGCAGTAGGCGACGAAGACGCCGATGCAGATGAGCAGCGACACACACGAGCAGACAAGCACCACGATCTGAGGCCATACGGCCGTGGCTGTCGCCCATGTCGGGAGCCCACTAAGAGCCGGCAGGGCCCTGGTCGCGTTGAAGATGGAAAACGAGGCCGCAAGCATGGACAGGATGATGAGACTGCAGCTGAAGCTCACGCCGCGCAGGGCGAACTTGGCCATTCGCACCCGTGTCTTGATTTTCTGCGACAGTGTTAGTCCGGGCTATACGTACTACCCAGAGCGGCGGCTGACGACTTACAAGATCCTTGGCCTGGTCCTTGTCTGTCGACTTTTCTCTCTCCTCCAAGATTTGCTCCTCCCTGAATGTCGGGCTCAGGGGGTTTGTGAGGCCGCGGCCTGGCGTTCCGGGCACCTTCATTGCGCTCTTCAGCGGCGACCTCGGCGTCATAGGCATCGTGACTGATTCCCTGTTGGCGCCGTTCCCGATGTAACCAAAACCGACATCCCCTGGTTGTGCCTGGGCGACCTGGCCCTTCTCAGAAAATGGGAGCCTTTGGGGCTCGATGGGCGAGTGGACGGTGGTTGCTTCGGCGAATCGTGGTGTTCTGGGCGGCTTGGCTAGTGATGATGATGTGGATGTTGAGCCTGTGGTGGAAACTGAGCTGGCCGACATGGTCCGGGCCGGTGTGAGCTTCAGGGCCGCTGGCCGCTTCTTCTCGTCGAGACCCATGGTCGGCGACAATGACAGGCGACAACGCTGTCGGTTATGATTTTTTTTGTTTGTGTATATAATGTGTCGAAGGGAATACGAAGGGAAGAAACCAGCCTTCACTTCGAAAATACCGGCGTTGCACGACAGGGCAGTCAACAAGTCGGAGTGAGCTGCCAAGGGCTGTTGTTGCAAGCTTCAGGGGAAAAGAAGGAAACCAAGGGAAAGGTTGGTTGATATGAGTCCAGCTGCCAGAAGAAGAGATTTCCCGGAACGGAGGCGCCCTCTGGGGGCCGTGGTGGTTTTGAATAGCCGCTGCCCAAATCCACTCACAGTCGACGTCTCCCATGCGGGTTGAGCGGGATTCGCTGCTGCATGGGACAATGAGCGAGTGGTCCGATGAGGGTGGCATGGAAGCACCGGGGTTCACTTACACTGAGCAGGGGGGTGGGGGTGGCCGCTTGGAGGCTGCACAAGCTGATAGGGCGGAGGGTCGGCCTGGCAATTAAGCTCAGCGACTCGTGGTGGGCAAATAGACGCCCGCCGGGATCACGGAGCGGCACCGGCAGAGTGTGAGTTGACGCTGGGCGGCCAAAAAAAGAGACCTCTGGTTGCAGGTGCCGGTTACAAAGCGAGGCCTCACGCATGAAAAGACTCAAGATGCTGCTGTATCCGTCTCAGTGGGAGAAACACTTTCACGCGGAATGGAGGGAGAGCAGAGGAGGGGAGGAAACCGAAGGTTTTGAAGCAGCGAGATGTTCTCGCCTAGATAAGCGGTGGGAAACGAGAGAAACATGGGGTATATCACGCGGAGGAGGGGTTGGATCCTCAGAACAGCCCGCAATGCCCTTGTCAGTGCTCAACGGCCCGCGAGGTGATGTCCCGATGCATGTGCGGGAAACGCAGACAGGGGACACAGTCTTTCGATGACTGAAGTATGTAACCATGACGGGACGGCCGCTTTGGGGAAGAAGGCCCTCATCCTCAGCCCAGCGGGCAGTTTGCTTGCGTGTCATGGTCCCGTCTGCCCGGAGGCCACCATCCATGGTCTGGTGCTGTGAGCCACGGTGAGTGAGGCGACAGTGCCTGAGTGAATCTTGCTCGCCCTCAAGCAGTCTCGGTCCTTGGCGGCCATGTCGTCGCAACCGGGCCTCGCATCTGCAGGTGCGCGCAACTTATTGGACGAGGGCGGCTGGGAGAAAGGTCGAGTGCTGCCAAATGGAACAAGAGGTTGGCTGCTCGCCCCCAGCAAGAGCGAGGTTGAGTGACTGCCAAGGCATGGAAAGAGGGGCAGCAAGATCTGTGGTTGGCGGCAACAGCACGATGTGCACCTTCCGCGATCCAGCCCCTGCCGCCCATCTGCCCCCCCTGCCACCAATGATCGGCGCCCGCTTCAGTGGGTCCAAGCCTGCCTTGAAACAGGCGCCCAATCACGGCCCAGAACGCCGTGATCGAGCTGCCGGTCCTGCAGGTGGGCGGCAAACCGTGCCCGTCCGCTGTCCACACAGCGGCCGACTTCGTCCCTCTGCCGAGCCCCGAGTCCGACTCGAGAACATCAAACAAGGTCACACCAGTGCAACTCGCCAGCCTTTCTGCGAGAGCTGCGCGTCCGCCTTTGTCCCGACAGTTTCTGGCGCACGCCCCAAACCGTTGAAGCAAACCTTACGGAATACGAATACTGTCAACCTTGTCTTTGCCTTGTCGAAAGCCGAGTCTAACTGGGTCCTCCAAGTCCAAGACCTCGAGAAGGCATCAGAACAATGGAAGCCGCCGCAATCATCCCCCGAGTCTCTGGTCACTGCGTTGCAGCCAACAATCATCATTCAAATCAATTGAGGTGAACTGCTGGTGTGGACGGGCAAGACGTGAGTCTCGGACAAATATTGGACTCACTCGGCTTCATCAACCACAATACTAGCCTTGTCCATGATCACCGCATAACAAGCGCCGGATTTTAGGCCCCGTATTTTTCATTCATGGCCCATTCCAAACCAATTGCTCCCTCCCTCTGCTTTCGCCGGAAATGGTATTGTTGTGTAACCATGCAAGGGGCCTAGATGCTCGGTTTAATTGGCAACCTCCTGGAAGGCCTTGACCTGTGCAAACAGCTCGGTATTTGTACCTCATCTGCAACTATCTACCCATTTGAAGAACTGGTTAGTGACTGCAAAGTTAATTGCACTCCGTCGAACGGGCAGGAACCGTACACTTCACTGTCGTGGGACGATCACCAAAACGACGCCGGTTGCAATGGGCCGTGCGCCACCACCCCAGATAGATTGCCCCAGATTCACGGCCTTCGAAGTCCAGGAGCATACTTCGTCCAGTTTCCGTACTCGAATTTCGATCACGTCCAGGCCGGTTGGCAATGACCCATGTACCGCGCCTCGCATTTGCTTGTTCTCTTTCTCGTCGAAGCTGCGGCCGCTCCCATCTTGAAACCCCCAAGTCAGCCTACAAGCTGAGGACACAGCCTCTCGAGCTGAAAACTAGCATTGTGTTTGATCGGCCATCCTCCACAGGGTCACAGACCGAGACAAGCCACATGAAGTCATCTTCAAGCACATGGCCACTACCACATGTACGAAGTAGTGTAATGGAGATGGCCTTCTCTCCCACAAGTTGTTCTGTCAAACCCCAAATTCCAAGAGAGTGCGCAAACCAAGCTTCACGCATTTATAGCAGGGCCCTTCAGCCGGTGCAATGCCATTCCTAGGTACAGACGACAGCCCGGCCCGCCGAATCAACGCCCAAGGACCCTGCATGAGTGTGCGGGAGCGCCCGCGGGGCCGACCCGACGTCTTGCTGCCTGACCTCGATGAAACACGGAAAAAAATAGTAGTAATTGCAAATTCTTGCAAACTTCTTCTTTATCGTCTAACACCGTTCATCTGCGAGTTTGCCTCATTCGTAACGGCTAGTTAAGATGTATCAACTCTGGGGAAGGAGCCTCACTAACACACAAGATGAGTCAAGCCACGTTCGAGGTAGAGTTTGGGTGCTGGGCTGAAACAATATTGAACCTCAGAGCACATGTCTGCTTCCCTTTTTAAGAATAGAAACGGAGGAGGAAGGCAGGTGGAAAGAGAAAAGACAAATAAATAGGAAGAGAGAGAATAAAACGGTTTAGACAGAGGCAACGGAAAGGATATAAACTCAACAAAAGAAGTTGAATAAGAGGGGAAAAGAAAGGAACAACTTCATGTGTTTGCTAAATAATGCCTGAAGGGCCCGGGCTTGCCCAAGTCCAAAACTGCCAATGAGCCTCTTACTCGACCGAGTTCGCCTAGACCCTCACAAAGGCACCATGTGCTTCAGACTGGTCATGCAAGTCTGGTGACTAGGACGATATATTTTCTTTCAGAAAGGGGGTCCTAGTATTTTGCCAAAGGCATGCAATTCATTTGAAAGAGCTCTTTGACGTTTTGGATATTATCCCGTTCCGTGAATAATAGTTCAGAGGTGAGGTGAACATTGTGTCTCGGCTGTCCCACTGTTCCGCTGCCCGCATTGGGCTTCGAGGCCTTTATCGGGCTTATCAATGAGCGTGGGGCAAACCGCGCTAGCCTGATTGGACCTAGCAGCAGTGCCGCACCTCTCGCAAGGATGAGTCCCAAGCCGATGACTGCACACGAAAATCGTGAGAAATATCGACTATCCGTCATTCTCCTACCAAAGGTCTCCCTCGCAGTTCAAGACCCACCACCGCCGACTCACCGACTCCCGGAATTGCAACCAGGCGTCCCGAGACAACCATCGCAATCCTGGGCAGGCCCGCACCAAGACACGCGAGGAAATAATTCTAGTAGCGAGGGGCGGAAAAAAAATCGTTACCCCGCGACACCATCATCCATCATGGCTGCCAACGGTGACAGGTTCGGCAACGACATCGAGTCCGAGTCCGACTCGGGCAACGAGTCCCAGGTCGAGCTGGAGTCGGACAACGAGATTTCCGACAAGCCCGCCAAGTCGGCTTTGAAGAAGACAGCTGCGCCCGCGCCCGCCATTCAGCGCCCGCCGCTCCCTCCCCAGACAGACCCCAAAGACCTCGACGTCAAGAGCCTGAGCCCCCTGACGGCCGAGATTATTGCGCGCCAAGCGACCATCAATATCGGCACCATCGGCCACGTCGCTCACGGAAAGTCGACCGTCGTCAAGGCCATCTCGGGCGTGCAGACTGTTCGTTTCAAGAACGAGCTGATCCGCAACATCACCATCAAGCTTGGTTATGCCAACGCCAAGATCTACAAGTGCGACAACCAGGAGTGCCCGCGGCCAACATGCTACCGGAGCTACAAGAGCGACAAGGAGGTTGACCCTCCTTGTGAGCGCGAGGGCTGCTCGGGGACATACAGGCTGCTCCGTCACGTCTCGTAAGAATCCCTCCTCCTCGGCCAACCTATGCGCCGATATCACGATGCACATGGCTGACTAAAAATTAGATTCGTCGATTGCCCCGGTCACGACATTCTCATGAGCACTATGTTGTCAGGTGCCGCCGTCATGGACGCCGCTCTCCTGCTTATTGCCGGCAACGAATCTTGCCCCCAACCACAGACCTCGGAGCATTTGGCCGCCATTGAGATTATGAAGCTGGACAAGATCATTATTCTTCAGAACAAGGTCGATCTTATGCGGGAGGAGGCCGCTAAGCAGCACCACGAGTCTATCCTCAAATTCATCAGGGGTACCGTGGCCGGCAAGTCGCCTATCATCCCCATTTCCGCCCAGCTCAAGTTCAACATCGATGCCATTAACGACGCCATTGTCAACACCGTCCCCATCCCCCCCAGAGATTTCACCATGGACCCGCACATGATTGTTATTCGGTCGTTCGATGTTAACAAGCCCGGTGCCGAGATTGAGGAGCTCAAGGGTGGTGTTGCTGGTGGTAGTATTCTGCACGGCCTGCTCAAGCTCGGCGACGAGATTGAGATTCGCCCTGGTATCGTGACGCGCGACGACAAGGGTGACCTCAAGTGCACGCCCATTTTCAGCCGCATCGTCTCGCTCAACTCGGAAGCCAACGACCTCAAGTACGCCGTTCCCGGCGGTCTTATCGGTGTTGGTACCCGCATCGATCCCACTCTCTGCCGTGCCGATCGTCTGGTCGGTTTCGTCCTGGGTCTCAAGGGACGTCTGCCCGAGATCTACAGCGAGATCGAGGTCAACTTCTACCTCCTGCGCCGCCTGCTCGGTGTGCGGACGGCCGACGGCAAGCAGGCCAAGGTCGACAAGCTGGCCAAGAACGAAGTCATCATGGTCAACATCGGCTCCACCTCGACCGGTGCCAAGGTTGTCGCTATCAAGAAGGATGCCGCCAAGCTCCAGCTCACAAGTCCGGCTTGCACAAATATCGGCGAGAAGGTCGCCCTCAGCAGACGTATCGAGAAGCATTGGCGTCTTATTGGCTGGGCTACCATCGCAGCGTAAGTTTTAACCATTGAATCACTTGCCGTAGCAATTATGCTGACCTAGATATCACAGTGGTGTCACGCTTGAGCCTAGCACCTCTTAAGTGCATGTCCCGTTCACGTCGCGATGAGGAGGCATGGGTTATGGGGTGGGCTGGCTAGGAGTCCGGGTTCATGGGTCTGCCGTGTCCGTAAGCAGGTAAACGGTCTGTGGGTGGTGGGGGGGGGGGGGGGTTTCGCATGCATGCTAAGAATGTCATGTGGTGGGCATAAACATGATCTATAGCTCCAACATTTTCACGCAAGGATGGGTAGAGCAAAAAAGCGGGAAAATGGGGTTTTAGACATTGTTTATCAAGTCTTGTTACAGTGCATTGCCTTGCCTGCGGCAGCCTGCCATTATTATACCTCAGCCAAAAGGTCGTATCTAGGACCCCTCGTAACCAACATCCCGACGGCTCTTTTTTGTATCCCTTTCCACCACACCCCTCTGACCTTATTTCCTCACCTTCCGCGCGTGCTTGACTAGATTCTCAATCACCCCCTCAAACGCCTCCCGATCCCCTATCTTCTCGTCTGTCCTCTTCTGCCAGTACGCCAGCACGTTCTGCGCCGTGCCCTGCATCGCCTCCAGCCGCTTGATGTGCGCTCGTAGCTCCTCATCCATCATGCCGCTGAGCGCGGCGTCTGTCAGCATGCACAGCTGCCGCGCCGACACGAGGTCAAACGTCCGCTCCGGATCTGTCGCCGCCGCCGTCCTTCTACTACTACTCCCTTCTGCTCTCTTCCCGCCCTTACCTCCTGACTTTGCATTGTTCCCTTGTGATGATGACGACTGTCGGTGCTCGCCCCCTTCATCAACCACCGAAGTCGCGGCAGAGGCACCGGCGCCGCCGGCACGCAGACCGCGTGAGTCGCTTGATGCGCGGCGCAGTGAGCCCGACGAGGTGGTGCGGTGCAGTGAGGGCAGGACCAGCTTCTTTTGCTTGGACGAGGCCGGGAGGATCTCGTCGAGGTCGATGGGCACGCCGAGCGAGACGAGGAAGAGGCGGCGGATGCGCGAGCGGATCCAGTCCGGTGGTAGGAGAGGTGGCGGGGCGACGAGCTGCGACCAGAGCGAGGCGGAGCGCGGGGTTAAGAAGACGGGGTTGTCCTTGGCCGAGAGGGAGGGGAGTTGGGGCACGGCGTCGGGCGGGGGGAAGAGGGCGTTGAGGTAGGGTTCGGTGAGGGAGAGGATTTCGGCGGGGTCGAGGTCCTCGAAGGAGGGAATCGGCTGGGAGGTTTGGTTAGTAAACGGGGTGTGGTGTTTATGTGATTTAGGTTGGGCTGTAACTTACAAATGATAGGGCTGGGGCGGCTGGTACGACAGGTGTTGGAGGAGGGGGAGCCTCTTCCACTTGTTGGAAGCCGTCGTCAAAATCGCCAAAGTCGCCGTCATCATCGCCCTCTTCGAAGTCGTCAAAGTCGTCACCACCAAAGTCGTCATCCTCGTTGTCATCTCCCTCGCCGCCAGCAATGGCGCTTCCAGGGCTTGCCAAACCAGGACTTAGGGGGGACCGTTTCATAGCAAGCGAGGATTTCCTCCTTGATCGTGCCGATATGGGAGGAGTATTTAGAGATGGTGATATTGGAGTATCTACGCAGGAAAAGAACCAGTCAACACAAGCTATGGAGAAAAAGCGAGGGAGAGCGCGTTCGGCACAGAAGAGGCAGGCTACGCATCCGTACCATTTGCTGCTCCACCCTCTTCCACCCTCTGTCCGTCGGCTTTGACAACCACGTCGGGTTGGGGATCCGACTTGTGCTTCTGCTCAGTCTCCGGCTGCGTCACCGCGCCCTCGGCATCCGGCGTCTCCTCCACCACGGTCTTGGGGATGGGATACCCGCCAGGGGTCGGCGGCCGGGCGATGCTTTTAGGCTCGACCGGCGACGGATCGCTTGGATCGGGAATGATGGCTATCTCATCCGGCTCTGCGTCTCCTTCTCTCATGCGATATGCCGCAGTGCCGGGGACTTCCCCGTACGCAGGCTTGTCATCGACCCTTTCGACTCGGAGTCGCGGGACAGGCGAGGCTCGGGCAGGCGTCGGCGGCCCAGACTGTGCGTCCGAGTAGTGCTCTTCAGAGTCAGATGCCTCTGCTTGGGGGTTGTTAGCCTTGCGCCGGGTTAGGGAGCGGGGGGAAGGGGGGAGAGAAGTGCTAGCAGAGACAAGGATCCGGTAGTACCTAGCTCGCGGGCACCCGGATCAAGTGTGCCTTGCCTGACGGGAGGCGAGAGACTGTCGCGCCGTTCCGGCATCGTAGAATGTTTTCAAAAAGACCAACACCCGAAATTCTGTCTCGCGATCGCCTGACGGTTGACCCAAATCCACTAGGGGAGAAGTGGCCGGGTCAAAAGAATAATGGCCCACTTCGGGCTAGGGTTTATCGTGCGTAAATGTAGACCACAATAGGTTTGGGGTTACACTTTGAATGCGCCTCCATACAACTTGGAATCAAGTCGGGTGCTCAGACATGCGTGGCAGCCAAAGTCGTGGTTGTGGTCCAAAGTCATGAAGCGCCCGATGCAGGGAGGTCTAGTGTAGGCGATTGACCAAGCACTTTGGGGACTGGGGTTGCGAGGAGTGGGGAACAGACCATGGCCTGGGCGGGCCTGTGAAGTCACTGAGGTGTTCAGAGCTGAATCAATTGAGTGGAGGCGGTTCAAGCCACAACTTCAGCATGCGCCACATGCCGTTTGTGAAAGGACGAGGCTGACCGATCTTTTTCCCTTGGCGCGGTTTGACAGCTCCTCTTGCGCCTGATCTGGACAGGACCTTGACACAACACAAGAAAGCTGACCCCGCGATAACAGCGCGTAGGTTTCGATTTTTCAGAACCTCCCTACCTAAAAACCGAGCATCGAGCACCGCCCGTCCAATTGCTTCGAGTAATCCGACAGCGCGCAAGCGACTCGCCCTTTTGCCTTCTCCCTGCGTTGCGATCGACGCGCCGGGGACGGGCAACAACAGCTTCCACCGTCTCAGTCCCATCGCCATCGCTCTATTCCGCTTTCTGCCCCTCTAGCTGCAGAATTGCCTTCCTACTACATACCAGCCACAAAAATGTCTTTCTCATTCGGCACACCAGCCTCGGGCGCTGGCTCTAACCAGTCAGGCTCAACAGCTGCCCCAGCTGCCGGTCTGTTTGGGACGGCTGGATCTACCTCGAATTCGTTTTCGTTCCCCAAGCCTGGCGCCGGCGGCTCAAGCACACCCCAAGCTGGAAGCGTTTTGTTTGGAGGCGGAACATCTCAGCCAGGGGGTTTGTTCGGCAACACGGGAGCCACGACCACGCCCTCAGCTGCTGCGCCCACGACAGGCACATCACTGTTCGGACAGACCGCAGGTGCTTCAGCCAGAGGAGGGTTGTTCAGTGGTGCCAACAAGCCGGCAGGAGAAGCTCTGTTTGGTAACACATCAGCCCCTGCTTCGGGCACAGCAACCCCCGCTGCGGCACCCAGCCTCTTTGGGAACAAGCCCGCTGCAACCTCCAATACCCCTTCTACGGGTGCGCAGGGAAGCTCAGCGGGCAGCTTATTTGGGGCTACAACCACCGCACCTCAGTCAGGTACAACTACGGCCGGATCTGGGCTCTTTAACAGCAAGCCTGGGACTTCCTTGTTCGGTTCCACCACTCCTGCCGCAGGAACATCTGGCGCACAGGCGACTCCGGCGAAACCGTTGTTTGGTGGCCTTGGCTCAACCACGCCTGCTGGCGCGCCTCCGGCCGATGCCTCCAAGCCTGCTGCGGCTGGAACTAATCTATTTCCCAAGCCAGGAACTGCTACAACTACCGGTAGTCTGTTCGGCCAAACCCCTGCTTCTACTGCAACGCAAGCGCCAGCTGGGAATGCCCCGGCAGCCACAACTGGTCTCTTCGGGCCTAACCCTACCCAGACAACCGCCGTGTCCAGCACTCCGGCGACAACCGCCCCGGCGGGTGGGACGTCGCTCTTTGGGAATGCAGCGGGGGCCACCACCGCGACCACCACGCCTGCGGCAGCCACATCCACCGCTGCTCCCAAGTCTTTATTCTCGGCCGCCGCACCAACTACAGCTCCCGCGGCTTCGTCCGCTGCAGCGCCCGCTACCTCGACAACAGCAGGTACAGGCTTGTTCGGCACGAACACGACAACAACTGCTGCAGGTTCCGGCGCGACTACTCCGGCACCGTCGACGGGCCTGTTCTCAAAGCCTGCTGCGCCTGCTTCTGCCACTACCACAACCTCTGCTCCTGCCACTACTGGTGCTGCCGCAACTACAACACCCGCCCCCACAACGGGGTTGTTTGGAGGGGCCAAACCTGCGACAACCACGACAGCTACGCCCGCCAAGGACGGAAAGAGCACCACTGCGCCGGGATTCTCGGCATCCACCATGGGCCCGGCCTCTCAGTTGCCCCGCTTGAAGAACAAGACGATGGATGAGATCATCACCCGCTGGGCTACCGACTTGTCAAAGTACCAGAAAGAGTTCAAGGAGCAAGCATCCAAGGTGGCCGAATGGGATCGGATGCTGGTTGACAATGGCGAGAAGATCCAGAAGCTCTACACGGGGACTTACGAAGCCGAGCGTGCCAGTAACGAAATTGAGCGCCAGCTGTCCAATGTCGAAAGCCAGCAGGAAGAGCTTACGGCATGGCTCGACCGCTATGAAGATGAGCTCAACGACCTCTTTAGCAAGTCGATTGGGCCTAGCGAGCAGGTCGCCGGTCCGGACCAGGAGCGCGAGCGTACCTATAAGCTTGCCGAGAAGTTGACCGACCGGCTTGATGACATGGGCAAGGACCTAACCAAGATGATCAAGGAGATCAATGACATGTCGAGCACCCTGAGCAAGGGCAACAAGCCTGACGATCCGGTACGTTTTCCGATCTGTACGATGCAAACTCCGTGCCGAAAGCTAACACCCGACTTAGTTGACCCAAATTGTCCGGGTCCTGAACGGGCATCTGTCCCAGCTGCAGTGGATCGACACCAACGCCGCTGCGCTCCAGGCCAAGGTTGCCGCCGCGCAAAAGGCGAGCAGCAGCATGGGTACAAACGTGTCGGGCGCCGAGACGGATGCTGCCGAGAGCTTTTACCGGTCATACCGGGGTGGGTACAAGTGAAGTGGGTGGCGGTGACGGTGACGGTGGTCAGGTTAACGTAATGTCTGGGTATGGAACGGATTAGGATTTTGTACATTTATCGGGACGCCAGGACGTCTCTAGGCAGAAAACGGAAACTGAAGCGCGCAGCGTAACATCACCCAGCCGGGCCATGAGGCTAGACATTGCACAAAGCAGAAAGGGTTGAGTTGGTTTGATTGCAGAATCCATATTTACTTGTACAAGCGATGTAGACTTCCCATCCCCAGGACCAGAACACGGGGTCGTCAAGGGTTGCCCCAGACTCTGGGCCACACAGAAACCAAGAGACTGTGATGTCGCTGGATCATTCTCGCTCTACTCTCCGATTCAAAATGCCACGCGACGGGATAGGCGGCCCTCTATATACAACAGCAGCAACGGGCCCTCGTTCATCGTGTGTAGCGTTTGGGATCGAGGAGGGCTTAGTTCTGCTCGCCGCCCTGGTCCTTGGTGATCTCGTCACTGGGAGAATTTCAATCCATATCAGTATACGATTCAAAACCAATTGAAAGTAATCGATTCGGTAAAAGGTTGAGAAAATGGGAGAGCTTACATGTGGTCGGAGAGCTGCTGGAGGTGGGCCTGCTGCTCAGCGAGCTTCTTCTTGAGCTCCCGGAGCTTCTCCTTCTCGCGCTGGCGAATCGCAAAGTCTTCCTGGGCCTTCTCCCTCCTCTGGAAGGCATCACTGTGACGAGATATTAGTTAGTCATTAGCTGTGCTTGATGCGCTCGGCGCTTTTGATAGGTGTCAAAACATCGCTGTGATGACAGCTCGCTTGAGCTTCTTCAGAAGCCGATAGCTTGCGATCATTGCGATCGGTGCAATGGCTCCCATTTCCCATCTCTAGCGCTTCGGAAACCGCGGAACAGCAAGATCCTGGTTTGGATAAGGAGAAACGCACCCCTGGCCGCCAGTCTTGGGCGGAGCGCCGGTGTCACCGGCCCCCATAGCGCGCGAAGTCGTGGAGAAAGCGGCGCGGGAAAGGAGCGCCGGGCGGGCGGCCTTGGTAATCGAAGTGCGAAGCATTTTGTTGGTGGGTTGTGTGATGTTGTGTTGTAGAGTGGGTTTGATAGAGAGAAGAGGATGCGGCTCTTCCAAGTGGCTCTTTTAGCTTGCAATTGGCAAGTGTTCAAGGTGCTTGGGGTGGCCTGATCACGGCAGCGAGCTGTGGAGAGCTTTTCTCGGAAGCATGGCATTGGACGTCACTCCGGGGTCTGGCGACCCACTCGGCTTTGCGGCCGTGGCGCAAGAAGCAGGGCCTGAGGCAGAAACTGACAGCGTTGGCCCTGCCACGCCCGATCCGGTCACTGCGGGGCAATGGCAGTTGTCCCCGCAGCAACCCCTCTCCTGACCGCAGAGCTCTGGAGCGGTCGACGCGTGAGCCGGTTGGAACCAAATGGAATATACCCTGGTTTTCTTGATTTTGTGCACTATTTTCTGTGGCGATAAGTAGCTGGTAAGGAGGTATTTCATTATTAAAAACCGGAAGCCTAATGGGCGCCTTTCAAGTTGAATGTGAGCTCCACGTCTGCAGGGATAATGCTCCGCATTCACGGAGCCCAGGCGATCCAACATCCAAGTGCTTCCACGCACTCTCGACGACGAGCCGGCAGGAAGACTTGTCGACTGATAAGGTATAACCATGGTCACGACCTTACACCCTTTCGTAGGAGTATCAAGACAGTCTAGAATGAGGTCTTTCGCGAGTTGAATGACCTGAATCACTTGAGATAAGGTGATCCTTGCTTTATCATGCAAACGTTGGAGCTGTCACGTCTTCAGCCGAGTCTGGAATTTGGATTTGACTCGCACTCAAAGAGAAATGGAAGCACTAATGTCTAGCCAAGCTCGCAATACCTAGTCGTGAAAGGATAAGACAGATTGTGTTAAAAATGTCGCGAGTCCCGTACAAACGTGCGTTGCTCGATGGGGCCAGAAACCCGGATGCATGGATGAAACCAGTTGAGCTATGCGCTGGACTGCTGCTGCTGCCCGAACGTTGGCGCTGGCTGCTCACAGACACGGAGCACTTGTCTCGGGCCAGGGTATGGAAGGCAAAGAAGCCGGGGGAACTTGGAGACCGGAGTATTCCTGCTGATGTTTCTATCTACGGCCCCGGAGGTGGCTCAGTGTCGCAGTTGGTGATGGAAGGGACCTGTGACGTACTAGGCGCTTTGCCTGGCCCAACTGTCACGTGTTGAGGCAGTCGGGGTCCTGAGACCCAAACAATAGTGGCCGTGCAGCCCAAATTTCACTGGTCGCCAGCCCACCGCATCCCGCCTTGTGTTGTCGCTGCGCTTCGGCCTTGCCCCTTCCCTCATTTCCAACTTTGCATCCCAAAACCGGTGATTTCGCCAGTTCTCGTCCTTTTTCCCCAACATCGAGCGACCGACTCACTCTGCAAACCTTTTTGCAACCATCCACCATCCATCGTCTTCACGACTTTCCAACTTCCACATACCACAAGGTAAGTTCGTGCTATTGTCCCCTCAAAGTGCATCGCCCACCGGCACCGCACAGCACCATATCTCCTCCGCTGTCGTCATCGCCGATGCGATCGAACCCCGTCTCCCCACCATGAAGTCGCTATCACCATACCCTCGTCGCTTTTGGCCGAAGGGCCAATTGCGTCGCAGCCCCGCGCAAACCATGCGAGGATCTCTCGTAGCAAGACCGCGATCCGAAGGCTAGACCGGCTGCGATCCACCCCGCCGGGACAGGAGCGGGGAGCCTGGTCATGAAGTCAGCACGGCGCATCGCACCAGCTGTTCAACAGCGACTGCTTTGCTCTGCAATCATCACGCTCTTTCGCGACTTTCCCTTTGCCTTATTTTTCTTTTTTGTGTTTTCGATTTTGCCCGCAACACTGGACTCACCGACACACCCCACCTTGGTACATGATCTATCGCTAACTTTTGGGCTTTCTAGATACCTAAACCGCAAAAATGGGTCACGAAGATGCTGTCTACCTGGCCAAGCTGGCTGAGCAGGCCGAGCGCTACGAGGGCATGTACATGGGATATCGGACACCCCCGCGAATCGAGACTGACCTTCCGCCCCACTTATAGAGATGGTTGAGAACATGAAGATCGTTGCCTCCGAGGACCGTGACCTTACTGTCGAGGAGCGGAACCTTCTCTCGGTCGCCTACAAGAACGTCATTGGCGCTCGCCGTGCTTCGTGGAGGATCGTTACCTCGATCGAGCAGAAGGAGGAGTCCAAGGGCAACTCCACCCAGGTTGGCCTGATCAAGGAGTACCGCCAGAAGATTGAGGCCGAGCTCGCCAAGATCTGCGAGGATATCCTCAGCGTTCTCGACAAGCACCTCATTCCCTCGGCCAAGTCTGGCGAGTCCAAGGTCTTCTACCACAAGATGTCAGTGCCTGCCCCGCCCCCTCCCCATGTTACACAAGTCTAACCCCATTATAGGAAGGGTGACTACCACCGCTACCTCGCCGAGTTCGCCGTTGGCGACAAGCGCAAGGACTCTGCCGACAAGTCCCTTGAGGCCTACAAGGCCGCTAC
The DNA here is from genome assembly GCA_017139535.1 of Trichocladium uniseriatum. NCBI lineage: Eukaryota > Fungi > Ascomycota > Sordariomycetes > Sordariales > Chaetomiaceae > Trichocladium > Trichocladium uniseriatum. The sequence goes on along the minus strand of WOUO01000031.1, from coordinate 374,432 downwards.
CGAGGTCGCTCAGACCGAGCTGCCCCCCACTCACCCCATCCGTCTGGGTCTTGCCCTCAACTTCTCCGTCTTCTACTACGAGATCCTCAATGCTCCCGATCAGGCTTGCCACCTTGCCAAGCAGGCCTTTGACGATGCCATTGCTGGTGAGTAAAAATTAAGGGTCTACAAGACGTGAGCGGTTTCTAACGTGCCGAAACTACAGAGCTCGATACACTGAGCGAGGAGAGCTACAAGGATAGCACCCTTATCATGCAACTGCTCCGCGACAACCTGGTAAGTGTCCCGGCCTAGAATAGCTCATAAGCAAATGCTGACTATTTACGACAGACTCTCTGGACCTCATCCGAGGCTGAGGCTCCTGCCGCTGCCGGCCAGACCGAGGCCGCTCCGGCGGAGGAGCCCAAGCAGGATGCGGCTCCCGAGGAGCCCAAGGCCGAGTAAAGGGCCTGATACATGTCGCTGGTCTCTCGGTAATGATAACGCCATGGTTTATCTTGGTAAATCCCTTGGTGGAAACGGTGTCTTTGGAGCGCGGGCTGGAGATTTTCTCTCGTAACTTTGCATCATAAAGCAAATACAGACCTAGGTCTTCTGGGCGGGTTTCTAGTAGCAACTTGAGGGTTAGAGTGCAGCATTTGGGGGGTCCATTTTCCTTTCTCCGATTGCTCGCGTCTTAGACTCGCGACTTGCGAAGATCGCCCGAACAATACAAAACCCTGTTCACAAAACTTTTGTCGGTTCCATATTCACAAGGTTGGTTTGATAGTCTGCATCAGAGATGCCCGGTCAGCAATGTTGGGTGGGTATCCATTTTGAGGCCATTGTCCATAAAAGTCTGGGACTCACAGTCGGCCCAGATGTTGCCATCATTATCACCTCGTGCTACCTAGGCCCAGCCCCAACTCCAGTAGTTCCAGACACCGGCTCACCCCCATGCCTATGCTCATCCTCCTCATGCTCATCAACAACAGCAAAGTGTACCCTCAGCCAGAGACTGCAGTCTGCACACCCAACCATCAGCTCCCCAAGATCCGCCGCATCTTCTAAATCTGCCTCGCTGAAAAGATACCCGCGCGAGTTGCCACACCGACAGGACCGGTACCACCTTGTCATGCTGTCGTCGTCCTCTTCTTCAAAGTCGAGGTCATCCAGATCAACTGTCTCGATTCCCGTTTGGAAATTGGATGGGCCCCCCGCCGCCCCGTTCTTGTCAGTGGCACGCTGCTGCTGGGAGAGGAGGAGGGAGCGGTCGTAGGCGGCGCGCTGGGAGGGGCGGGAGAGGGTCGCGTAGGCGGTGGAGATTTGGTCGATTGTGAAGGAGGTTGATGCGATCTGGGACTGGGGTTTTGTTGGTGGTGTTGTTGTCTTGTCCGGGTGGTGGCTGAGGAGGGCGCGGCGGTAGGCGCGTTTGATGAGGGTGCTGGGGTCGGAGTGGGAGGTGAGGGCGGCTTGGGAGAGGGAGAGGATTTCGTAGTAGGTTGGGTTACGGGGGGTTGGGGTGTGCATGGTGGGTTTGTGAAAGGGGGTGTTGTATGCCTCTGGATGGCGCGGTGTGTGAGTTGATGATGGAGGCTTTTTTGAGTGAAGATCGGGAAAAGAGAATGGGTCTCGAAGATGAGATTTTTGAGCTGATCACGTGCTTTTGCTTGTCTGTAAAGCCCTCGTTCAAGTTCGGTGAGCGCAGAGAGGGTCAAGTCAGATCGTGTGACGTTGATCGTAGATGAGGAAAAGGGTCAGGATGTCAGGGACCAGAGATGGCGCCGTCTGCTTGGGTCCCGTCTGGCATATCGGCTTGCCCACTCAGGCAGCAGAACCGAGCCCAATGACGGTGGGGAATCAGGAATAAGAGGTCTAACAGAGGGCCAAAACCTGGCCCTAGATAGGGACTGCCAGATTAACAGCCTGACGTCTCAGTGAATAGCACGTTGGAGCCGGACCATTGTTGGAAATGTTGTACATTGGTATTGGTACAGTCTAAAAACACCATTGCTCTCGCCAACAGCTGCTGGCCGTTTATTTCGGGAACTTTGCCCAGTTCCGTTTCCCAACCTGCAATTCCGATTAGCAATCTGGCCCAATCGCATCGGCATGCAAAGGGCGTAACATACCTTCTTCCATTCCTTGATAAGTTCCGGCATGTCCAACATGGCTTGTCTCCTCTTCTCCATCCTGTTGAGCGGCTGCGTTAGCAAGCAGAATTCCCACTAATGTCCCTAGCCACACAAGGTGGCACACCCAGACATACTTTACAGCCAACTGCCTCTCGTGCTTGTGACCCTTGACCTTCTGGCCAACACCAGTACCCTTGACACGCAGACCCAGCTCGACCCTCTTGCGTAACCTCTCCTCCGTGCCCTTGGGCGTGAAGGGCAGCAGCTCCTCGACTCCGTTCTCGCGAGCCAACTTGACGAGCTCAGCCTGGCGACGCAGCGAGTACTTGGGGTCGTGCCATCGGCCGGTGACGGGGTGCTTCATCGGCAGGAAGGGGTTCGGCGTCTCCTCTTGGTAGGCCGTCTTGTGAGTCTCGGGATTGGCGCCTGCGGGCAGGATCGAGGCCGGAGGGTACCGCGCGAGGAAGGTGCGCAGGCGCGCCGGTAGCGCCAGCGCCAATTGGACGTTCTTGGTCGCCGCTGCCGCCATTGTCGCAAGTTGGCCGACGGTGTGGTGTGGAGGTGCCGGAGAACGAACACAAGAGGTTCTCAGGTCGCGCGACCCTTGGCGTCTCGAAAAAAGTTGCGTACCTTCAACCCTAACCCTTAGGTTCCATAATGTGGCTCCACCCGGTAACGCTAGGCCAAATTGCGCCTAGTGAAATGGGCGATTGCCACTTGAAGGTCCACCAGCTTTCTATGGTTCCATCAACTTTTGGACCGTGATCAAGAGGCTTGATTCTACCGCGATTATCAACCAACATCCCTCGAATCAGTAATCTTCCCAGCCATGGAACCCAGACGAGTCCCACCAGACGTGGCGGCGCTGTTGCGCAAGCGGAAAACCGAAGAAGAGCTCGCGTCCAAACCCAGATGGATTCCGAAGAAAGAGCGCGAACGCTTGGAGGCAGAGAAGAAGGCAAAGGAGGAGGAGGCGCGAAAACGCCATGAAGAGGCTTTACGAAACAATACCGTTGCCTTTGACCAGGCCGTCACGAATGGAGCCAACGGGACAAGCGCGCCAAACGGGTCAAACGGGACCTACAAGTCGAGGTCAACACAGCGCGACATACCGACTGGCCCCAAAGCCATGCGGCACCCGGGTGATGGTGGCGACCACAGGCAAGGCGGGAAGCGCGGGCGGCCAAACGACGAAGAACAGAAAAGGATCGAAATGGAACGAAACGACGAGGCAGAGCTGCGGGCGCGGTACATGGGCCCCGAAATCAACCGGTCTACCTTCTCGGCCAACAAAAAGAGGAGGAGAACAGCGGCGAACAAGTTCAACTTTGACTGGGACGCCGATGACGATACAAGCAGACCGTTTGACCCGATCTACGCAGAACGCCCAGATCCCCTCTTCAGGCTTGCAGGGTACGACATGAGCGACGAGTTGGTGCAGCGCAAGGCCGAAGCCATTCGGCGCGGCGACCCGGAAACAGGAGAGGAGCGCGCGAGACAACTCTTGGAGCAACACGAGCGCGTCAAGCAGCAGGCAGGGCGCAAGAACCTGGGCAAGCACTGGTCCGAGAAGAAGCTGGAGGATATGAAGGAGCGCGACTGGCGCATTTTCAAGGAGAACTTTGGCATCGCCACCAAAGGTGGCGCCATCCCCGATCCGATGCGGAGCTGGCAAGAGTCGAATCTACCACGGCGGTTGCTCGATATCGTTCACAATGTCGGTTACGACGAGCCAAGTCCTATTCAAAGGGCGGCCATACCAATTGCGCTTCAAGCGCGCGACTTGATCGGTGTTGCCGTCACAGGTTCCGGTAAAACTGCCGCTTTTCTACTGCCCCTTCTTGTTTACATCTCGGAACTTCCGCCTCTTAACGAAGTCAACAAAAACGACGGCCCGTATGCCCTAATCTTAGCGCCTACCAGAGAACTGGTGCAGCAGATTGAGGCCGAGGCGAGGAAATTTGCCACGCCCCTGGGTTTCACTGTCGTCAGCATCGTCGGTGGTCACTCATTGGAGGAGCAAGCATTTGCGCTCCGAAACGGCGCAGAGATCATCGTTGCGACGCCTGGTCGTCTCGTGGACTGTCTCGAGAGGCGACTGCTTGTTTTCACACAGTGTTGCTACATCATCATGGACGAAGCAGATCGCATGATCGACCAAGGCTTCGAGGAGCCCCTGACCAAGATCCTCGACGCCCTCCCGGTCGGCAATGAAAAGCCAGACACGGAAGACGCAGAGAACCCGCAGCTGATGAGCCGGTATCTCGGCGGGAAAGACCGGTACCGGCAGACGATGATGTACACGGCGACCATGCCGCCGCTGGTGGAAAAGATTGCCAAGAAGTACCTCCGACGCCCGGCGATTGTGACCATCGGTAACGCCGGCGAGGCGGTTGACACTGTCGAGCAGCGCGTCGAGTTCATCTCGGGCGAGGACAAGAGGAAGCGGCGTCTCCAGGAGATTCTTAACTCCGGGCAGTTCAAGCCACCAATCATTGTGTTTGTCAACATCAAGCGGAACTGCGAGATGGTTGCTAGAGACATCAAATCATGGGGTCATTCGACCGTCACACTGCACGGCAGCAAGACGCAGGAGCAGCGTGAGGCGTCACTGGCATCGCTGCGGAACGGCCAGTGTAACATCCTGGTGGCAACCGATCTTGCGGGCCGTGGTATCGATGTGCCGGACGTCTCGCTGGTTGTCAACTTCAACATGCCGTCCAGCATCGAGGCTTACACGCATCGTATCGGTCGTACCGGTCGTGCTGGCAAGAGCGGTGTGGCTATTACATTCCTGGGCAACGAGGACTCGGACGTCATGTACGATCTGAAGCAGATCATATCCAAGTCGTCAATATCCAAGGTGCCGGAGGAACTCCGGCGCCACGAGGCCGCACAGTCGAAGCCAACGCGGGGAGGAGGCGGGAAGAAGCTAGAGGACAGTGGCGGCTTCGCTGGAAAGGGTGGGTCGTGGCAATAGTGCGTGGGATATGAATCGAGGCGGCCTTGGGGGATGGCATTCCTGCCCTTGTTAGTCTCCTTTTGTGTTCTCGTGTGTGTAGGCCCTAGCTAGCGGTGCAAATCCCGAATGATACCAAGCTCAGGCTTCCAATGCTGTCCCCGAGAGCTCTGTCAAAGGTTCACAAAAGGAAACCCAGGGGCCTACCCGCCCCCGCGCACAAGGGACTTGGCAACACGCCATATTCCCCCATGCCCCTTGCCAGCTTACCCTAGGTGGGTAGTCGTCACAATGCGGAGCTGATGAGGCAGCGTTTAGGCCGGCCTGTCCTCGGAATGTCCCGTCTGGAGATTTCCAAATATTTAAATCACGCAGCGAAAACTTGATCAAACGTACTCGTACTCCAAGTCAGTTCATAGGTACCTTGGCTGGCATTGCTCCATTTCACATGCTTCCGCTCTCGATTCCCCGTTTTGACTGTCCTGACAATAACCTCCGGTCTGAGAAACCTTCTCGTGAAGGCTGGCAGTGTGCCATTGGGTACTGATCCAATCAACGAATCGGCTGCGCCCGCGCAATCTCTCTGCGGGGTCTTGCAGGGATTACCATCTGATTAAGGAATCCAGAGCCAGAAACCACGCAAACAATCTCCACTCTGGCGGCAGTGCGTCTCCAAGGCTGCCGAGGTCGAAGGGACCTGAGGGCGATTTTGGTGCTGAAACACCACACACCCCCAAATGTCCACGGGTACGCCAAGAGCCCAGTCACCCAAGTACCCGGTACCGCCCCGGGAGGCCTGTCATCTGCCCCTCTTCGACCCCACCTGCAGCCTCGAACCCCTGTCGCCAAGTGCCAAGTGCCAAGTGCCAGAGCCCGTTTCTAATTTTTTTTCGTTTCCTCCGCCAGCGCACAGTGGTGATGACTGTGCCCTCGCCCACCATCAACGTTCCCGAGCTGATCTTGGCCGGTTTCCCCACGGAGGAAGCTGCCGCCCCAGGCCCTATAATGTGAGCTTGTTCTGGGCGCTACATGCACGGCGAGGGCCCGGGTCTCTCGAGAACACGCTCTGCGACATCGAACAAACAAAGCCAGACCGCCCCCGACTCCGCTCATCGGGGGCGTTGTCTTCCTCCGGTCGTTTCCCCCGCCCCTTGGTGAACAACATTGAGCGGTGACTCAAGAACCTAACTGGACTCGCTACTGTCGGGCTGCACTCTGGGTTGAACGGGCAAACCACAGCCCTATCCTTCTGTCTTGTTTCATTTCTTTATTGGATTGACAAGGGGGCATTCACCTCTGTCCACAAACCCCTCCGAACCGTCGGAGACCGACAAACCCCTCGACCTGGTGTTGAACGACCGGTTCTTGTGCAAGGGCGGGAACAAATCTCTCGACTCGGCGCATTCTTTATATTATACTATTAGAAACACCCAGCCATCATGGAGTCAGCAACCACTCGGGAGGCTTGCCTCAAGTCTCTCTCCGAGAGCACGACGCCACCGGTGCAGGTCTCGTCCAGGACAGCGGTAATGGAGGGTGTCGAGGACATTGTCTACGGCTCCGTAAGTGCTTCACTCCTGCGCGCCCAGGATGCTCATTTCTCTAACAAGCGTTGCTGTAGATTGCTGGTGTTGTTGGCAAGTACATCGAGTACCCCTTTGACACAGTCAAGGTTCGGCTCCAGTCGCAGCCCGACCACCTCCCCCTCCAATATCGGGGCCCGCTCGACTGCTTCCGCCAATCCATCCGCGCCGATGGGTTCCTCGGCCTCTACCGGGGCATTAGCGCCCCGCTCGTCGGCGCCGCCCTCGAAAACAGCAGCCTCTTCTTCTGGGAGCGCCTCGGGCGCGCAGCCATCTACTCGTCGGGCTTCGTGCCGCGCGACGAGCCGCTCCAGCTCTCAGCGCTATGGTTGACGGGCGCCTTCTCAGGCGCCATGACCTCGCTGGTCCTGACCCCCGTCGAGCTGGTCAAGTGCAAGATCCAGGTGCCCGCCAAGAGCGAGGGCGGCGCGGCCCGGGCCTCGCTCAAGCCCATTCCCGTCATCAAGGACATCTTCCGGCACCACGGCCTGCGCGGCTTCTGGCACGGCCAGCTGGGCACGCTGATCCGCGAGTCGGGCGGGTGCGCCGCCTGGTTCGGCACCAAGGAGACGGTGACCAAGCTGATGCGCGAGTGGAACGAGCGGGGCGCGGCCACCGAGGCGGAGCGGGCGCGCGTGCGGGCGCGGGACGCCGACGCCCTCCCGCTCTGGCAGCAGGCCGTCGCGGGCGCGTCGGCGGGCATGTCGTACAACTTTTTGTTCTTCCCCGCCGACACGGTCAAGTCGCGCATGCAGACGACACCGATTGGCGAGGGGGCGGTGCCGCAGAGGACGTTTGCCGGGGAGACGGCGGCGCTGTGGAAGCAGGCCGGGCTGAAGGGGTTCTATCGCGGGTGCGGCATCACGGTGCTGCGGTCGGTGCCTAGCTCGGCCTTTATCTTTATCGTCTTTGACGGCTTGAAGAAGTATCTCCCCATGCAATAAGCAAGCTGGGTGCTGATCTCCAATTTTCTTATATCTCGGCATTTACAAGGGGATGGGTGGGATGGCGATGGCGGGTTTGGGGACGGTATAGACGGGAGGGGGAGCATTTATTTTCTTATCTCACCAGCGGGGCGTTGTGGCATTCTTGGAAGGCAGGTGGGCTGGTTCATTTTCTACGGCTACATTCGATCATTTGTGGTTGCATAAAGGGGGTTGTTGTTCTCTGCGGTGGCGGGGAGAAAATGGGAAATCGTATATGACTGCATAGACTGCGATTTCGTTCTAGCTATTACTGTACATAGAACAAGACCGAGACCGAGACAGAAGAGGCGGATAGAATTACAACCTTTTTACATACAATGCATCCATCTCTTCACCCCTTCTCCCCTTCACGCCTTCTTCTTCTCCTCCCCAGTACCCGCACCAGCACCACCACCACTCAAATCCCACCCATTCAAATACCCCGTGCCCGCCGACAGGTAGGTCGCGAACCCGAGCCAGGCCACGTAGGGCGCCAGCAGCCAGCCCGACAGGCTGTCCACCTTGGTGCCCCAGAGCCAGGCCAGGTACGAGTTGATGCCCAGCAGCAGGGCGGCGTCGGCCGTCGCCAGGATGGGCCGGTTGAGCCCGTAGAAGAGCGGCATCCATGCCAGGTTGAGGCCCAGCTGGATCGTGTAGAGGGTCGCGCCCTCGCGAGCGGCGAGGATGGTGGACTGTTTTGTGTTGGTTGGGGGCGAACAAAGGGGTGGGTCATGGGGTTATGAATGGGACTTACGGAGGTGCTAAAGGGCGAGGTGCCGTAGTGCACTGCGCGGTGGGCGGCGTAGCCCATCAGGCCGTAGAGGGCGGTCCATACCGGAGGGAAGACGGCGGCGGGGGGCCGGAGGGGAGGGTGTTTGAGGGTGAGGGGTTGGCGTTGGGTGTTGTCGGCTGTGTTGGGGAGTGTTAGCCAAGGCACCACCAGCAAAGTCTCTTCTTCATGGTCAAAGATGATGATGGGAATGTTTTGAAATTAAAGAAATTACATACGCCTTGTGCCATATCCTACTGCAGTGCCGAGGGTAACGGGCAGCAGGATGGAGCCCGGGAGGTTGTTGAACACAGCCTCGGGGAGAGTGAGGGCCGGTATGTAAGTCGTCATTCTGGATGACTGGATTTGAATGTTGGAATGGGGGAGTCGGTGTAATCTTGGAGGGGAAAATGTTGGAAGTTGAGGTTGAGGTTGTTCAAGAGGGACACGACGAGGTCTTAGACATGGACGGAGCTATGACGACATTCCTTGCGTGTGCGGGACTAACAAACCTTGGTGGGCACCGCTTCGGCAGCCGAAGACGACACGAGATGCAGTTTTCGGCGCAACAAATTCAGGCAGCTCACTTAGGTAATTTCATGCGTGCTCTTTGATTCCAAATCGTTTGGGGTTTTGACAATCACTCTCGTCCCAATGCGAGCTTCGGTGAGAATCCTCTGACAAGCAGCTGCCACATCACCGTCTCGCCGGAACCACGCCCTCGCGCCCATCTACGTCCGACCACTTATCCAGCGCCTCAAGCAGCGCCCCCCATTTTCCGTCTGACCACTTTCTCATCTCTTCCCACTCGGGCAGGCAACCCCTCATGAACTGCAGCCACCCACCAACGATAAAGTCGGCATACATCGGACTCTCACGCCCGTCCAGAAACGGGCCTGCCCCCGCAGGGAAACACGGCCGGAGCTTCGAGTCCAAAACTTCCTCAAAATCCGCCACCATCTTCTTCCTAGTCTCCGACCCCTTGGGAATCTCAAAATCCTCCCACTTCATCGTCCCCGGGAAGCGCTCCAGAAACGCCGCCTTATCCGCCTCGGCGGTGCGCGGGTCCAGCGGCATGTAGAACCCCGCGAGCGGCGCGCCGTACTGGCTGAACACCTGGTCCACAAACGTGTTGAAAACGCGGGTCAGCGCTACCGTGCCCTGTCCCTCTGCTGGGAAGAGCTGCTTCCCGGGATTGGGAGATTCTGCGAGGTAAGCATGCTGTAGGTGCAACGCGATATCGAACGAGTCGCCCACCACCACTTCCTTTCCCGAGGCGGGAGAGGCAAGCGGGTCGCGGATGATGGGGAGCGTGGGGAATGCGCTCCCGTTTTGATGCGTGCGGTTGGCGGGGAGTTCAAGGGAGTTGCGCGTTTCGGCGACGGCCGAGAGGGGGACCCAGGTTGTGCGATAAGGGACGTTGGTGAAGTTGAGCGCGTAGCTTGCAGGGGAAGTGTCAGCCGAGAGTCAGGTGTGAGGTGGCTGAGTGACATACCGCGTCTTCCATGGGTTCGGCGACGTCGGGTACGCCGCCGGGTCTAGGATGATATCATAGAAGGTGATGGTGGGCTTGTCGGGGGCGTCCATGGTGATGTGACGAGCGAGGGGTTGGTGGTGTGCTGGGTGAATGTCTTGCTTCGGCACTGTGGTGTCTGTGAAATCTGAAGACCGAACTGTCTGGACCTAACTGCCTGTCTACGCCCTAGAATCCAAAAAAAAAAAAGAAAAAAAAAATGAGAGGTCGCCCGCTGCTTTTATGCTCAAGGTGCTCCTGTGTAACTTCGAGGTAGATTCTTGTTGAGAAATGATCTCCACCGGAAATGCCTAGCCGCGATGAATCATCTACTATAGCAGCGGCGGTGTGTCCCGACGGGCCGCCCCGCCCCAGCTAGAAGCCTCGAAACTTTGACTTTCATGCAGTGATCTGAGTCGATACCTATGTTCCAAGAAGCGGGGTTTGACAACTGCTCTTTCCTGGGCGCTGCACTGGTACCAAGCAGTCAAGGCATGTACTAGCCGCCATGTTACCTGTCTACGCTCCTGCTCAGTCCTCAAACAAACTTTGCCTGGAAACAGTAAAAGCCAAACTCTCACAGCGGCTTTGCCGTCCGTGTCGAGCAATTTCCAGCTCGATGCAGCTTTGAAGTTTGATGTTTCGTCAAATTCCAGGTTGTCAATCCTGCTTCGGTTCCTTCCGTACCAAGAATCGCGAATCTCGCCTTTGGTCAATCCGGGGAAGCCCCACTTCGAACGAAGCGCCAGGGCTCAGCACGTGACGCCATCCCCAGCCCCCTGCTGTAGCGCCTGACTAACCCGCCGAGGTGGATCCTTGGGGGCGCTGGGCGGTTGCGAATTCCAACAACTTGGAACTCCACGCTGCCGTCGCGATTCCACACCAACTCAAACGCGCATCGGCTGCTTCGGGGAGCCAACGTTGCTCATCGCCCGACTCCATACAATTGTTCGTTTTCCCCTTTCCCTACCGATTTCCGCCTCTTCTTGCCCATCCACTTCCTTTCTCCCTGCTTGGTTACCCGCCTGTCGTCTCGAGCTGCAGTTGGCCTGTGGCTCTTCGCCCTTGACCACTCGTACTCTTGGCTTTGCTGTCAGCCTCACCCTCTCCCACCTCCACACACCTCGCTGCATCATCACGGTCACCGAAACAGCCTCATCCTGACCCCTCGACCCTCTGTCTGCCATCAACTCCTCATCTATTCTGGCGGCTTCATGCGCCAAAGCCTTTAATTTCCAATTGCATTGCCCGCTCGCTTTCGCTCCTTATCACTACCTGAGCCCGCTTCTTCCTTATCTTTGTTGTCACAACCACGCCGAGAATCATCTCTTCTAACCGCAATCATGTCGCCAAACAGTTATCCTCCGCGACAAACAGTTGCGCAATCGACTTCTGATATAAGCTTAGCAAGCGGAAAACCCCTTCCGCTGCGCCCACGACAAAACCGACGCGCGAGCGACGCCCGACCGCAACTCTTTTTACCCTCTGTCCTCTTCATCCCTTGGCACGCACGCGGCGCTCGACGAATCTCGCGCCCGTTCACGGGATTTGAGTTGATGCCAACGAAATAATCCCGCTTCTCGGCTTGTCATGGATTCGTTTCATTATCGCGATTCAGCCCGCTCGCCCGGCGACCGTGGCTGGAACAGCAGGGACGATTCGAGGGTCAAGGATGATAGAGGAGACAGCTTTTATCGCAGCAGATCCCCTGGTACGTCTTGGGCCTTCTTGACCTTCCATGTTTCTTTGGGTCAGGGCGCGCAATGCCTGACGCTCGTTGCGTGCCCTCCTCTTATCCTTGTACAACTTGCTTACACGTCAATCTCTCTTTAGGCACGGACCGTAGCCGACGCCGGTCGCGATCCCCTATTGCGGTTGATCGCTATGAGCCTAGAGGCCGTGGCCGCGACGAGTATGCCGGAACCCGGGATCGGGACGACCGAGTACGCCGAATCACCTCCCCCCCGGCCAACATTGACCGCTATGTGCCGGGTCAGGAACCCGCGCCAGCCCAGCCTCTGACCAATCCGGTCCCGGATCCGATCAAACTGCCGTACCAAGTCGGCTTCTCATATTTCGGCGAATGGTGGCGAGCAAATGAGAGGATCAAGGAGGAGAAAGAACGGCTGAAAACGGGCCGGCGTCGCGAACCGGAGCGTGTTCGGGGCCCGCGCGAGGCTCTAGAAGACCGCGACAAGGAAAAGGCGAAGATCCAGGCTGCCTACGATGCATATAAGGAGGACCTCCAGGCCAAGATGGCGCAAACCTTTGTCAAGCTGCACAAGGAGGAACAGTGGTTCAAAGAACGCTACGTCCCCGAGATCAGGGATTCGTTTCGGCATCAGCTGAATGAGTTGCGCCGTGGCGCATACTCCCGCTGGGAGCAGGACCTCTCTTCCGGTGTCTTTGACGACTTCTCCCTGGAAGGCATCCCTAAGAGTGAGAGCAACGGGGCCGGTGGTGTGGTGGAGAAAGAGGAGGGCGAAGCAACCGCTGCCAACGAGGTTCTTGGCGTTGGTGATCTGGTGCCTGCCTGCCCAACTGAGATTAGAGACGACAGCCTGTTTCAGCCAACCCTTCTCATCAAGACAATTGCTCCCTCCGTTAGTCGCCATAACTTGGAGGCCTTCTGTAAGGAGCACCTCGGCGAGGGAGAGGGTGGCTACAAGTGGTTGTCCCTGAGCGATCCAAACCCTAGTAAGCGGTATCACCGCATCGGCTGGATTATGCTGCACCCCGCCCCAGAAGCTCCTGTCGAGGAGATCAAGGATGAAGAGATGAAAGAGGACGAGGAGGGCGAGTCCAAGCCTGCTGGTCCCACCTCAACCGCTGATAAAGCCCTTGAAGCGATCAACGGAAAGACTGTCAAGGACGAGCAGCGGGGTGACTTCACATGCCACGTCGGTGTTCATAACCCTCCATCGCACCCGAGGAAGAAGGCGCTCTGGGATCTCTTCTCATCCCCCGATCGCATCCGTAAAGACCTGCAACTTGCCACGGAGCTGATCGGGAAGTTTGAGAGCGACTTCGGCTCCGATTTCAATGCTGCTCTTCAGATTGAGGAGTATGTGGATAGACTGCGGCTCGACGGAAAGCTCCAGGTCGCCGTTCCAACATCCCCAGTGAAGAAGCCCAAAAAGGAGCGAGTTGTCAACTTGGACGAGGCTATGGATCAGGAGGAGGGCGAAGAGGGCGAGGAATCTATGGGTGCGGTGGGCGAGGACGATGAGGACGAGGGAATGATTGATGACGAGGTTGATGATATTGATCTTCTGGTCACCAAGAAGCGTCTGGATCTCACCATCGAGTACCTCCGCCGCGTCTTCAACTTTTGCTTCTTTTGTGTCTTCGAGAGCGACTCGATCCATGAGCTCACCCGCAAGTGCCCCGGTGGTCACCTTCGGAGGCCCCGGAGCACTTTGTCTTCGGCTGCTAAAGCCGTGGCCCAGGCGAGCGCTAACGGCGAGCCTTTCCCATCCAAGAAGCGCAAGGAGCCCGAAGACATCGAGGAGGGCGAGGCACCCGAGGCAGAGCGCAAGTTCCGTGCCTCAAGCAAGACCGAGCAACAGCTGCAGCGGGCATATAACTGGGTCAAGACATTTGAGGACAAGATCAACCAAATCCTGCACCCTGAGCTGGTCGACCTTCGGAAACTAGGTGGCAAGCCGGTAGAGGAGGCTGTCAGCGATGAGCTTGGCAAGCACGTTAAGCAGGAGGATGAACACAAGTGGCGTTGCAGGGTGCCAGAGTGCACCAAGCTGTTCAAGGAGGAGCACTTTTGGCGAAAGCACGTCGAAAAGCGCCATCCCGAGTGGCTAGAGAAACTCAAGGATGAGGTGAGTTCTTGATTTTTTCGAATTTGCGAGGCTCCCGTACTAACTAGATGCGCAGTTTGAGTTGATCAATGCCTACGTGATTGATCCCGCCCACATCGCGCCGTCGCGGACGGATGCCAACTCCAACGGCCACTTCCCTTCCACGAACGGTCAACAGCCGACGGGGACCCCACGTGGCTTCAACCTGCAGAACTATTCCATGAATAGCATGCTCAACTTCCCCGGCTTCCCCATGGCCGCCATGTTCTCATCCAACATGATGGGCGCCAACCCCCTGGGTGCAGCAGCCGGCTGGCACTCCACAGGCGGGGACGAACGTGGGCCCGGCCCCGTTCGCCGCGGCGGGCCCATGGGAGGCGGCAGCAGGTTTCAGAACCGGAGCGGACCCTATGACCGTCGTCCCAACCCCCGCTGGAGCGGTGATGGCGGCATGAACGGTTCGGCGGGTGGCCGTGGCCGCCCTGGCCCCGTGAATAGATGGGGTGATGGCGCCGCCGGTGGCGCTGCGATGGGTCCTCGCGAGGCGGTCCAGGGGCGGACTATTAAGAGCTACGAGGATCTCGATCAGGTGTCAGGCGGTGGCAGCGGCGAGCTCAACTACTGAGTTGCAGATTTTGAATCCGAAAGGGATGGGTGCTACAGAGACGGGCCTAATGTCTAGCACGAGCCCAGAGATTGCTGATATTGCTTGGGATTTGATGAGCCGGCTAGAGGTAGCATGGTCACCCACACGCCAGGATTCTAAAGCTTGGTGGCGGAAGACGGGGCTTCTGAGTTTGGGAGAGTTGCATTTAACGACGATGGGGGGACATTTGTACAAGTAGGACGGACCTCTTAACGGCAGTTGACAGGCAGGGCTTGATATTTTAAGCGATGATTACAGCTTCTTCTTTCCTCTCTTTCTGGCTTGATGCCCGTGTGAGACTTAGACGGCTTACATTTCGAGACATCTTGGCTCCGCTTCTTGACGCCAGTATGAACATTATTGTATTGTTGCCATCTTGGTTGTGTTGACCACGCTGGGTTGGATTCCTCTAGCTTTTTGTTGACAACACGGCATCACTCCATCATTCATTCATGCAGTTATTTTACCCTGCCAATGTGTTCCGTGATATGCAACCCATGCCATACCCTCTTTCTATACCCCCTCATCTGCGTCATGTCCGTTTACCTGCTCAGGGCAATATCGTCAATCCGCAGAATCATCTTGACCGTCTCGGCGGCCAGCTCAATGGCGCTGGTGCTGACCAGCAGCGGCTGCAGCACATTCTCCTTTGCAATGTTGGAGTTGACGCCGCCGCTCTTGATGCTCACACCGGCGCTCTTCTCGCCCATCTCGTGGCGGTGGCGCAGGTCCGTCACCACCTTGATGCTGTTGAGACCGGCGTTCTCGGCCAGCGTGGTGGGGATCACCTCCATGGCGTCGGCAAAGGCCTTCCAGCAGATGGCCTCGGTGCCCGAGAGCGCGCGCGCCTGCTTGCTCAGCTGCGACGCGATCTCAATCTCGGCCGCGCCACCGCCGGCGATGAGCGCCTTCTTCTTGACCAGGCAGCGCACGACGCAGAGGGCATCGTGAAGCGACCGCTCGGCCTCGTCCAGGATCAGGCGGTTGGCGCCGCGCACAACGACCGAGATGGTCTTGCCGGCCGACTTAGTTCCCGTCACCTTGACCATGCGGCTGCCGGAGCTCTGGACCTCCTCGACGAGGTCGGCCGAGCCGAGCTTGTCCTCGGTGAAGCTGTCGATATCGGCAATGGGCTTGCACCCGGTCGACTTGCAGATGAACTCGACCTCGTCACGCTCGATGTCCTTGACGGCGAGAATGCCAAGGCGCTGCAGGAAGTGCAGAGACAGGTCGTTGACGGCGTCGCGGAGAATGGACTTCTGGATGAGGAGGACGTTGCATTTGGCCTTCTTGATCTTCTTGACGAGGTTGAGCAGGTACATGCGCTCCTCCTTGACGATCTTGTCCATTTGTCGGTAGTCGTTAACCGAGATGGTGTTTTCCATCTAGAGGGTCAAGGTTAGTCATCAAATAAGCTAGAAGCTAGATGGGGCTCAACATACGTCAGGCTTGGGCGGGCTCAGTTGGAACTGGATCAGACCAATCTTGGCCTTCTCCATCCTTACCGGCCCCCCTGCGCTCTTGATCACGGGCTGTGTCAAGACCAGGCCGTCCACCAGCTCGCTGTCTTCTATCGTCCCGCCAACCTTCTTGATGATGCGAATGTTCTTCAGATCGACGTTGTCGGCCGTCTTGAGGTCTATCGTCTTGGTCACGGCATTGACGGCCATGGGGCCAAGGAGGTTCGAGTATTGGGAAACGATCTTGGAGGAGAGGGACGTGTTGGCTGCCTGGAGCAGCGCGGCGGTATCGGTAAGGGCGATGGGTTGTGACATGTCGTGCAGAACCTGTACGGCGGCGGCGGCGGCCCTCTGGAACGACTCGGAAATGACTGAGGGGTGGATGCCCTTGGACAGTAACCGGTCGGCGGCACCCAGCAGGCTGCCGCAGATGACCACAACGGAGGTTGTGCCGTCACCGGCCTCGACATCTTGGGCGTTTGACAACTGGACGAGCATCTTTGCTGTGGGATGCATTACCGACATGCTCTTGAGCATTGTGCTGCCATCGTTGGTGATTATGGTCTCGCCCTTGCCGCTCCGAATCATCTTGTCCATACCCCGCGGTCCGAGCGATGTCCTGATGGCATCGGCAACAGCTGCAACAGATCAGTCAGCACCTCGGTGCTGTATAGGACAGGTCCCCTCATGGCTATGCATACCTCTGGCGGCGACGATGTTTGAAGACCGGACAGCGACCGGCTTCTCCTTGTCCTATTATGAGGGGTCAGCCAGAGCTCGGGTATCGAACACGGGGTAAGTACCCTGAACGTCGCATTTCCACCCCCGCCGCTGGTCTGTGTGGCGGTAGCCATCTTTCAAGCTCTTCCGGTTTTGTTGGTGAGGAAATCGGCCGGAAAAGGGTGTGGTGTGTTGTTGCGATAAGCTGTTTTCCGTGTGGTTTACTTTCCAGGCAGCTCCCACTTCAATGTTCCGCTTTCCCAAGGTGGGAGGTGGGACGGGTTTTTTTCAGTCGGGCGCTGGAGTTCTTCCAGCAGCCGTC
This sequence comes from Trichocladium uniseriatum, assembly GCA_017139535.1. Lineage (NCBI taxonomy): Eukaryota > Fungi > Ascomycota > Sordariomycetes > Sordariales > Chaetomiaceae > Trichocladium > Trichocladium uniseriatum. The sequence goes on along the minus strand of WOUO01000031.1, from coordinate 357,566 downwards.
AGTGGGGGAGCCAGAGCGAGCTGGGCTGCTGCAGGCGGGGACCCCAGGCTGTCTGGTTCTAGCTTCTTTGGGACTAGTGGCTTTTCAGCCTCGCAGAGCTTCTGGGGCCAAGGCCCAAGGCAGCGCATGGATTACGGAACAGCTTCCTCTGCCTTCGTTCGTTGCTTGCTGCATCCATAACCGCCTAAGCCATCATCCACCCAACGTCCCTCGATCTTATCAACTAGCGCAGCACAACCACGACCGAATATCGGCAAAGTTTGCCCAGTTTTTATTCCCTTCCTCATACTCTGCAGCGAGATTGTTTGATTTCGGAACCCGAATTCCACACTCCTCCCCGCCGCCATCATGGTACGCCGCACCCACGATCACCCCTCTGCTCGTCGCAGCCCACCCTGCTCCTTGCAACATACTGATATGTTTCTATAGCCTTCTGCCACAGGCCAAAACTGGGAGAAGTACAAGAAGAACTTCGCCGATGACGAAATAGAAGAGAAGAAGATCACACCTCTAACCGATGAGTCGGTCGCCCCGAGACCCGCCGCGCCCGCGCGAGCTAACCCCATGAAGGGATATCCAGGTCCTCAAGACATATGGCGCTGCGCCGTATGGAGCCGCCATCAAGAAGTTGGAACAACAAATAAAGGAGAAGCAACAGAGTGTAGATGAGAAGATTGGCGTGAAGGTATGCGACGCCGCCGGGCGGGACTCAGAATGCACCTCACGCTGACTCCCCTGCAGGAATCAGATACCGGCCTTGCGCCCCCCCACCTCTGGGATGTTGCCGCCGATCGTCAACGTATGTCAGAAGAGCAACCGCTTCAGGTAGCGCGGTGCACCAAGATCATTCCGGACGAGAAGGACGAATCCAAGAGCAAGTACGTCATCAACGTAAAGCAAATCGCCAAGTTCGTCGTTCAGCTCGGCGAGCGCGTCAGTCCGACCGATATCGAGGAGGGGATGCGCGTCGGCGTCGACCGCAACAAGTACCAGATCCTGCTGCCGCTCCCTCCCAAGATCGACGCCAGCGTGACCATGATGACGGTCGAAGAGAAGCCCGATGTTACATACGGCGATGTCGGCGGTTGCAAGGAGCAGGTGGAGAAACTGCGCGAAGTTGTCGAGATGCCGCTGTTGTCGCCCGAGCGTTTCGGTAATTTGGGCATCGACCCCCCGAAAGGCGCTCTGCTGTACGGGCCTCCCGGTACCGGCAAGACCCTCTGCGCGCGTGCCGTGGCCAACCGAACAGACGCGACCTTCATCCGCGTCATTGGTAGTGAGTTGGTTCAGAAGTACGTGGGTGAGGGCGCCAGGATGGTTCGCGAGCTGTTCGAGATGGCCCGTACCAAGAAGGCGTGCATCATCTTCTTCGACGAAATTGACGCCATCGGTGGCGCACGTTTTGATGATGGCGCCGGTGGTGACAACGAAGTCCAGAGAACTATGCTGGAGCTTATCACACAGCTAGACGGCTTCGACGCCCGAGGCAATATCAAGGTCATGTTCGCCACCAACAGGCCGTCGACACTCGATCCCGCTCTGATGAGACCGGGCCGTATCGACCGCAAGATCGAGTTCTCACTTCCCGACCTTGAGGGCCGCGCCAACATTCTCCGGATTCACGCCAAGAGCATGTCGGTCGAGCGGGACATCCGGTGGGAGCTCATCTCCCGGTTGTGCCCCAACGCGACGGGTGCCGAGCTGCGCAGCGTGTGCACCGAGGCGGGCATGTTTGCTATCCGGGCGAGGAGGAAGGTGGCTACCGAGAAGGACTTCCTGAGCGCTGTCGACAAGGTCATCAAGGGCAACCTCAAGTTCAACTCGACCGCTGCGTACGCGCAGTACAACTAAGGAGGTCGGGGATCGGGGGTTAGTTGTGTGCTGTGTATGAATAGAGATGCCAATGCCAACGGGCTGTTGGCACATACAAATCGGCATCAGCGAGGCCATGACATAGGCGAAATGAATCTGGGGCTAATTAATTGCCGTTGACTCCTTCACCTGAATATCTGACTGGGATTTATTTTGTAAGACTATTGTCTCCAGAGGATGCCCTGTGTTTGTTTCCTCGTGGTAACTGTACGCATATATATATATATATATGAAGAGGCCATCAAACCCTGATGTCGTGAGCTCAAAACCGGTAAGGTAGTACAGATGCCTCGATCAAAAGAGTTCCTATGTATGCCAATCCACAACCTCCGACACCTTGACTAACCCGAACCCATAAAGGGACGCCGAAATATGGCTTGAAGGATATCTCGTACTCTTATTGCCCAGTCATCAACAACGCGCCGAATCACGTCCTCCGCCTCCGTCCTCTGCCAATCTCTATATGTCATCACAGCCACACCCTCCCCAGACGTAGGGTTTCTCGGCCCGTTCCTCTCTTTGGGGCGTCCTGAATGGTGGGTGGGCTCCATATTTTCGGCCGACGAAAAATGGCGGGGTCAACGAGGCGGAATATCTTCTCCCTATTCTCATTCCTGACCGGCCGTGTTTCCCCTTTCATACCCATCTCGTCCATTCCCTCCGTTTGTGGCTGACGAGAGTCGAATCCCGGGCTGTCGTTTCTGCCGGCATCCCAAATCCTAGCAATCGTAGAATATTTGCGTAGAAGACCTAGTCGGGGTCCAAATTCGGACGAATTATGCCCATCATACCAACAAGATACACCATACCACTTTTCGCCAACTAGGGCATCAACCTCAGCCTTCGACAAAAGGCAAGCACCCTAAACACACCACATCCCCGTCTTGCCCTTTCTCAACACAACACCGGCTGCAGACCATCTGCCGGTGCCCGCCCCCCTTTGCCCACCCCTGTTCGTCCTGTCGCCCTCCTGTGTCAGGCGGTGGTTGTTGGCTTTCAGCATCCGCGTCGAGCATGGTAAATGATGCCTCTTCCTTCAGGGTTGGTGTTGGAGGGAGCTGGTTGTTGTTGTCGAGTATCCCCTTTTGCAGGTTCGGCAACCCCCATCCGAGACACTCGCGGATGCAGACGTAGCAGGTGCGTTGGCCGCACCCTTGGCAGTCTGCGAAGGAGTCGAGGTCGGATTTCTTGTTTGGCTTGCGGAAGCAGATGTGGCAGCGGCTCATGAGGGATGCTGACGGAGGATTGGTGGTGGTCGTCGTTGTAATCGTGGGGGATGTCACTCGGCTCTTGTCGTGCAGTTCTTCTCGGGACTCGCTCTTGGTTCGGTGTTGGTGCTGTGGCCGTTGATGTTTTTGCGAGGGAGAGCTGGATGGGGATCGCTGCATCGGTTCCCCCTCCCCGTCCACATCTATGTCTACCGTTGTGCGCTGTCGTTTGGCGGATGGGAGTGGGATGATTTTTCGTGTCGCCAGGGGCGATGCACGGTGGTGTTGGGATAGGTCGTCATGGTCGAAGGTTTTGTCAGCGAGGATGCCCCGAGGCGTGTTGCTGGCGCTGTGGGAGCTGGAAATAGTGCGATTAGCGTCGAAAGTGGAAAATGCGAATTTGATGAGGCCCGCATACAATGGGAGTTGGCGATCGCTGTCGTCGTCTAGCCTTCGTTTCTTGCAGGGCTGCACAGCTGGTGCTTCTTGGGCTACCGACGGCATGGTTGTAGGTAAGAGGTTATGTATGACGACGATCGGGTCGGGTTTCCAAGGACAGGGCAAAGATACGATCAGTCTTGCGGGTTGTGTTTGAAGCATTCAGAGGGTGAACGAGGAGGACTGTGGAGGCGAAGGTTTCCGGGGTCGGCCTCCACAGGCGCACTGTGCCTGACGAGGGTCGCGTAAAGTGCAGCGCCCAGAAATTAGAGACTGCGGTTTCCCAGTTGGCCCCAGCTTTGCTCCACAATGGAAAAGCCAAGGGACTCTTTCAGGTCGGGAAGCGAGCCCGAGCCGAGTGCAGGCACACAACACCTCAAACCCGCAGCCACGTACACAGTACGCTGAAAAGCGGATATGGTGCATTGGAAGCAACTAACATTGAGAGGCTGCGTTGTCTCATGTTTCTCATGTGGCTTTTGTAATGATCGGACAATGGAAACGCACAGAATTGGCTGAAAAGCAAGCCTGGATCACACGGCTTACAAGACCGTTGTTTCTCGACCAAGTTAGGCTGCCAAGCATCGCGTCTCTGCGACCAATGCTCAGTTCGATGCTTGTCCCAGGCGAAGGAACTCTCGTCGGAGGTGTGTGCTATCGAGAGGAGCTGGATTTCGGGAACTTAATCAACCCGGGTTTCCATTCCGGATGGTCATCTGTACTTTGTACTTGTCCTGTGAAAGTGGTTGCTGCGTGTCCGAGTCGGTATCTGCCAATCCTGATTCCGAATGATGCACTATCACGTGGCACGCTAGGCCAGAAGCAGGCCAGAAGGATGCCGCCCCACCTGCAGACCTTCCGCCTTCGAACTTCTCTCCTCATCGCTCCCGTCAATCCGCCAGCTCAAGCCCCCAACGCCTCGCAACTCTGCACCGCGACCCTGCGACCCCCCCATTGACGAACCCATCGAAACACCGTGTCGAGACTTCAGAAATCGACATCGAGATATGAGTCGTGCCAACAAACTTGGCCCGGAGGTAAATCGGTGAGTCACTTGCGCTTTCTTTGATGGTCGCCGTCCTTCTTCCTGCCGTTCTCCACCGGGCCGCTCTCACACGCGGCTCTTCCGGCCTCCTCCGTCATCTCGGACACCCGCGTCACCACATCACGGCATCTTGGCTAACCGGGGCAATCATGGACAGAGCTTTGTTCGTAAAGAATCTAAGGTGTGTTTTGATTAAACCGATGGCGGCCTTTACCGAAAGCACGGCATCCTGACCGTGGTCCAGCTACAACGTCACCCCAGAGGAGTTGTTCGACCTCTTCGGGAAGTACGGGCCCATCCGGTACGTCCGACCTCGCCCACCCCGACCTTGGCATCTCGAGTGCCGCCCGCTTACTCTGTTTATACAGTCAGGTCCGACAGGGCATCACCAGCAACACCAAGGGCACCGCGTTCGTTGTCTATGAGGACGTCATGGATGCAAAGCAGGCGTGCGACAAGTTGAACGGTTACAACTTCCAGAACCGCTACCTTGTCGGTATGTTGCCCTTTTTATTTTCCCCCTTCGGAGACCCTGTTCAGCGCCTAACTCTTGCGTTTAGTGCTCTACCACCAGCCAGAGAAGATGATCCACAGGAAAGAGGATCTGGACGTCCGCAAGGAGAATTTAGAACGCCTCAAGCAGCAGCATGGTATCGATTGACAGTTAGACGGGTCTTCGGACAACCTTCAGAGTCAACCCCGACTGTCTGGAGGCCCGTCTTTTCCGACATCTCCCTCCGCAAAGACAAAGGCGGCTTCGGCGCTCAAGTCGCCGAAACCAATGCCCAGGAAGAGCAGGCCGGATATCGCGGCGCACGCACGCAGAATGCCTCACTTCGTGCGGAAGCTACTTCCAACAGTGCCCGAGTGCGTCTAGCACGACTTCATTGCTACTGGTTCATCACTTGAACAACTGGAATGTTACCCGTCGTGGTCATGGCGTCGAGGCGCAGAAGCAAGCGAAGTTTAGATCTGGCTGGGCCTGCCACTCCACTCACGAAACCTACAAGTTTGCTCATTCAGTTATGGTGTTCTTTTGGCGGTCTCCCTTCCCGACCGCGGGGATTTTTGGGGCTTGGGGGGTCAAGGACGGAGTTTGCGATTTGATGGTGATTGTGCCTGTTTTTGGGCGCGAGCGGGACATCAGGGGCGATTTTGAGTTCCCTCCTTCTACCTCGGGTATGGTCTTGATGGTTTCGGGATTGAGATCAGGCACAGCCTGGATCAATCCGGATGCTCAAACATCAAGACTAGAGAAATGCGATGGTTCCGCATCGATTTGACCCTTGAGCTCTTTCCAACTGCATCTTTATATTTGTGTCTTGCCGCTGGTTCTTGTTTGACTCTTTTGTAAACTGAGCTCGATAGACCATGTTTCATCACGCAGTCCCTGTTTCAACATCGAACTATTAAATATGTCGTAGTCTGTCTCATTCATCCCTTCATCAGTTGCTTGGGTTACATGCTACGTAAGGTACGCGAGCATACCTCGCCGCTCTGTGCGGCGGCAGGTTGCCAAGAATGCATTCAACACGCCGCAGCCCATCATCCCATGACCTCGTCCCGATTCTAGAATCCCAACGTCCATCTAGTTAGACTGTGGATTTAGCAGCGCTCTTCCGCCAGCAGCCAGCCAGCAACGAGCCCTGTCTCCACTAACAGATCTGGGCACGGGGTAAGCGATGCCGCTGTGGGGCCGCGGATGTCAAGAGTGGGTCAACTGTAGGGCCAACAGCCAGGGGCCCAATCGAGATGTCACAGCGCCTCTCATCATCTGCCCGCAGCCTCTCCCAGGCACCACCTCAATGCAACCATAACCTTGGCTTCGTTTCTGCTCCTGTTTCAAGAATCCAGATTTCCTTTCTCCTCCTCTCTTTCAGACACGTTTAATCCACACTCATCCGTCCCTATCCAACAACGAAATCGACAATCCATCGAATTGACGCCTCTTCCCAGACAGCTTGACGCTCTCGCACCCTAGCAGAAGCCAGTTAAACGCTGGTGAAACCGACCAACCGAGACTCGCCGACTGACGCAGCCACCCCATAACCCAGGGCCCAGGTGACCTGCATCCCACGTGTTAACGGAACACCAAACGAAGCCAACTTCCCCATGCCTTTATCCGGCTTCAGCAACGGCTTGTAAATGTTGCCTCCTTCCAACAACTTCGGAACAGCACCAGCACCAGCACCAGCCGTCGCCCCCGCCTTCGCCCGCGCTCCAGATGTCTCGTTGCCGTCCACATCGGTAGCAGCAACGAGCCTGCCGTCCCTCCACCGCCCACCCTTCCAGGTCGGCGTCGATCAATCGGACTCAGACCTAAGCCCAATCCCGAACCAGGCAGAAGCAGCAGCAGAAACCGGAGTCGGAGACACCGTGATCACAGTTACCATGACGCCATCAATCACCACAACCGCTACCTCCCCTCCCACAGCCCACCCCGGCTCCCCCACCGACGACGGCCCGATCAATGAGTGCCGCCTGCTCGGCTCCTTCGCCATCCTGGTCCAGCTGGCCCTCGGCGGCCTCGCCCTCCTGGCCCTCGTGTACAAGCGCTGGCGGGAGCGGCCCCAGCGGCCCGTCAAGATCTGGTTCTTTGACGCCTCCAAGCAGGTGTTTGGCAGCGTGCTGGTGCATGGCGCCAACGTCTTCATGTCGCTGCTCACGAGCGGCAAGTACGCGATTGCCATGGACCCCGTGACCGTGGCGGGCCAGATGATGGTGCGGAGGGCAGTGGGGGGGTTGTTGATGGGGAGGGACGGCCAAGGGGGTGGGGAGGAGGAGTATGTGCCGAATCCGTGCTCGTTTTATTTGTTGAATTTGGGGATTGATGTGAGTTTTCTGCTGGGTTTCCCGTGTGTTTTTGAGAAGTCTTGCGGTACTGACTCATCTTCGCAGACCACTCTCGGTATCCCGATACTGATTGTCATTGTGCGGGTTCTAACCCGCCTCGTCGCAATGACACCCCTTGGACAGCCGCCCGAGTCGATCCAAAGCGGTAACTACGGCAGCCCCCCGAATGCGTGGTGGTGGTTCAAGCAGAGCATCATCTACTTCTGCGGCCTGATGGGCATGAAGCTTTGCGTGCTGATCCTTTTCATGGTGCTGCCTTGGCTGCCACACATCGGCGACTGGGCGCTGGGCTGGACCGAGGGCAACGAGAAACTGCAGATTGTGTTCGTCATGATGTTGTTCCCGCTCTGCATGAACGCCATGCAGTACTACATCATCGACTCCTACATCAAGAAGCAGGAGGCTCTGGATGGCGAGGGTAGCGCGGCCGTGGGCGAGAACGTCGCGTACGACGAGCTGGCGATTTCCGATACGGACGAGAGCGACGATGATGCCAATGAGGACGCTCGAAAGAATAGCAGCCGCAGAGGCTCTCACCTGCGCATGGCGGCGACGAAAGACGCCTCCTCAGAACGTTCCAGCCGCGATCTCGAATACGATCCGGATGTGGATGGCGATAGCCAAACTGTTATCGGCAGTAGCTCAAGCCGCCTCTCGGGTAGAGGTGTATTGCCGAAAGAGCTGCTTCCTCACGAGTGAGCGGTCAGCATGGGCATTGTTGCATATTTCATGGGGTGACATGGACTTGGAATCACTCGGTCAGGGTATCAACATAGGTGCATGATGTGTATCCTCGGCGAACAAGGCGTCGTTTCTCTTTTGCATGGTCACGGAATACGGGCGTTGGACTGGGTTCCTGAGCATACAACGGTGTATCATTTCTTGTATTCAAGCGGGTTTGTTGGGCTGGGGCGTTTGGGTTTGGGGATTCACTACTATATACAACAACACACACATCTCTGCTTTTCCGTCATTGTAGCGCGGTAAATAGGTAGCCATACCTGGCGATGTGTCCAGGGGACATATTGGAACTTGTTCTCTCTGCTTTCTGCTCTCCACCCTCTGATTCTTGTTCCCCCTTTCTTAGTCTCTACGCCTCACCTACACCCTACCCAATTCTATTGACCATTTTAAGATAGAAATGAGCGGGAACAGGATGTACGTATAAGGTATGTGGAGTATGTGATGGGACAAGAGGCAGCACATTTCTTAATTCAGGGGTAGTTGGTTTCTCCCGTCGGAATCAGAGCATGCTGCGACTCAACCACACAATTCCCAAGGTTAGTAATTATCCGTTGATCAAAGTCGAGATCGAACGTAACCTACACAACTTGAACACCATCCATCCCTTATTACGTCTCAAAAACCACATCATAGTTCTACCTTGTAATGCCCGTCGAGGCAACCAGCCCAACGTAACAAACAAGAGATAGCCAGTCACCGGACGCCAACATGATGATCCACGCCAGCAACAGGTAATAATTGATACTTCCCAATACCGTCAGCTGAGACAAAGTTAACAATAATAGACAATTTACTATTCGAAAGTGAATTGACGAGACAAAGTAGCAATAGCAACACTTCATCCACTCGTCCCACCCTCCCGTCTGGCACGATTACTCGCCTCTTTACCAGCCCAATCATTACATACCCATTACCCCCCGGAACGCTTGACAACACAGTCCCCAAGAAAGATACAAACTCAACTAACACCTCAGCGCTCCTCGTCATCTGCCACTTGGTCTTCGTTCCCCCACTCCCCCCACTCCCCGCTATCCCCACTCTCTTCCTGGTGATCCTCACGCCTCCTGCCGCTGCCGCCCTCCCAATCCTGGGAATGCACCTCCCCAGCCTCCCACTCAGGCAGCTCATCCTCCGAGTAGGGCGCGCGCACCACCGAACTGACAACGGAAAACTTCAACACGTTGGCACACTCGAGGCCCCATGTCCTCCCAAACGGCCCCAGCACCCGCTTCTCGAGTTTTTTCTTCAGGTAAGGTTTCACATCCTTTGGTTGCATGCTCGCGAGCTCACCCACAGCAACCTTCTTCATCAAGGCCGCCGTCAGCGGCACAGTGCCCGAGATCCAAACGCCCCCTTCTTCGTCTTTACCACCCCTCCGCGCCTTGCGCATGCTCCCGCCGTGACTGTGCTGGTGAGCAAACACGCCCATTGTCCCGACATGGTTCGGTGCCGACGTCCAGGCCTCAGGATCAACCGGGGGCTCGCCCAGGAAGAAATGAATGGAGAATGGCCCGCCCAGCGCCTGTTTGTCGACACGAATGTTGACCGCCCACTCGCGGTACTGGTCACCCTCAAAGATCTTCTGGCCTAACGCGGAGCGAAAGAAATTGGCCTTATTCAGTTCTACCTTTGACATTTCGCGGTTGGCTTCGAGTCCTTGTGCCCGCAATGCGTTGAGGAAGAGGTTTGCTGGGCCGTCAGCCCCATACAGGCGGTTGATTGCCTGCTTGACACGAGCCTGAGCCCTTCCGCCGGCCGTCGGCCCTGGCACCAACTCGGCGTAGGTGTATCCGAACCTGGTGTGGTCCCGAACGCCGTCCGAAGTCCAGAAGGTTCCATTTTCGTGGGCAAAGAATGGAGTCAGGGGTGAGCTACCGTTCTGAATCTGCCCTTCCCGGGTTGTGTATGTCGCTTGCAGGGCTGGTGTTGGCGTAACCCACGTCTCGGGGTGGAGCGTCTGCCAGAGGGCAAATATACGGTCTACCATACAATGATGTAGGAAGAAGATGGGGTCGAATGCGGAGTAAGGAATGTAGGACATGTGTCCGCTCTGTTCATTCGGCCGGGCCCCTCCGCCGCCGGCGAGATAGTGGACTGTGTCGTGAAGAGACTCGAGAGAGTCAAACGATACACTGCCAGGCTGCGGGCTAAAAGCATTGTTGCTAAAAGCCCTGTAGTCGTCATCGTGAGAAAACAAAGTGTACAGTCGCTGAGCTATGGAAGGACGGTTCCGGTCGAGGTTGAAGGCAACTCGTGAGTTGTTTGACTGGGCATCAGGGCCGCTGTCACTGGGGCCCCTGAGAGTGCGACCCCAAAAGTTCCACTGTCCCCCTTCGGTCAGATGTATTCGGCTAGTATTGAAAACAAGATGTAACTCACGGGAGTCCGATTGAATGCTGTAGCATTAGGCTTGAATGTATAACTGATCAAGGGGTTCGCGATTCTCTGGAGACCGTTGGGACCGCGGACATCGACAAAGGGGCTCCCGCCGACACTGTTAGGAAGTACACTCTCTCCCGGTGGCGGGCTGGCGGCCCAGTCCCAGTAGGGAATGCGAAACCGGCGAGCAGCGTCTTGGAAGCGCGGCCTCTCTTCATCGGGCCAGAATGTTGCGATCGTCTGAATCAAATTGTACAAAACTTGCTATAATAAAGAACAGTCAGCTACACAGCACGCAGCAGAAGAGGACAAGCAATTTGCCGCACCTCGTACAGAGCCATATAAGGCCGATGCCATGTCGGGAACAAGACTGATGAGTGGGTGCAATATCCAAATTGTACACTGCCAGTCGGCCCCACGCCGCCCCAAGTCTTGAAGGGCGCCCCGTGTATCCCTAGAACAAGGAGTCAGAGAAAATTGCAGTGTGGTTAGGGGGGAATAGAGCGGTGATGCAGACCTGAGATTCCGTACCACGACGTGGGCGACGATTCGGCCGTGTATTGCATCATGCTGAGCCCCAAAATGTAGAGCGCCCATAAGTCCTGGTCCTTCTCCATCTGACGGATCTCCTGGCGCAACTGGACGTCGTCTTTCACCACCACCACCTGACGGTGCGGGAGCTGGCGTTTAACTCGACTGCTGACATCGAAGCCATAGTTGTAGGCTGAGTATTGAGCCGAGACTAGGCTCTGAATGAGGCAGAAGAGTTGGACGAGGAGAGATAACTGGAATCGGGCCATTGTGCCGGTCTTTTTCCGTGTTTTGACTAACTCGGTCGAACGTTGAACCAGGTTCGGTAACCCAACAATCTTTTTCGGTTACGGAAAACGCGGACGGACTTGAATCGTCTCGTCTTGTGAGGTTGGAAAAAGACTAAAGTGATATAGAATCGATGGGTGGCGGCGCGTTGGATAAACGGCCGCGGGAGACCTTGGGAGGGGGAATATTAAAAACGAACGTTGAAAGCGAGTGCCGGGGAAGAAGTGGTCTAGAATTAACGAGAGCCTCGGCTGGTGCAAGAGAAGGGAGATATGGGTTCCCTGTTCTGTCTCATGGAAGCTAGGCACAGAATCTAGAGGAACCTGGAGCGAATGCTGGGGAAGGAAGCAGCCGAGAACTCTCCTTCCTAAAATCCCAGTCTCGAACAGAAAACCCAGCCCCTCAGCCCATAGCCCTCTGTTCGCTGTAGGGAAGGTGCTGCCGGTGTGTTTAGAACTGGGAGACCAACGGATCCGTATCTTGACGACACATTGCGCGCCTTCCATTCCGAGAAGCCAACGCCGGGATGTTTCTCAATGAGACGACGCGAAACGTCACTTACTGTTTGCGAAACGGCCCGGTAGTGGTCTAGGTGATAGGCAGGTAGCTACCGAGGTAAAACCAACCATTGGCAACCTTGTCGTCTCCTCTCTGAGCATGTCCACACGAGGCAGTGTCGAACGCTGCGTACTGCATCGGGCGATTGCATCATATACCGGGTCACATCCGTCCAACCGTATGTCTAAAATTGCGTTTGTCTTGTGCGCGGTTCACGGCAGCTGCTCGTCATTTCCCTCGTGTTTCCTGTTTCTCCTTCTGTCGGCGGCGTGCGAATGTCTTGAATCGCTTCGACGGTTCATGATGGCGCAGTCTTGAGTCGAGAGCCATGGCTCCAGATTACGTTCCTTGCAGATGTCATCTCGGGGCACACAACGGCGGCCGAGACGGCCGAGGTCAGACAGACGTGGGAAAAACAAAGACAAATTCAGCTTTGACTATTCACCTGGGAAAATCCATGCTACTCCATCACGCCGACACCGTCCCGCTCGGCAGCGCTTTCGGTGCCGCCGTTGCCCTCAAAGGGCCCCTCCGAATTGCATCCTTGGTGTCCACCCGGTACTTCAATTTCACACCCATCGCCGCAAGCTCGACGTCGAGGAACTTGAGCGCTCCAGGAACAACCACCATGGTTGTGTTTTCGCCCCCTATCCACTGCACGCCTTGCCCATCCTCCCAGATCTCGCCATCCAGCTTCATCAGATCCAGGTCTTCGATCTGATCAAGACGCTGGGCGCAATTCCGGCAACGGACAGTACCGACCTGCTTCCGCTTCCCGATAAACGGCGAGACCGTCGGCTGCACTGCCAGGAACGACCCGCAGTCTCTGCAGATCCACGACTTGGAGTAATCGGAGCAGTTCAGGAGTCGATCCTGGAGCAGGAACGCGGTGCCGTGTGCCAACAGGGCGTCACGCTCCATTTCTCCCACACGGATACCACCTCCCTTCTTTCGGCCCTTGATCGGCTGGCCGGTCGTCGGCACCACAGGTCCGGTGGTACGAACTTGGTACTTGTCGTTAACCATGTGTCTCAGTCTCTGGTAGTAGACCACGCCGATATAAATGTCGCAGGAGAATTCCTCGCCCGTGATGCCCGAGTACAGTGGCTCGTTACCGTGGTAGTTGTAGCCAGCCTTCATCAGCTGGTGGCCAAAGTAGTCGGCCGCCGTGTTCTCTTCGTCAAACTTGAACGGGGTCGAGTCCTGCGCAAGTCCGTGCAGAGCGCCGGCCTTGCCCGCCAAAGACTCGACAAACATGCCGATTGTCATGCGCGACGGGAAAGCGTGGGGGTTGATGATGACATCGGGCTGGATGCCCGTCTCGGAGAAAGGCATGTCAATCGCTGGCCATTTCTGCGAGCAAACACCCTTTTGGCCGTGGCGGGACGAGAACTTGTCGCCAATGACAGGAGATCTAGGAATGCGCAGCTTGATGGAGATGGTCTGGAGAGGTTCGTTGCCCGTGTCGCTGCCGATCACGCGCACTTCCTCGATGAAGGCATCTTCCGAGTCCTTGTATCTCTCCCAGTGCGTGATGCCATCCCGGTTGATGAGAGACCCGCTGTAGTCGGCCGAGACGGTGTGCCACGCGCAGATGATGTCGCCCTCCCGGACCAGGCGCCCCACGTAGGGCAGCCCGTCCTCGTCGAGCATTTCCCGGTCCGACGCCCGGACCGAGCTGCCAGGAGCGAACCCAAACATCTTGCCAATCGTCTTGGACGTGCGCGTCCGCGAGTCGTCCTTGAGGCTGATCTTCTTGGTCTTGTAAATCGTACCGTGGCCGAAACCACGCTCGTGGGCCGACTTGTTGATGATCATGGCGTCGTCCATGTCGTAACCTGTATACGAGATGACAGCAACCACAGCATTCATGCCGTTGGGGAAGTTGTCAAAGCCGTAGGTATTGTGCAATGGCGCGCGGACGATGGGCGTTTGACCTGTCTGGATGCGGTACATCTTGTTGTCTGTACGATGCCGAAGGGCGGCTCCTGGGGTACCCATGGTTTGCTTACCCATCTGACACTGGTACATGTTGCGGGGCGACTGGTTGAAATCCGAAAAGGGGGTCATGTTGGCCAGAATGGAGAGGATATTAGTAGGGTCGAATTCGACGTGCGTCGAGTCACCCGGAATCACCTCGGCCGGTGTACAGGCGATCGACATGTACGGCTGCTCATGAGGCCCGACAAAGTCTTCCTTGCCCAAAGGCAGATACTTGACTGGCCGGACCATCCTGGATGCCCGTGAGGCCATGTAGATACCGGGGTAGGATCCGCCCTTGGACGGAGGCACGTAGCCAATCTCCAGTTGCACGGGAATCCCGTGGCCACCCTCGACCTTCCAGCGCCGCAGGGTATCGGCAACTGTCTTGGCGGCGGTGGGAGGGCACCAGCCGATGATCCGGCCATCGAGCATTACTACGACGCTCTCGCTGGTGGCGGCTGAGGAGTAGTCGTTGACTCCCAACTCCATAGCAACGCCTGGGACGGCTGACGGGTCCACCCCCTCCGTCATGATCTTGCACTTGTGTGCCATGTGGTTTAACAAACCGCAGGGAGAGCCATCAGGAGTGTGCACGGGGCACAAGAAGCCCCAGGACTCGGGAAGCAACTTTCTCACGGTCGTTGTCTTGAGCTGGGCAAAGAAGCTACCACGATGGACCATGCGGAAGTGGCTGATGAAGCGCAAGAAGTTGAGCTTTTCGGCCACAACGGTGAAACCCGAGGTTTGTTGCAGGTCAAGACCCGAGGGGCTCTGCAAATTGCCCGTCGACAGGAAGTACTCCAGCGCATTGCCAATGTTCTCGTTTGTCCTCCGGAAGATGGCGATAGGGAAGTCCTTTGCAAAAGTCTGAGAAGTGAAGGACACGGTCGGGTTCCTCCTGAGATAATCGCGCAGCGCGGCTCTCAGCCCGACCGTCAGCAACTCTTCTAGCCGCTCCTTCAGGATCTGGCCGTACAGGAAGCCGCCGAGTAGGATTTCCTGGTTTTGTACCGCATCAGGATTGTCGACCGCGCAGTCGCCAGCGACGAGGGCGTAGAGCTTCCGGCACATGAAGAGCAGCATTTTGAACTTGTCGAGGTCCTGCTCCTCGGTAACATCGACGCAGCCCAGGTGGACCAGTACGATCTTGCGGAGAAACTCTGTGCCGACTTCGTAGTCAGACAAGGTGTCGGGAACACCGAGTACGATGCGGAACTTCTCTCCCAGGTAGGCTCGGGTCTGTGTCTTGGTGTAAAGGCCGTATGTCTTGTAGGTGCGGAGGAGTAGCTCGACTCGATCCGTTAGGAAGGTGTTCTCAATGCCCCTCGAGTTGGACGGGCCCACCAAGCCCTCAAAAATCTCGCGGTCGTTTGTCTCGATAAGTGCCTTGAGAATCATCATGACGGGCACAAGATATTCGTTCTTCCTCCATGAGAACCTGAACGTGACATTACCGTCACTAAGGTAATGAAGGACATTCGTCTGCGAGGTCTCGTCTGGCCGAACTGATCGCACAATGATGCCGTACGGTGTATACGAAGGGCCTCGGTTTGTGAAACTCGGACGGGTAATAGCCAGCGGGAAGTTTCTCCGGTTCATGAGGAGCAGACGAATAATCTTCTCGATGCCGTTGACAACAAAGTATCCGCCAAGCTCCTCGGACTCCTCTTTCCTCTGCACGAGCAGCGCTGGGGGGTTGTTTTCAAGGTGGCACTTGTTGGACTAATGCGAGAGAGCGGGCGCGCGTGTCAGAGGACCCAGATGGCCAATCCAGTGGTGAATGGGCGACGTACCTTGACCATGATGGGCATCTGTCCGAGTTCTCGAACGAACTCCTGGGGCTCGCCATCATTGACACGGTACTCCAAGACGGCCGTCAACTTGCCGCGATATGAGACGTGCCGTTCCCTGCACTCGGCCGGGAAGATTTCGCGCCTCCTGGCAAATTTGTTGGACGGCGGAACCTGAGATTTCTGGACGGTGATGCTCTTGTATCGAATCGTCAATTTGTTTTTGCCTGCCGGCGCCGCCCTCTCGTCTCCGTCCAGGAACGTCTTTGTTCCAATTTCGGCGAGGGCGTGGTCGAGGAGGCTGGGCTTCCCATCGTTTCGGAAGAGAGCGTTGAAGGACTCGATATGAGGGTCGACTGCCAGCTGGAGAGCAGGATAGGCAGTCCGGTCGGTCGGGGGGTTTCGAAAGAGCTTCTCTCGTCGAATTGTGTTGTATTCGTGATCCCACGACGTATCGGTGCGTTCGGGGGCCATTTTCGCTTGCAGCAAGACAGTAAATTGCGATGCTTCCGGTTTTGCGATTCGCGATTCGCGTCGGCTCGGGGTTTGGCGACAACCCCTCGTTCCGTTGTTATAATGGGGTTACGATTCGATCATTCCTAGAGTCGCGACTGCACTGGCTGCAAGGCGGAACTCAGGTATCGCCAAGTTAGATTTGGTGGTGAGCAGCGCGTTTGCTTGGGATTTTTTTTCCTTCCCGCTTCCTTATCGCTTATCGGTGAGCAACTGCCAATGCAGCCCCACAGTGGGGTTCCAACAGCGGTGGTCCACAGATCAAATTGTGCAGCCGCAATCCATCAATCGCATCGTTTCATCTCTTCACCTATCAAACCGTCCATACTTAAACAGAGAAATTGACCAAGAGCAAGGAATTTCGGAACACCTTTTACAATACCGAATATTCCACCTTTTACACTCTCTATCCTTGAAATTTCCGATTCCTTTCCCATTTTTGCTGTGAAGTAACGGAAGGGAGACATTCCTCATACCCTATGTATTTATTTAGTTGGATATCCGGCCTCTGAGAACCAGGACGGACTCCGGTTCAACATGCTCAAAGTTGCCCCGGTTCTCCGTCGCCTTGGTGAGGGGCTAGAATCACCTGTGTTGGTAGCCTGTGTCCGTACCGCGTCTTCCGTTCTGTGTATGAGACAAGAGTTTGACCGCGTGTCACAATGAAGGGGCATTTGGTTCAGGGGGACGCAACTGTGTCTCACTGTGATGATGCATGAGCATCCATTGGCAGCTCGGTAGCTGGGGGAACCAGCACCGATACCGAAGTTGAGTTGGCTCTGGGACACAGCCTGGTCGGGCGGTGCTCTGGATCTTCGATGGCCTGCTTGAGAGTTTTTGCATGCAGATGCATCTTGGTTGGTTTTGTTGAGCTCCGGGCCGCTTGCTGCTGGTGATGCAGCTTCCCGCAAAAGCTGGCCGGCCACACTGCGACCAAGTGCAGGTTTTGGCCATGCTCAACCGTCGTCCAGTCAAATCCTCGACGGTATCAACACCTCAATCATCTCAGCCCTAACAGCGGCCGTGGACTGCAGCAGCCAACCATGTCGAGTCAAGCCGAGCCAAAAAGACGACATGCAGTTTGCAGGGCCGACGGTTGAAGCCCAACAAGTCCTGCACTGTTCCCGCCCCCGCCCTGCTTGGTCGGAGGGACGGAGGGAGCTTGCCATCTCAAGGGCCCGGTCCCGGTCCGATCTCGAGCTGGTGCGGCCGCCTTGAACATCAGAGGCGCTTTGCTCCCAACGAGGCTGGTTTCATCATCGCTCCTCCTAAACTTCCATGGTCTGTTGTCGAAAGCTGGGACGGGAGCGCTCCGGTACTGCCATTGGCTTTTCTCGGCGTGGGGAACCTTGAAGCTCTGATCATCCAATCAACCTTGGAAGAGGTTCCAGTGACCCCGCTGTTGGTGGCCTCTACCTGCCGAACTTCAGCACCTCCACAATCCTATCCCAGAGTCACCTCACCAGCCGTTTGTGGTTTCTTTCTGATAAGTAGCACACCCACAACCGGCCCCACTGAAGCCACTGAGTTACGCATCGGGCTTGGGATAGAGAACAGCAGCAGCATAGCAGCTCGGAAAAGCGACACCCCCGCCTTCTCGACTAGCCCGCAACAATCCACATCTCGAGCCGCAAAAGCAAAAGCGAAGCAACGGCATCCCATCTCGTCAACACCCATCTCAGATCGGCTCGGTCACGGCCCACACAAGTCTCCACGTCCCTGCAGCGCCCACAGCGGCAACCTCCTGCAGCTCCAGAACTGCAACGAGCCCCGGGCCAGACGGCATATGAGCCTCCTTGCCCATCCCGTTCCTGCGCATCTCTTTCCCCAGGCTTGTCTCTTTTTGCTTGATGCTCGATACGACCTTCTGGGGACGTCACGTTGCCGCCCCAAACTGGCCTGGCGGACTTCAAGTTCCTTGCATTTGACGCCTTCCCCTGCGCAGCCGCTGCCGCCGCCGCTTGGCTAGGTCTCAGCACTGACGGTGACTGCAACCCCGGCGTGACAACCTGAGCCGCCGCACTCCCATGATCACGGCCGATTGCCTCGTCTTCTCTCCGTCCAGCTTGCTCCACACCCCTGGTTTTAACCGCTCTCGTTGTTCAACATCGTCATCTTCTTCGCGCACCGAGGCACGGACCACAGCTTGACTTGCACAACCGCGACACAGGACGGTAGATTTGTGTCCCCCCGGTCCACGGTGCCGTCTTGCTTGGTGGGCCTGATCTATCACCCACGCCGCCCCGCGTCCACCATCGACTGCTCACCCATCACAAAAAAAAAAGAGAAATTCATTCTGGTTTCTATTTGCCTGCGAAATTGCAGAGAGCCCTACGAGCCCTGGGTCATACGAGACATATTATTCCTAGCTCTGCGCCCCCCCCGGGAGAGTCTGAGCGCAGAGTATTTAAAGCTGGCACGGCTGAGACCCGTCACCGCCTATCACCCGGCCATATCGGTCCCAACGTCCTGCCGCGAGTTCTTGAGACGGCGAACAACCGCGCAACGCCCTGCTTTCTGGCGCGCGCCTTGATCCTCTCTCGAAACCTTCGCAACCTCCTTTTTCTCTAGACCCGACGCCATCGCGTCCCTTCGCAACCATGGCGGGCCTTTTCAGGAGAGTATACGACTGGCTGTTGCGGACATTTTGGTAAGTTCCATATTGCCCGCCATGCATCAACCCCCCGCGGCCCTAGCTGCGGGGCACTACCGGGCTGCATTCCCCCAGCGCTGGCATCGCCGCGACCCCCCGAGGCAGTGGCTAATTCGATGCAGGGCGACGGAGATGGATGTGACCATGATTGGTCTGCAGAATGCCGGCAAAACATCCCTTCTTCGAGTGCTTTCGGTGAGTAACGGCAAACGATCTCGGTCGACGTGAAACGCGCGATACTGACACATACTCGTCGGTAGGGCGGAGAGTTTGCGATCGAGTAAGTCGCCATTATCCCCCAGGTGTCGATGTGACCGGCCATTCCCACCTTCCCGATTTTTGGTCCCGGCTGACCCCCTCTTGCAGCTCCATACCCACGGTTGGGTTCAACATGAAGCGGGTGCAACGGGGCCATGTGACGCTCAAATGCTGGGACTTGGGTGGCCAACCCCGCTTCCGACCAATGTGGGAGAGGTACTGCCGCAACGTTAACGCCATTGTCTTTATCGTCGATATTGCCGACCTGAACCTCCTTCCTGTCGCCCGCGAGGAACTGCACTCTCTGATGAGCAACCCAACTCTCGAAGGCATCCCCCTGCTCGTCCTCGGGAACAAATCGGATCTCCCCAACAAGCTCAGCATGGACGAGCTGATTGATGCGATGGAGCTCAAGAATATATCGCATCGCGAGGTGTCGTGCTATGGCATTTCGGCCAAGGAAGAGACAAATCTCGAGGCCGTTCTTCAGTGGCTGATGAAGTTCGCCAACAGGTGAGCCCGTTCTCACCATGAGTTGTCGCATCTCCTTTTTGGATACCCAACCACGACAGGATTCGGTTGCGTTGATCGGAGGCTCGGGCCGGCTTGTTTTCTTTTTGCGATATAGTCTTGATTTCCCTCTCCTCTTTCTTTCTCGTTTGGCGTCGATGCAGTTCGTGGGGAAAAGACATTCGAATATCGGCCGGCGACGACCAACTCTCTTACCACCCCTCCTCTTCTCATCCGGCGGCATTGGAAGTCGGCGATCCTGTCAGATCTCCAAACACTGACATCTTCCATGCCGAGCCATCAGCCCAAAATAACCCGTTCTTGATGCGAGGGAGATGCGTTTTCGACACTTGAGACGGGCTCAGACTGGAGCCGCAA
The DNA here is from genome assembly GCA_017139535.1 of Trichocladium uniseriatum. Taxonomy (NCBI): domain Eukaryota; kingdom Fungi; phylum Ascomycota; class Sordariomycetes; order Sordariales; family Chaetomiaceae; genus Trichocladium; species Trichocladium uniseriatum. The sequence continues at coordinate 337,565 of WOUO01000031.1, read as the reverse complement.
GGCCGGGGACATGGTTAGCAACGTCCACGGGTGGCACTCGCCACTCGCAACAATAGTAAGGGGGATCATGCCAGGAAGGCCAGTTCTGAAGGAGGGGGTGATATGGGTGCGAGGCCTCGGATGCGTGGTGTGGGCAATTTGTATTTCAGAAATTTACCCCCAACTAATCTTTTTTGAATGACAATGATGATAATGATGAGATTTTCGAGAATAAACCAAGGCCGGCCAGCGTGACGATGTTTGAATTAGGGACCAACACACGGCGTGGCGCGGAGTTGTGCACCAAGTTCTTGAGGCCCGCGGAGGGAGAGATGAAGGGCTGGTTGCCAAGGCTGGGGAAGACGCGGAAGCGAACCAGGCGTGTCGCTGCGCTTGCAGCGACGACGGAAACGCCCCAGCCGGGGAAAAAGAACGAAAAAGACCAGGTGAAAAAGGGAATCAGTTTGAGGAGAACGAAAAGAAGATTGAAAGAGGAGAAATCTGAACTCGCAAATGCGGAAGGGCTGACCAAGGGTAGGTAAGTAAAGGCAGGGAGGGCATTTGAACTTTGGACTTACACACGGACCATTTCGATTTCGAGTATTGACGTGTGAGGGTATCATTGGCTGCTTTCTTTTGCTTGGGCAAAGTTCCCCATCGACAAGCACACACACGCGCGCGCGCCCCTCCCCCCGGCCGCCCGGCGCGCACGGAGGGGCAAGGGCAAGGGCACCGCACCACAGGGGAAAGTGGAGGAGGGGGCAGAAGAGGTGGGGGGAAAGGGGGGTTAGGGAATGGTTTCAATGGAACTCGCGTGGAAGCCACTCACTTTACTTCCTCCTTGTAGGAATCATGAGACGGCGTCGAGATTTTGAGCAATGGGAACGTGATGTTTTAACAATGGCTATATGGTTGCAAGAGAAACCTGGGCAACAGCGCTGGACCCTGTCCGTTCTGAGACCGTGGTGAGTCCGGAGGTCAAAATGCTGTATCCTCAGTGGTTGGTGGGATGGGGGGTGTTCCCGTATCTGCCTGACGTGTTCGCGCATGCGTTAGTTAGGTAGTGTTGAACCGCCCATGGAGGGGTCTCTTTTCCATGGTCTGTAAGTATTTTCGGCTTTTCTAAAGAGACCTCATTTTGGTGATGACGACCTTTGCCGCTGGCCATTCTGGCATACCTGAGACATGTCGGAGGTGTACGAGGGCATCCTGAGCTCGATAAAGGAGTTGCATCAACTCCTCGGAGAGACATCGTCTCAAGATAAACAGCCACCTGACTGACCTAAACTCGAAGTGCAGTCGGTATAGGGGCACAGAGAGGCACAGTACATGGCAATGCTGATGGGCGCGAAACTTGGAACATGCCGTATCCTGAACTACTCCGCAATGAGATGACCTCCCCTTACTGAATAACACATGATTCTTCGCCGGCACCAGATTACTCCTGATTCCGTTCCGGCCAGTTTTGAGGGAGCGGCCTACCGAAGCAAGTGCTGGTGACTAGTAGAAGACCAAGATTGGTTGCTACCGCCTCCAAATGAGCTCTCAGCAAGGGTGACCGTTGGGTATTTTCCCATAGCAACTGAGCGGATAAATCGAGATCCAATGTCTTGTCTGCGGCGGGTGTAGCTCGTCGTGTCTATCGTGTTTGGCGGCCGGGTCTTTGTAGCGGTCGAATGTTGCGTTTCACCAGCACCACTGTAAACTGATCAGCAAACCTAGACGCCTTCAGACATTCTCGCGGGCCTTCTGGTTTCAGTTGCATGTCAATGGGGCATCAAAGTTGGAGCAACACGGATAGCATTCGACCCTGGGTTTGGGCAATCCAAGCGGTCGCTCGAGCTGCTATATCGCCACCAAATATCCCAACCCCCCGAGGAAATAATGGTTCCCGACTTCACACGACTCGCATAGCAAACCCTCCAGGAGCATCGTAGGGGTGGCCAAGTAGTCTCGAGTCTCATTCCTATCTCGGCCAAGGCGCAATGAAATAGCACCTCAGCAGGCCATCGTCGGAGGCCAATATCGACTCGTAGCTGATCAATGCAATGCCGAACGCCGTCCGTGTCCACGCAAGTCCCCGCTTCCCAACATGAGCCAAAAACCGATCAACGATACGACTTCTGGAACCTCGCACGGGCACCCTTTCCACCGAACTTCTTGGGCTCGCAACGCCGGGGGTCGGCGACGAGAAGGCTGCGGTCGAACTGGATGAGGGCGGTCTTGAGGAGGTTCTTGGAGTGCTCATCGATGTACTTGGCGTAGTAGGCGACCTGTAATCTTCGTGTTAGCATTCCATCGTCTCTGCGGCGCAATCTAGTCGCAACGGATTCGGGTACTGACAATGGCCTTGGCAATCTGTCGGACAAGAGAGTTAGCATTCGGTCATTCCAAAACTCTCCAATGTTCGCATGGAAAACCCGGGGAAACATACAGCCTGGCGCGTCGCGTAGACCTGGGAAGTGTGACCACCACCAGCGACCCGGATGCGGATATCGACCTCAGCGAACTTGTCGACGCCGAGGATGAGGATGGGCTCGTAGAGCTTCGCCCGGAGGATCTCAGGGGCGAACAGCTTGACGGGCTTGCCGTTGACCTTGATCAGGCCCTTGCCCTGCACACAGCGCGCAACCGCTGCAACATCGTCAGCGACCGACCGATTTGCTCGATTTGAAACAAAAATGCCGTACCTGTGGCATTCTTCTTCTTGCCGAAAACCTGGACTGCCTGGGCCGCCATTTTGAGTCGATGGCTAGATACCGTGCTGGTGGTTAGTTCGGGCTGGATTTTTCGACTTGACCAGAAATTTGTGTGTGGAGGGGAAATCAAGATGGGGCTAGCGGCAGTCACGTGGCGCTGTTTTGTGGCTTGGACATCCTGAAATGTGGCTCAACCGGGCTACCTGGGCTCTTTTTCCCGGTGGACCCTTCGGGTCCGGCCTGCCGATTAGATCCGTCGACAGGGGCCTCTTCCCCGGACCGGGATTCTCATCGACCATCGCCGTCCTGTTCACAAAAGATTATCTTACACTACCTGAAGAGGAAATAATACTATCTAGGGGTTTAAATCTCTTAAACTCGCATTTGAGTATGAATCTTCGTACAGATACCTTAAATACGCTCGTCTTCGACATCGATGAGGTATTCGTACCCCCAATGTGACATGAGGAATCAAGAAAACGAAACCGGAAAACATCAAAGCCAAAGAAACGAAACAACTGCTTTCACCATCGGCAGACTGATGTCCTGCCACAATACGCCCTCGTCTCGGTGGAACTGTCAGCAATCATTTGGAATCGTGCCGAAAACACACCAAAACGGAAAACTGAGTGGCCAAGCTTTCCCCCACTTCACAGGCTCACGGGCAGCTCCGCCTTCGATCGGCAGACAACGGATGTCAAGGGTTTCTGAGTTGGTCCCTTTCCCCATCATGTCTTTTGCTAGGCAGGAAAGGAATAGCGCAAGCCTTTAAGCTTCCAATCTATCTCGGGGATAAACACAAAATAATAAATGCCGTCGGCGAATGTCGATCACTGTTGCTACTCCAGCAAGAGAAATGAGCGGCTCGTCGGGAGTCGTGGTGCTGCCCAGCCGTTGCCGAGATCTTGTTGTAAACTTGGCAGGCTGCCTCAAGCCGTCTCATTGGAGTGCCGAGTGTGAAATCCACGTCTCGGCGGACAGACTCTCCGCTCAGCCACACGGCCACGCTATCATGGTGACAACGTGCGACTGGTTGCCAAGTCCCACGGTGCTCTTCCGCCGACCTGTTGGCGGCGCTGCACCCTTTGCTCGAACTGATCCACAGTGCTGAAACTTTGGACGGCACGTCACCTGTCCGTCGGCTTTGTAGCATCCCGTCATACTTCAAAGGTTCGAGGTTGCCCTGCTCACCCGCCACTTTTCAACCTTACCAACTTCCCGCCAAGATCATCAAAGTTTGTCGACTTTTCCCCAGAATTTATCAGCGCAGCCCGAATTTTCGCACCGACAGCGCAATCCAATTCGTGGACGATTGAAACCGAAGCGTACAAATGGCGCCTCTCGTTGAGCAGGCGATGGGGCTGGTGAAGGCAATGAAGCGCGATGAGATGTGCGTATTCTCGTGCAGTTCACAACTCCAGAAATCCACCAGCTAACACAGTCTCTAGTTGCGGCTCCGGCGAATATTACAGAAACGGCTACTGCTACCGGTATTCATCATGGCATTGGTGGGGGAGATGGGTGTTTGCCGGTCTCGCCATTCTATTCATCCTGATCGTCTTTGCCACTCTCTTGTATGTCACCCTCCGTTCTCCCACCACATACCCCGACTGACAATGGTCCCTTGTACAGCCGCAACTCCCGTCGCCGTAGAAGACAAGGTGCCCAGCCTATGTATGGGACAGGTTGGATGGCGCCCGCGCCGCCCTATTACCCGCCACCCCCTCAGTATGTCGCCTCGGACCCGGCAGCCTCGTACCCGCCGCCCGAAGGCCATAAGTACAACCAGAACGATGGATATGGGTATTATGGGAACCAGGGGAACCAGGAGGGCATCCAGCTTCAGCAGCCGCAACAAGCCTATCACCGGGACGCGAACCCCGACTACATGCATGCGGCACCCCCTCAAAACGACTATGCGCCTCCTCCTGGACCCCCGCCGGCGAAGCCGAACTAAGGATCAATGATCACGAGTGGAGGGGGACATCACATTCGTTATTCTCATTTGGAGGAGGCAGGAAGGGATAACGGCGTTAAGGGGCAGTTTTGATCTGCCAGCGAAACCATGGGTGGGCATTTCAACAATTCGATAATATGACGGGTCTCGTTACGGGTTACAGCAGGGGTTCGGCTCACTTTGCCTTTGGCTGCTAGTTGTATTGTTATTGCGTAGATTTCTCTTCTAATACACCACGTGTGTGAGCTATTCAACCTCGCTGATGTATCTTGATCGACTAGTAACGAAGTCGTCGGCTCCGTGATGCCGGTCACATGCGAACTTTCTTGAATAATGTCACAACTCCACAGGTTTGCCTTTCCTAGAGGGAGCTTTCCGCTGGCTTCTCCACATGCATATTGTGTTGGCATTGGAATAAATTCCACTTGCTCTCGGGAAGTCAAAAGCTATTCTCAGCTCTCAGATTTTCAGTGAGTTTAAGTATGGGTTAAACCCCTCTGGCATTCACTTGTCAACTCCGACTTGAGAGAATTAACCCTTGAACACGTCCCGTCGGGATGCCGGATGCCCGTTCCGTGGGTCGCGATTAGTTTCATCGACTAAACTGTGAGGGAGGGAGTTGCCAACAACACTGTTGAGTCTTGCGAGGATTACTGTCCTTTGGAGTCTAGATATGTCCAGAGCATAGATGCCGAAGAGTTTACAAGTCTACCATTGCAAATCGGCCGTTATAGGGATAGAGGAAGCATGGTTATGAATTCTTGACTAATACTTATCACAGTGTTCCTTTTTCTCTCTCTCTTGCATCACCTTGAACCTTCTCCGCTCTCTCACTTCAATCCTCAAGAAGCACTCGATAGGGTCGCCTAATTTATGGTCTTAACATCCATCGGATTGTTCTTGATGAATATAGAAGATGGATAGTTTGTATCGGCTCTCACTCTTCCTCGGCCGACCTCGGAGCCGTGGGGTAAAATCGGGATGGTTTTGTCGATGACTGCTTGAAAGTTGAAGATCTGGATTTGCTGGTGGCAGCGGGCAGGCATGCACCGATACTGGCCGCCGAGAAAACAGGGGACCAAGTAAAATTACGCCCCGGAACTTGGAGCCCCGCTTCTTTTCAACGGTTGGGACTGTCCCTCACAATCTCCTTTTTTTCTTGCCGTCGCTCGAATGCAACCTTTCTCGGTAGGTGTCTCCACGCAAATGCTCTGTTTCAAACCTGCAAACCAGGAAGCCGTGATAACGATTGTGAAAGGCCATGGAAGGATAAGCAAACCAAGTGGGCTCGGTGATGCAGCTGCTTTGCTGTAACTGGTCCCTGCAGGGATGAGAGCACCGTTTCGGTTGGTACCTTGCAGGGGATGCAAGGGCCCAGGAACCGAAGGGTCGAGGGGAGATGGGATGGCGAAGCGGGCGGGCGAATTGAGCCAATGCATTCTTCAGCTCAGCGCCCGCACTTTTTCCCTCTCAAACTGCGGGAGGGAACTTCGCGCCGCCCTCCTTTTCCGTCTCTCTCGACCTACCGACCAGGGCTGGCAGTTTCACCTCCCACATGAGACGGCGCTGTACCTCCCTTCGTTTCCAGCGCAAACCACACAACATCAACTTTCGTTTCTGTCGTTCCTTCCTGCCAGTTGTAACTTTGGCCATCGCCAATCGACGCCGTTAGTCACGAGAGATTGCTCATTCGCCCCCCTTGCGACCGGGCATAGATTATTCTACGAAATAGCTTACGTCAACGATCATTACCGGGTTTCGATTGTCGAATTTGCGTACCCGTCGTTCTCAAGCTGGTCTGGGAGTAGAGCGGCATCAGAGTTTACAGACGATCATACACAAGCGACAAACACCCGCACAATGGAGTTGTAGCATTCGCGCCGTTCGACAGATCTTAACTTGGACTTCTATGCGAGTGGGGAGGATCACATTTACCGGTCCCTCACGAAGTCTCGATATATTATACTCAGTTTTCGGTTATCTTTGAGCAGGCGGCGGAACGTCCGGGTCAAGATGCCTGCGGTCGACGTGGCGATGGAGAGGAGTTTGAGGGGAGGGTTTTTGGACTTGCTGGCCGCTAGCATACGGCCAGCACTTGGGCGGAGGGACCTCCAGGGGCAGATCAGCGATGTGCGGACGGCCTTCTCTAGCTGGGACAACTGCATGGCGGTCAACTATTGCAAGTACGTGCGCCCTCGTTCCTCAGCGGTCTGTTTATGATTCTGACACCGGACCTTGCAGGTGGCCCGTCATCGCCGTCATAATCGTCGGCGGATTGATTCTTATCTCTGTGGTTTGGTGCATCATTCGATGTGCTTGTTGCGGCCTGTCTTGCTGCTGTTCTTGCTTCTCTTGCCTCAAGTGCTGTGGTAACTGCTGCGGCTGCTGCGATCCGCCCAGGGGCAGCCAGGCCAAGTACCTCGACGAGCCATACATCCCTCCTAACCATGGATACAAATCAGAGGCGCCAATGCATTCCGGCTTCGACGCCCCTTCGGCCAAGGCACCGCCTGCCTTTCCTCAGTACGCCGAGTTTGAAACAAGCAAGAAGAACGAGGACGCTTTGCCCGAGATGCCTAGTTGGGAAGGCGCCGAGAAAAAAAAGGTGTATTTAGAGGAAGAGGAGGGGGTCGAGATGAACGCCTTGAAGAAGCCCGAGGCCGGCGCGCAAACTGGCGCCGCCGCCGCCATCGGCGGGGCGGCTGCAGCAGCTGCAGTGTCATCGAATTCGTCGCGGTCACCGGTCAACCGAGATCCATATGGACCACCAGGCGCCAACTCCAACGCTTACTTCGCCCCTGGGATGGCCGACAACGATCCGTATGCGCGGGGTGCGCCGGAATATAACCAGCCGGGCATGGCTTACAATGAGCCGAGACAGGGGTACGGGATGGCAGGTGCAGCAATGGGGCAGGGCCGGCAGTCACCGCACCCTTACAACAATGCTGGCGGATACAACGGCGGCTACAACGACGGCGGCTTCGGACGCGGCCACGATTACCCCGCCCAGGGGAGCTACGACAACTACGGCGCGGCAGCACGACAACAACCCTACGACGGCTACGATAACTACGGAGCCCAAGCCAACCAAGGCTACGCCACCAGCCAGCGCCAGTCACCTAGCGAGATGGATGCCGCCGCGCCCCCCTACGCCCATGATGCCCGTCGATCCCCAGCCCCGCAAGCCCAATTCGCTGGCGCCGGCGCCTACGGTGCAGACCCGCGACGGTCCCCCGGTCCCCAGGGGGCGTATTCCCCCAACACGCGGCGCTCCCCGGCCCCGCAAGCCGACTACGGCAGCCGGCCATACCCGCCGCGGCAGTACTCGTCCGACTCGACGCAGCCGCTGCGCGCGCCACCGCAGCGCCAGTACTCGGCGGCCAGCAGCAACCACCATGACAGCGCCGGTCGTGGACCCGGCAGCCCCGGCCCCCTGCGCAACGACGCCGGGTTCGACTTCACCTCGGGCTACAGCCGCCCGCCGGCGACCACGTCGCCAGTGCATAGCATTGGGGCCGGGTACCGGCAACCGAGCCCGGCTGTTGAGGGCCAGTATGGCGCGGAGCCGACGTACCCGGGGTATAAACCGTACCAGCGTACGGCATGAGGATGATTGGATTAGGATCCTTGGGATGGGATGTTTGGAATTTAATGATTTGGGATCGGGTCTGGACTGGTCTGGCTACGGAGTCGGTTGGGATTCTCATTCTTTCGTTCTTTTTTGCCCCTTTCTTCTTTTGTTCATGTCACTCGCTCCATATAGATGGTGTTTGCCTTGCTTGACTGGCGAAACACGGGCTCAAGCTTGCAAACTGCTGTTGGTTTTTGACGGTTGCTCTTCTTCAGATCTTTCTTACTGGGTATTGCCGGGAGGGTGGCTTTATGATTCTTTTGTGGAAGACATGGGGAATGGGATTGAGAGGGCCCGACAGGGTCGAGGGATTGTCTGCCAGCAGCGCTCGGCAACCTCGGATGTTCTTGTTATAGTAGGATTAGAGCGAGACACTGTATCGTTGGTTTCTCACAAGCTTCTCAAATTACTTCGACAAACTGCCCAACTCGGCGCTTTTGGCCCACTGAGTTACGTTGTACAACTGTCAACCCGAACTGGGTAATTGTGAGAGCTGATTGTGGATCTGGCCTCACTGGGCCTTCCCGTGTCAGTTGGATGACTGCTCCATATTAAGGGGCCGGAGTGCCGGCCTTGCTATAATTATCCTCATGCTCTCTCGGGAGTTGGTGGTCTTATATTGAAAAGTCGCCGCAGCGTGACCCCGGCGGGTGCAGGTGCATGTTGGCAGGCAGACATAGGTTGGACTTTTTGAAGGATGCTCTGCATGGTCAAGCCTCGTTCGCTCAGCCATGGCAAGATTTATGGAGGAGGGGTTGCACGGCTTTTTGTATCCAACAAGAGAGATGCGAGTCTGGTCCGACCATGGCGGCCAATTTACAGGCCAGGACCGAGAAACACGCGCGACCGGAAACACAAGGGAGGTTTTCCGAAGGCCCGGGTTTGAAGCGGTAGGACTGTTTTATTCACTGGTGACAGAGTGAGCCGCTGCCCAGCAACCTACGGATCGGACGATGGAGAGCGGAATCCTTTTGGCGATGTCACTAGGGAATCAGGCAACCGCGCTGACTCAATGACTTGTCAACAGCTTCAGAACGAAGCCGAAGGCGCGTTTTCAACAAAACATTTGAAAATTACTTTTCAAGGGGTATTTTGATGGATTTCCGTCGAAAAGGAGAGATCGTGACGTGGCCATGTGGCGGTGCTTTACGGGATAGCACCCGGCATTTGGGGGCCGCGCAGTGTCCGCGCAGTCAAAGGCTCAGTCAGTCCGAGCTGCCATCCCATCTCCCGAGCGAGTCCCACGAGGCAAACAAGGGCTGCAGACGCCAAAGCGCTCGTACCCGGCTGCATGCAGATCTATCGCAAATGTTTTTGCCTTTGTGTTTTCCCGTATTTTGGGACATCGAATGGCATCTTTCCATTGCTTACTGGTGCACCTGGTTCAAGCACGGAATCTGGGGAAGCCATCGAGTTCGCCAAGCGTTTCCAGAGCTTTTCTTGTCGCCCGCTGGAACGCAGGATCGTGCGGGAATCTCAACTTTAACCTTGAAAGGGTGATTGGGTGGGGCAGCAATGAGCCCCTTTGCACCCCACTTATACCAATCAGGCAGGATCCATGACGGGTTTTGAGAAGGCCCAGGGAGAATGACGACATGTCTGCATCCCCTTTTCGCCAGGCTCCTGATCCCTTCTTTTCTCCTCTCGGAACTCGTTTTTGATATCCCGAAATAGGGGGTAACGCGGAAATCCTCATTCTGTCCGGTGAACATGTCAACAAAAAAATGGCTCAAATGAGCAAACGGGAAAACAAAGCCGCATGCATGAGCTTCGCCATGGGGCGTTATTTTGTGTCAGTTGGTCTGCGGCTGGGCTGAGCCCTCTTGCCCCCCTGTGTATCCGTGCCTACCGAGCCTACCAAGCACGTACTCCGCACCCTGTGCTCCGTCCTCCATCCACACCTGGTAAGGTGCACAACGCGGCCTCGGCAGACACCAAACAGGTGCGCTGAGGTGCGCTGAGGTGCGCTGCCTGCCGGCGTGGGTGGGTTCATTGGCCCACGAGACAGAGAGCTGGTGAGCGCGTCAGGTTTGGGTCTCCGGCCGGGCTGGCTCAGATGTGATTTGCTGGCTCTTTTGCTGGGTTCCGTCGTGGGTTCCGTCTTGCTGGGGAACCCTTCCCTTCTCTCAGGTTCTTGATTTTTGGTTTTGCCATCGACGGGGATCCCCTTGTCCCGCTCATCGTTCGGCCTGCCAAGCACGGAGTACCCGTAGTTACCGACCTCACCATTCGTTGCCTACCTCGCCTACATAGCTTCGTAGGGTGCCGACTCCTTCATCCTTCATCTTTTTTTGCAGCCAACACAGTCCCTTGCTGCTCATGCTTAAGGTGGCCTGTTCAAGCCCGCACTGCGACTCACTCCTTCCGCAGTAATACCTCCTGCCTAGGTAAAAAGGGCAAGAGTTGCGCAACCGCACCGTCCCTCCCACTCCACACCTGCCGCACCTGGCGGACCATTCGTTGTTTCTCAAGCTGCGAAACCTGGAAAGTCCCTGCGCCGTCGCCCTCGGGGCTCCGAATGTCGATCGTTGATCACCAAAGAACCATCGAGTTATAACCTGCAACCTCCTTCCTGGCAGGCCGAGTCCGAGACACGCCAGTGCTCGCCCGACATGCTGTCGAGTAAGTCACAAATAGCCCGCAAGGGCACCTTTTCGCTACACATGCCCTCGTTCCGCTTCGAGAAGGAGAAGGACAAGGAAAAGGAGAACGAGTCAAGCGCACAGGTTCTCCAACAAAAAGGCATTCCCGCGCCCAGTGGCACAGAGAATCGCCAACCCGAGGGCCAACCCAGGGCCAAGGATATCAAGGACAAGGACAAGAAAGCGGACGAGGACCTCGACACAATGGGGAAGGAAACGAGAAAGCCCCGGCTTGGGCTGCTGACCTCACTCCTACCAATGCTCACCTCTCGTTCAGATTTACGAACCTATCCGGAGGTCCACCGGAAACCCGTCCCGAGTGTCACGGCCGACGTCCCCCTCGCCTCGCCGACCAACACCACGACGAGCGCCAGTTTTACTGCCACGACCAGAACCAGCGAGGACTCCAAGTCGTCGTCTCGCTTCGACTCTACCACGGGCTTCACCCCTCTGTCGCCTATCGAACAAGACTCCCTATTCCTCGAGAACGGGCTCTTCGACTCCCCGGACTCCGCCCCCGGCCCGACGAAGCTACAAAAGATCCCGGCCATGCCCCTGGGACCGCCCCCACCCCCACCCTCGGTTCTCACGAAGCCCGGCACCCCACCCCGCGTGCCGACAGTCAAAGCAGTCCAAGCCACCCCGCCCACCGGTAGGCGGCCCAGCACCAGGAGCCCCTCGCCCGAACGCCCGCCGTCGAGCGCAAAGCTACAGCCGCACCGCCTACAGTCACGTCATGCCTCCCCTTCTCCGAACCCCCGGGGCCGCAGCGTCTCGGCCCAGCCACCAACGGTGCGAAACGCCTCAGTTGACGGCTTCCGCACAGTATCTAGCCCGGTCAACCATCGCCGGTCGCAGTCGAAGCAATCAAGCGAGGGCAGTCCTACCGGAGCTACCGACAGGAGGAAAGCCAGGAGGAGCTGGTTTCCGGGTGGCCGGTCCAGGGCTAATTCGGATTCGGGCAAGTCAAAAGCAGCATACAAGGCATGGGTCATGGCCCCGGATAGCCAGGTTGACTACAACACTGCGCTTTTGGTAAACGGAGAAAAGGTATTTATTGAGTTCATTGCTTAATCAACCTCGGGCAGCGCGCTTACCCCTAGACAGGTGCCCGAGCTGTGGAACGAGTCTGGGAACGTCTATGTCTATCTGCATCCCAAGGAGAGCGGTCGCGGACCATCTTTCAAGGTGGCGGACCACATGTTTAGCCCCTCGGCTGTCTTAAACGAGCTCCTGGTCACGGAGATGATGGCTACCGCGTCCCACGGTGCGCATTATCTTGACGTGGTACCGGCTTCGGATGGCGTGTCAGAAGGCCACCTCTACCTCGCTCTCGGGAACACCGACCTCGAACGTCTTGTTGCGGCGCGGAATTTGTTTGCCTTCTTGACACACCAGCCCCTTGTGGGAACGACAGAGAACCCGACTCTGTTCACAGCCATTTTGCAGATTGCCGGCCTACTTCGGAGGTTTAACTTTAGCAGTTATGATGGCTCCTCCTTTGGAGAACCAGTTGACGCGGCCTTCGACATCCTTTTGGACCACACAGGCCTTGCCGATGTGCGTTATAGCCTGGACAAGACGCTCGAGGCTCTCATCTTGGCCGAGCAGATCAAGTCATGGAACCTCTACAACGAGGCTTTTGTCCATGCCGTGGGCAAGTACGAGGCTCTAATCGACCTGAAATCGCCCCTCTACGACAGGATCTCGGTTAAGACCCGCAAACGCCTGGAACGTGCCCATTTGGACCTTGTCAACCGGCAGGCCAACGTCCACACTCGGCTCGAGTCGTTTGAGTTCCCCTCGCTCTTTGCCGGCATCGCCAGTTCGACCTCAACAGATGAGTACAAGAACGTCAAATACAAGGAATGGCGGAATTCCTTTGGAAAGATGAGGAGCTTTGTCCTCGGTTACTACAAGGACAAGTTCGGCAACTGGCCGCCCCGAGCCAAGAATAAGAAGAACCGCTTCTCCCAGAGTGGCCTGAACCGGCTGTGCCTGATGACCCTCTACTCGGACCTTTGTGCGCTCTACGACCTCCTGGTGGACCGCGAGTCGCTGACACCCCGAGTCATGGGCGAGGCGCACGACGATTCTGAAGATTCCAAGGACAAGAAGAAGCCCGCCGTCGACCCGTCGATATCTGCTCTGCGGGCGATGCTCAGCGAGTTTGAGAAGTCGTCGCCTCCAGTGCTTCCGCCAATCCCGTTCGACATTCCCAAGATTCCGAGCATGACCACCATCTATGAGAATTACAACGAACTGCCCGCCAAGAAGCAGGCCAAGTACAGCAAGGCACTCCAGCCGCACGAACTCCAACTGCTGATGATCAAGTCCCACAACATCGACACAGATGGCCTGCAACTGCCCTTCCTAGTTGCCTTCAAAGAGTATGAGCTGAAAGAAGCAAGGGGCGTCCACCCCCACGACCTACCCGACCAGCGGTTCGGAAACTGGTTGTTTCTCTACGTCGTCCTCCAATCCCTGCCCATGCTGGTCGTCGATGCACCGGGTCTGCGCTACACCGAGGACGTCGAAGACTTCCTCTGCGAAGCACCCCAGGGCAATGCGCCTTGGACTGAAGAGGCCGGCGAGGTTCGCAAGATGTGGTACCAAACCGCCGACCAAAATATTGTCGAGCTCTCGGCCGATGTCGTCATGTTTAGCGTCGAGGGCATCTACATGCGCTCGCACTGTTGGCTCGCCGCTAAGGAATGGGAAGCCTCTGGTCCGCTCGCCGCACCCCCGCCCCCGCCCGTCGTGGACATCACCACATCGCTCGAACCCCCGCGCGCCGTTTTTCGCGACATGGACCCCTTCGCTACCAACCAGTCGCCCCTTCAACAACCACTCCAGCAGCAACAATCGCGGCCCATGAGCATGGCCTTTGCCATGGGGGCAGGCAGGTCGGCGCCTAACTCGCCCCATCTGCGCCCCCGCAGCGGATCTGTCAATGACCGTGCTCGCGCCGCTTTCCGCACGAGCATTGCCATCGGCCTGGAACCCCTGCCGCTGTCTGAAGCCGGCATGCTGGACCGCCGTGCCTCGCGGGTTCCGTCAGTCGCTAGCAGCGGCGGCACTGGTGGCGACAGCGGTAGCGGCAGTTCCGGCGAGGTGTACCAGCAGGGCGGTATTAGGGCGAGCCGGTCGGCGGTCAATCTCAGCCAAATTAGCAATGGCGGTTTTGGGGTTGGGAACGAGTTCCTGCCGCATCACCCGAGAAAGCCGAGTCATGGCGGGTCTGGGATGCTGGGCCCTCCTATCGGCGGTGGTGGTGCTGGCAACGGATCTGGCTTTGTGCCGGGTCATGGAGCGAGCGAGTCGCTTGGTGGGAGCACGTTTGATGATATCCTGAAGGGCATGGATAAGGGGAAGAAGAAAAAGAAGAATCTGTTTTTCTGATCTTTGAGTTTGACGGATGGATGATTTACTTGGTTGTCGGTGGTTTTCAAAAGGGTCATCTGGGTCGAACTGTCGACGGGATTTCTTACTCATAATGTCTTTTTTTCTTCTGGCCGAGTTGGCTGGATGCAGATTTGTTCTTCTCTCCCTTGGGTTCTGGCACCAGGACAGACGATACCCTTTTTAATCTGATGCTATGCTTCGGCTGCGTCGTTGGGTTTGCATCTCTGGGAGGCTACTAGGTGTTGATTTCAGGGGATGTGTTGGTTTATAGAGAGGGGACGAGGCGGGGTAGGGGTAATCGAATCGCTTCCTGGAAACGGGTAATGTTGTCTGGTATTGGTTTGGGGCGGGTGTAGGTATTCTGTGTGGCATAGCGAAACAGGACACTCATGGTCGAGTTCCATGGACCCCTAGACGGCATCAAAAGAGGTTTAAATCGACATATCTAAGATTAGACCAACAGGTCAGGGAAAGTGAGCTGAAGTGAGATTGCGGGGGCTTCAACAGTTTTTTCCCGTTGGGAGATACCTGTTAAAGAGGAGTTACGGAGATGTTTGTCTCAAGAGGCTCACGAGGATGTGGAATAGGACTGACTGCTTTAGTTTGCCCTGTCACATTTTCCCCGAAAGTCTCACTGACAGATGCATGGCGACGTCACTCACCTTGGGTCCGGTGTTGGGGGTGTCAAGCTGTCTGTGAAACCTCGACGTGGCAGGACTCATGAAATTTCTCGGTGTGATATGGCTCTCGATGGCAATTATTCTACGTTTAATCCAAGCCACGTTTCATTTCCAGGCAGCAGACGCCAATCCGTTCGACAGAACTCCGAGAGACCCCTTTCGCGTGATTGCGCAAACCGGTCGTGGTGCGCCAAGCCAACCGGATTCAGGGTCCGGGCAAGGTGTGGGAGGTCGATGGCCAAAGGTACCTTACAAAGTACCCCTTCCCCAAACTAAGGTTTGGTGGTTGTGGTGGGTGACACCCCGGGGAACTTCATGCGCGCGCAATCCGGCACAGTTTCGCGTGAGCGCACATCGGTGCTGATGGAGGCTTCCCCGGGAAGAGTCTTCTCTGCGCCGCCTGTGCCACGCACATCGCCTACTGTTCAGATGTGATGTTGCTAAGGGACAAACGGATTTTGTACATATAACTATAGCAGAGTGTAATTTTAAGAATCCATCAACACACCGCGCAAATGCGCACACTCAGCAATTTTCCCGGTCTTCCTCCCTGGTACCTATACAGGTACACGGGAACTTTGCTACGAGTCCTCTAGCCTATCCGTATCTAGTCTGGATACGTTATCAACCGAGGCATGTCGTTTCGGTCAGGACCACGGCTTTTGCAGCGCCTCGAGAAGCGCCCAGCCTGGCAGTGCCACATCTAGCTGTGGGACACATCCCTGCTTGGATGCATCACAAGGCTGGAGTTGAACAAGAAAAGAAGTACTGACCTGTAAGTGGGCAGTCAGACGATCGTCTTGGGAACTTTAAGGGCGGACCGATTTATCGGGTCTGAGTTTTTTTGAATTCGAGAGGGTTTAAAGGGATGTCAAGTCGACATATCAATGGCAAATATATATCGTTCTCACCCAGATACCTGGGGAAATCAAATGATAGAGTGGGAAAGCCTGGGAGATATCTCGTTAGCGATGGAAATGTATGTATAATGCGACGCAATCGAATGGCGACCCCTTGAGCCATATTGCTACCGAAACAAGCACTAGAGAGCATCCAAGAAGGCTTGCGCGCATTGGCGTGGACTCAATTGCACGCCATTCTCGGTGTAAGTGCCACCCAGCTCCGTCAAACACGATCAACAACCCCTTTTTCTGTACAGCTCGTCCCGTGCAGCTGGGTTTCCGGACAAGCACAGGGGTGCGATTGGTCCGGCAGCGCCAAGGCCAGACCGCAATTGACCAATCAAGCACCCCTGCCTCAGCGAGTTAGGAAGTCGAGATGACGGGTTCGTGGAGGGTGTAAGAGGCAGACAGGAGGGCGAGGGAGGCTCGTCGCGGTGACGCCGGGGCACAGAAAACTCGGCGAGAGGCCCTCATCTGACTGCCCAAATCTTCCCTTTCCCTCGAAGCACTCCACACACTGGCATCACCGTGTCCCACTATCCCCGAGTCTATCCGACCCATTGGCCGTCTTGGGTTGCCTTGTTTTTGTTTTCCCGTGTTGGTTTGCTGTCTCATCTGCATATCCCGAGCCCACACATAGCCGCTAGTCCCCGGCGATATAGACGTGGACCAACCATGTCTGACAGCTCAGACCGCCTGGCCTCCCTCAATGGGAGCACCGAGTTGGGCCACCAGTCCTGCGCGTACCCTGCACCCCGCAGCGGCGGGGTCAGGGTTAATGACCAGGAGACTGAGAGCATCTCGACGCAGAGTGATGGCCTCGAACTCTTTGACTGGGATCGGTGGGATCAATCTGCAGGCGGCGGCGAAGCGACGGATGTAACCACACTGCCTGACGTCCCTTCGAACGACAAGTCCGCCACCAGACCACCGCTCCAGACCCCAGCTGACGCCGCCGCCACGGTCACCGACATCGATGGCGACTGCCCCATGCCCGACGTTGGATCCCAAGAACCGCAGCCGTCCAACGTCTGGCCAATCCTTTCGGGACCCCAACCCCCACGGCCACGAAACGTCAAAGACATCCACCTCGAAGCATCACCATCATCTTTCCCGTCATCCCCTTCACCCGTCACCGAGTATCTGTCTAGTCCGCCTGCCACATCTCACACCCTAAACACCGCCGAGATGCTCCTTGTCGGACAACCCCAGGCCACCTCATCCCCGAGCCAAAAGAAGACGCGGATCGTCAAGTGCCCCGAGGAGACAAACCAAGTCCGAGAAATCAAGGCGTGCTACCACTGTAAGATGAACAAGAGCAAGGCAGGTGGCCTCACGATCATCCCATCTCTCTCCCCCGGCCTTGCTGACTGTCCTTCCTCAGTGTGATGCGTCCACGATCTGTCAAGCGTGCATAAAACTGCCGTTCCCGGAGCTGGCGTGTATCCGAACGCCGCCATTGGCGATCCTCGAGTCAGTGTACTGTGAGTCCTCCATTGGCCGTATCGCTCGAAGAACCAAGCTGACTCTTTGTGTGTGAAGCACGATGGGACTGGCACGTCCCAGATTTCCTCATGCCAAGCCGCGGGCAGTTTATCGAGAATCAGCAGATTCGTCTCTTCGTTTCCTTCTCCGATGATATTGAGAGCCCTTGTCTGGAAGTAACGGCCCGTCCCTTCCTGCTGCCAAACCAAAGGGACCAAAGAAACCAGGCTGTGCATCGATGGGGCGTATTTCCGGATGAGGCCCCTTCGGAGGAAACGTTATATCGATGGGCGCAACAACAGATCCTATCCGAGAACAGCACCGGCTTCGAAGCCCAGATGGACAAGCTCCTCCTCTTCTTCGCCCTCCGGCCGAGCCACTCTCTCGGGTTGCCTTTCGAGACGTTGGCGAACCTTCTCAAGATGAGGTCCATGTGGAAGGTTTGGAGTTGCAAGCAACTCTTTTTTCGACAACAAGCCGGAGCTCACCCGGTATCTCCGTTCGACTTGCGGTTGACGTCAATCCAGGAACACCTTCGCCTTCTTGCTGCCCAAAAGATATCCGAGCTTGAGCGGTGCATTGTCAGCGATATCGAAACGCATCTGCTTCTTAGAAAAGACACAGCTCGGGGTTCACAGCCTCAGCGCCCTCGGCTCGACATCGCAAAGTGGTTGTTGCTGTGGCAGATCATCCTGATGTATCGCCAGTCGCTGAGTTGGATGTTGCAGCAAGAGCAAACGAACTCCGCCCCAATTCATATCGGGGGTTAGTTGATCAACCCCATCATCTTTGCTTACCATACACTGACAGACGAGATTAGTGATGCCCATGACAAGAAGGCACAACTTCCGTGAGACAACCATAGAGCTGCTGAACGCCATGACGGTCATCTACTCGGGAGTTTTCCACAAGAACACCACAGTCACGAGCATCAGAGACGCAGAGCCTCAGGTCTTTGGAGATGACTGTCAACTGCACATGTTATTCCAAAGAGCGTGGCAAGCACTTCCTGAATTCTGTAAGTTGAACCGCCACTAGGTCGGCATAACCTGATACTAACCTGCCCCCGTCAGACGAACAAGTCTCGCGACAGGTCTCCCCGGCAGATGAGCTTTTCAAAGAGCGCATCGTACGAAAGGAGTCAAACATTTTGGCGAAGGGTCGCCCAGCCCGAAAGTAAGCGGCACGCAGTGGTGTCAAACACTGCACGCGTGTGGGTTCCAGTCCATGACCACAACGAGCATGCACTCACCGGCAGGCCGGTAATGGGAGTTCTTGGTGTTCCTGGGTGGGGAAAAAGACTGTATTCGGTCCGAGCGGGCGTTGTCTGGGTTTTATGATGATGAATGATGTGAGCTGCAATGATCTCTGCTTCTGTGTCGTGGCGAGACGGTGTTGTGTTTATTTTTGAGCAACGACGGATTTGTTGATGATGGAATGGGATGGCGGGTGTAGGGAATGTAACAGGGAGACTGTTGATGAAAGGACGCGGATCATGGGTGGCGAATATCTCCAAAAATTGTAAATCGATTCGGAATAACTGGCGCGGTATGAGCTCCAGCGCTGGCAGTTCCTTTCTCAAGGGAACGGGTGAATTGCGGCAGTAACTTTCTTCCCTTCGTGCTTCTGCTTGTCAACTCTCTTGAAGAGGTCGACCACGTCATCCGGATCAACTCCCATCGTTGCGTCCTTGCCAACGAGGATGTCCAAATGGATCTTGAGCTTCTTGCCGCGCTCCACCGTTGGCCGGAACCTGTTCTTTAAGCTTAGTCACACTGACAAAAACATCGGCATTGCTACGTACCTAATAGTACCCTTAATCATTTGTTTGGACTTTGGCCATCTTGGTATAAGCATCACCACTGCTGCCGTCACAGCCCCAGTATAATCAGCCCAGAACGACGAGTCCGGGTCTGCGGAATCCATCAGGGCTCGCAGGTTGCGGTGTAACTGTTGATCGATGGGCCCTAGCCCTGCTCCCCATCGTGCGCAGAGAGTGACCCCCAAGACAGCGCGGGCTAGGTGGGTCATACCAGGGCCGTCTGGGCAGTTGAGTGCACTGTGCAAGGCCGAAGATGCGTTGGCATCGGCATCCCTACCTAAGCCGGTCCAGATCTGGCTGGCGTAGAGCGCGAAAAGTTGTAAACCGAAGACGGTAGTTGTAGTAGCCAACTCTAAATCGGGAGGGAATGCGGACTGCAACGTTTCGAGGACATCTTGGAGACTTGCTAGTTGTCCGGCGGCGGGCGGAGCCACGGAGCCTTCTGTGGACTCATGAGAATTTTCCAAAGGATTGCTTTCTCGAATCTCCCGCGGCAAGCTCATCATCAAAGCGCCTTCACGGTTCCCGCCAGCACAGAATGTGACAGAGCGGATAGGGGGAACGGCGGCGATGAGTGCGTCAACCACAGTGACTATGGCGGGGAACTGAGCACGCCGACGCTTCGACATGCCGAAGATCTTGCCATCGAATGATTTGTTGACCTTGAGCATGTCCTTGGTTTTGCCGAACAGCTTGCCCGAAACGGTGAAGGATCCTATCGAGGGAATCGGGTACGGCTGGATTGGGTGATTGTGCATCAACATGCTTCCGTAACCCCGGAAACCCCCCCCACAGAGGTAGATATCGATGCCAGAGTTGTCCTCTCCCCTTTTTGGACCCTCGGTCGCCTGGGTAGCCGCCGCCGCGAGAGATGGAAACTTGGCGCACAAGGTCCGGAATGCTTGGCCCAGGCCGTCGGCTAGTTGTGATTTCGCGGCTGCTTGCGCATCAGCGTCGGCATTATCAAGAACTTTGATCAGGCGGGCAGCGCCGAAAGGCAGGCTCTGTCCGGCGAGCGCTGCAGCGACCTCGTGGTCAAGGATGTCCTCCGGGGCGCCGGCTTTTGCAGGGCTAGTGTCCAAGTATGTCATCTGAACACTGCCGCCGCCGAGATCGAGAAACAGCCCCTTCACACTAACGAATCCTGAACTGGCCCCCACTGCTCCAAAGAGAGTCTCGACCTCGGGAGCTAGGATATGTACCGGTAGACCCGGAGAAAGAGCCCGGATGGCTACAAGCATATCCGTGGCATTTTGGGCGCGACGCATTGCTTCTGTTGCGAATACTCTCACTTGGCCAGGGGGAACCCCGTAGTCGTCAACAGCAATCGCTCTGAAGCGCGCTAGAGTTTGCGATACTAGAGCAACTGTCTCCTCGGAAAAGATCAATGACGGCCCGCTCAGGGCATCAAATAAGGAGATGGCGGCGCGCTCCCGGTATATGCATCTGAGTAACCGAGAGTGAGGTGGAGAGAGGTTCGAGATGGAGAAGCGGATGCCGTTGCTTGAAGAAGCGTCAGATCAGAGGGGTTGTTCTACGCGAGACACAAATTATTTCTGCCTTACCTGCCCATGTCAACCAGAGCATAGAGATGGCTGGAAGCAGTTGGATGCCATCGCGGCATCTTTTGCTCGAGGTTCTCGAGTGTGATGATGTCAACCAAGTCATCCATCTTGACTGCTATCGAGTATGATAATCGCGGGGTGAGGATAGAAATGTGCAGTCTTGAGAGTAAAACTGTCTTTGGGCAGCGTTGGAGAGACAAAGACGGGAAACTGCTGCGACGTCGGAGGGGAGCTTGGATGTGGGGTATGAGTCCGATGATGGAAGCCTACCACTGATACCGAGAGGCTCCAGGCCGTACCTGCCCAAATCGCAAGAAGAACTTCCATTGCCTTCCCTCCCTTGGATTAGCAGCAGCGGATGACGAATATGGAGCACCAGTCACTCGTCAAAAACCCAAAGACGTGGGCAATCTCAACTGGACGTTGAAAGACGAGGTGCAGCACCACGACTGAGGACTCAACGATAGCGATTTCCACCGATTGTTTAACCATGGAAAGTTGACTGACAAGACGATAGTGTGCTAGCAGCTCAATGGAAGTACCTTTTGATGCCATCCATACAGGTTCCAGACGCAATGTGGATGTGCACCAATGGTGTGGATGGACCCCTTCCCGTCTTGAGCATTGCTGCCCCAGTGATGCCCAGTTTTGGTCAGGTGCCCTACCGAACCCGCGGTCATCATCGGTCTCGACGTCTCCAATACGGAGTACGAAGTACCTCTAGGTATTGAACCAGTTCCCCGTTGAAAGGTCAGATAGTCGCCGGTATGGTCGAAGCGTTATGGAATCAACGGATTTAGACCAAGTCCACTGCAAGTCAGATCTATGTCTTGAACAACACAAACCTGCAAATGATGCTGAGGGAAGTTGGGAAAATAGAAAGTTCCGAGTCGACGTTGAGGATAGCGATATTCCATATCCGTCGCAACTGTCTTTTGTCCACTCGGACAATTGAAGGCCTGATTAGGAGGTGGCCTCGGCGTGGCCCACCGAGATTTCCTGCAGCAGGTTCCCTCTGCAAGCACGGAGTACCTGCATACCGTCGCGCAAGTCGAAGCTAAGGCACACAGACATGTGTCCCGATGTAAGCTTCTTGCGGGAGTTTGCATTGTAGACGGCGAAGTTTGGATGAACTGTGTTTAGCCGTCGAGTCCACAGCTCAGCTCAACGAGGACGTCGCGCCGGCTGCCACGGCATCAGGGCATCGCCTCGCGCCTGCAAGCCCAAACACGCTCCAATTGAATTCGCAAGCTGCTTGCTCAAAAAAAATTCTTGTTGAACCAGGGTTTTCGCCATCGGTGTGGACTGACAAGGAGCTCAGGAGCGGTGAGGTGAGCTGGCCCGGACGGGTCTGGGAGGAACAACAGTCGATGCTAGAATGCGATGCAACGTGCAGGTTTGGTCGAGTCCAAGACTGCATTCCACCCCTGTCTGAGTGCACGGACACGGCTTGGTTCTTCAGACGTCAAGTTTCAGAAGCAAAGTCGATGTTTGCTGAATGAATCTTGAAGCGGCCCGGAGTCATTATCAGATAAGATAACCTCTGTATTTGCCATAGCAAGTATGCTACGAATAATATTCTGGAATGCATGAATACTTGTACTTCGAGGACATGTAAGTCGCGGTGATGCGAAGCTCGGCCTGTTGAAGATGGAGGGTGGGGCTCCTTGTGGAGAGTTGCTCTGATTGGACGGTAACCACTTAAACTCGCGTTCCCAAGCGCGTCTGGAAAACGCGAAAAAGCGCGCTTCCAATGTCGTCTCTGCCCGCTTTCGAACGAACCCCTCTCCTCTATCCAATCTCGCCGAGTGTGTTTCCTCAAAGCTCTTCGTGAGCTCTGGTACGCTGCATAACGTGTTATTTGTTGATATCATGATGTTAGGGTATTGAGATATATTACAGAAGCAGTCTGGTTGAATTTAGAGGTGGTGGTGCAAGCAGTTCCCTCTGTTGCTGCAGCAGTCCCCCTCGTCGTAGCTTTCATTCGCTTGGGGCTGCATGTCGTCTCTCGCGTCACGAACAACCCCAGCCTCTCAATTTCCCGCCTTGATCTCAACAAGCCCAGCGCAGCCATTCGATCCCATCACAGCGCACCGGTCGAGCCTTTTTCTCCCCCCCGGGCGACGCGTGCTTCGGCCCAGCAGAAGAAGGATTCACGAATTGCGAATCGCAAATCGCAAGTGCCCTTCTCGGTGCTCCACTGACCCCGCTGGTATTTGCTGCGCACTGCTGTCGCCCCCACCGGCCCGCGTTGTGTGCCCCCAAGCCACCTCACCCGAGTTGAGGTTCCTGGATTTTTCGGGGTCCAGTTGAATGTCCTGCCGGTGAGGCGGCTACCCAGCGCATCCGCTAGCTGCGCGGCTAGCGCTGAGGTGGGTGGCTCTCTGTCTCCATCGTGTACAGTGTGTGTGCATTAGAGCACCAGAAACACCTAGCAAGGGAGAGCAATCCGGGCGCAAGTCCGGCGCGATCCTTGCGCGTTGCTGCCAGTCCCCCAACCGCTGCCCGACTCGTGGCCGGCTGCCGATGAAATTTCCCGGTTGCTGCTTGCTCTGGCATCGGCCTAGAACTCTGAAATTGGACACCTACCGAGTACGTACCTAGTACTGAGCCGTACATGCACTTGTAGCTTGCAGTCGTTCGTCGGCTGGCTGGACGGGAGTCTGGGACAAGGGGTCCAATCGTTCCACACCCAGGTGCAGCTGTGGACTTGCAGAAAGGGATCCTGGACTTCATCGGAGCCGGCAAGGTCCTCTCCAGGGACCCTGTACGGGGGGATCCACTCGGGTTGAGCACACCTGATTCTGTGGCTCTCGGTCACTGGCTGCTTCTCAACGCTTCCGCTCCAGGTCGTGGTTGTGGTGGTTTTGGTGGGGCAGGCCCACTGGTTTCTGGGCGCTGCAGGCTAGCCCACATCCAGCTCGCGGCCCTGCCCACCTCCCCCAGACCCTCGTCCGCTCCCCTTCTTGCATGAGCATGAGGCCGGCACCGTTACCTTACATATCCCATCCCCATCACCCCATCGCGCATCCGACTCTCCCCCTTTCCCCTTTCTCCTCCAGCGCAGTCACTCATTTGCGACCCAATTGACGACCAGCCGCGCTCGGCGCAGGGTCTTGGGCGCTTTAACGATCATATCACGACTTCACGACAGCACAACGGCCTGCCCAAACGGCACCGACAGCGCTGCGCTCAACGACTCCCCTCGGTTCTCTTGACGACCTCGACGACCGTGTTTCTTTTGACTCTTTTTGTTCCTTTTTTTCCTTGTCTCTTTTACGCTCGCATACCTCCAACGACACTTCCCTTTTCTGCTCTGTTCGATTGCGCATTCCAGGTTGGCAAATCGAAGAAACCCGAAACTACCTCACAGGTACCTAGGAATTGCGATCGCAACTGTCGCAATACTCTGCTCAAACGCCAGCGCTCTGCCAGCCATCCGATCTTGGCTGACGCACGCTGCAAGTGTCAAACCGCGAAACTGCCGGGAAAACGTCACGCGGCGCAATTATAAGGCTTATCGCAAGCTTCCCGCAGGTGATTGACACTGGAGCCACTATCCGATCGACAGGGTCTTGCTGCGCGGGAGCGCGACCCAGCCGCTTGTCTTAGCACCGACGACAAAGTGACCCTTTCGCCATTCCTTGATGACGACCCGGTATTCCGGTTCCAAGACAAAATGAATCAGCATTCCGGCTCCATCACCCTTCCGCGGTGTTTCAGGTATTCTGACCATGAGGCGCCCAAGACACCGGAGCCTGCGCTCCAGGACGACGAGGCGCAAATGCCTTCTGCCCCGAGACCGCGCCTGAAGTTGAGGAGACGCGTTGCGTCGCAGCTCACCGCGCCGACGCAGCAATTTCTAGCATCTGTTGCGGCTGCAGACGTTCCGATACCGAGCATTGAGGAGCCCGAGATTACCCCTGACGATTTCGCTATGGACGGTCACCATGCCTTTCCAGAGCTCCACTGCGACGACGAAGAGGATATGCACTTGCTCAGGCCACGCGAGAGAGCATTCTTGCCAAAGACGCCGGTGCCCGACTTCGAGCCGTCGCTGCCTTCAACCCAGTATCCAAACTGGACCCTCGACTCGGCAACCGTCAGCAGCGTCGAGTCAACGCCAGACCGCGACTATGAATTCAGCAGGCCTTCCACGTCGAGGTCAACGCAAACTAGCGCATCATTATTCAGCCGCTTCTCGAACCTCTCGGACGAGGATCATTGCGAGGATTTTGAAGACGAGAGCAAGCTCGACTGCTTTCCCGTCCTCGAGGAGGATACGACCTCTCAGCACCCGACAGATGTCAAGGGGAAGGCGAGGAAAGCACCGTGGACCAAGGCCATGAGCGACCACCTGTGGTCGACTTTCACATTGTACCTCCAGGATCCCAAGGTCACTCCGTTCCGCATGGGAAAGAGCAACATCCCACCTCACGGCGTCTGCCTCCGCGTCGCACGAGAGGCCAAGAGGAGCTGGAAGGGTTCCAAGGCTCTAGCCAAATCATCCAATGCCAGCGAGGGCAGGAAGAGCGGGAGCGCCACTCCGACGGCAGAAACAGCACGCACGTTTATCCAGTGGCCTCATACTTGCGCGGCCACCCGCGCGCATTTACGCGAGTTGTGCAAGCTGAAGGCGAGCTCTCGGGCCAACAACCGGTTCGCGTCGCAAACCAACGCCCCTTTCACCCAAGCCGCCGCCCGCCACTGGAACCGTCGCTCGACGCCGGCCCGTTCGCAAGCGCCCTTTGCGACCCAAGACATGTCCCTATCGCTTGCCTTGAGTACGGCAGAAAGCATGCAACCTACCGGTCCCTTGGCTCAACTTGCAATGTCAAAACCTGAAAACCTAGAGCAAGTTCCGTCGCCCATACCCGGGGGCCAAGTCCTCGGCACCTTTGAAGGCGAACCATCATCTGCGGAGCGCCGCCGATTGGGGTCTCCGTTCAGCTCAAGCAGCTACGGGCCTAGCTCGTCTGGTTCTCTCGCTGCCGCCCTTGGCCTGAGCGGCCCCATGCCGCGCAGGCAAAGCAACACGGTCGGGGCGCGCCGGACGCTCCAGTCGCCTGTCCGTCTTAGTCGGTCAGGCACTCAGAAACGACGACACACCCAGTCTAGTGTCCCTCGCATGCGGCCGAGCATCGGCTCCGATCTATGGCTCGAACCCGGCTTCAGCGCTGCTTCAGCGGCGGATACGAACTCGATCAGGGAAACCACCTCATCAATCCCATCCAACCGCACCGACGGACTCTTCATCCCGGGACTTCCGCCGGTGCCTGCTCTATTGTCGTCGGTCAGCATGCCCAACTTTGAGGCGCCAGTCGACACAGCGGGTCTACCGCCACCGCCCCGGCTCGGCTCCCCTTTCCCGGGTTCAAGCTCGAGCTTCAGCTTCCCCCACCGAGCCCACCGCGGGCACCAAAGCGGGAGTATCGACTTGGGCATGCTTGGCCGGCCTTTTGCGACAGTGCAACAATTCTCAACAAACTCGAACGCGCCCCCATCGCGCCATAACCTGGCTGATCGCTTGGCCTACATCGATCAGCGCCTCAAAGAGCTCCGGAAGCTGGATCCCAACTTCCGCTCCGAGTCCCCCTTATAACGATAATACGGCTTCCCACGACCTCTTGGAGCTCTTTGGGTATTCATTCGCTTCTCCCTGTATATCTTCGGATGTCACTTTCTTATCTCTTTTGGCGGGACTGGCGGTTTGACCGGCGCCATCTCGTCCATGATGTTTACGACGTCCACTTGAAACACGTCATGAAGTTGGACTGATGGTATGAATTTATGATGTGGAAGGAAATACCCCGCTGGTGGATTGAACATATATCAGTCTGGAGCCTGTTCACTCATATCTTGGTGGGCATTTTTTGCTTGCTTTTTATTTTCCTTCTTATACCCACTCGGCGGGCAGTTTGCCGAAGAGTGGGAGATTTGGAGAGACCTTTCCTTTGTCAACCTACCACTCGCTGCTTTTCTTTATGTCTTTTTTCTTTCTATAACCTCATCATGGATGGCTTCATGAAAAGTTTATGATTGTCACGACGATGGACCGAAACGATTGGATTTCTGATTCACATTACTCCCTCTTTATATGGGGTTTTGGATTTTCTCACTCCTCCTCAGGAGACGGCGCAGAGTTGGCTTTTTGGCTCTGCATAGACCGGAGTTGGACCCGAAGACAAAACGAAAGTCATGGATGAAGGTGATGATGAATGTTGATGCCATGATGCATCGGACGGACGACTTTCAAGTACATATTACTACCATTTACATTTACTCAAACGCTACTCGACGAGCAGCCTAGTTGCCTCCCTAGGTATATAGCTAAATTCAAGAACTACCTAGGTGAAAAAAATGGTGTTCAAAGTGGTGCATGTGTTTGTGTATGCAATTCGAGCTTTATTCAAAAGTGCGATTTGTTGCATCGGTGCGTGTGAATGTCGTTGCTTTCACGTCTTGAATCCGCTGATTCCCCGAGTCAGCTTCAGGGGCATCCCCAGGATTTCAACCGGCCTTCCGGAAAAGCGGGGTGTTGTCTGGGGCTGCTGCGGGCTCCCGGCGGGCAATCTCCACTCATGCAACCGCGACTGAAATCGCGTCTCGCAGCTTCAAACCAATCAATCCCCACCCAACACTTGCAGCTCCAGAATTTTGGACCTTGCAACCAAATGCCATCACCATGTTGAGCTTTTCAAGGGGGAGATGCGGGCAGTCCGCCCTAATGCAGCTGCTCATTTTAGCATGTCTTTTGCTTGCCGGTCCGACAGCGGCTTCGATTGGGGATAAGCTGCCCGAGTTCAAGGAGTGTGTCGAGGTCCGTGTTTCTGCCCACGCCCGCGATAGGTTCCTATAGAAAGAAGCTCTAACACGGCAACAACAGATATGCAAACAAGAAAACTGCGGTTCCGACGTAGCCCACCAGACTCCCATCCGTAGGTCCCCATCATAACCCACCAACAACCACACCCCCACTAACCTAAATATCCCAAACTCCCAGCCCTCCACCGCCGCCTCCTCCTCTGGACCTGCCCCGCCGAATGCGACTACACCTGCCAGCACATCATCACCGCCCGCCGCCTCTCGGCCTCCCCGCCGCAGCCCGTCGTCCAGTTCCACGGCAAATGGCCCTTCTACCGCGCACTCGGCATGCAGGAGCCCTGCAGCGTGCTCTTCTCCCTCGGCAACCTGGCCGCCCACTACCACGGCCTGCACCGCAAGGTGCTGCCGCGCATCCCTGAGGGTTACCCGCTGCGCCGCTTCTATGTCGTGCTGGCGCGCCTGGGGATGGTGACGTGGTTGTTTAGTGCGGTGTTTCATACGAGGGATTTTGGGGTGACCGAGGAGCTGGATTATTTTGCGGCCGGGGCGTCGGTGTTGTATGGGTTGTATTATACGGTGGTGAGGGTTTTCAGGTTGGATCGGGCGACGCCGGGGAAGAGGAGGGGGTTGAGGGTGTGGACGGGGCTGTGTGTGGGGTTGTATGCCGCGCATGTGGCGTACTTGAAGCTGTGGAGGTGGGATTACACGTATAATATGGCGGCGAATGTGGCGTGTGGTGTGGTGTCGAATGTGCTGTGGCTGTGGTTTAGTTGGACGCGGTACCAGCAGACTGGGAGGGGGTGGGCGACGTGGCCTGCGATGGTGGTGGTGTGGGTGACGATGGCGATGAGTTTGGAATTGTTGGATTTTCCGCCGCTGTGGGGGAGTGTGGATGCGCATAGTTTGTGGCATTTGGGAACGATTGCGCCGGCGGTGCTGTGGTATAAGTGAGTGGTTTGTCTATCCGGTTTCTGGGAACAGTCTTGCTAACGGTTGTCTAGTTTCCTCGTCAATGATGCGCGGGACGACATCGCCAGGAATGCGAGACTCAAGGCGTGAGATTTGCCGTGGGTGCCTCGCAGGAACGAGGTGAGTTATATCAGGGTTGGATATGCTCGGATTCAATGTACAATCTTACACACTCATAAAAGTCGGGCAACTTATGGAATTCAATACCATTTAAATGATAATCTCTTCAGAACCTTACCAACCAACCAGTTGAAACAAACAGCTACACACACTCCTCCCTCAACAACCCAAACACCCTAATATCAAACACCCTCCCATCCTTCTCCCCCGCCTTCCTCCTCGTCCCCTCGTACACAAACCCAACCTTCTCCACCACCCTCCGACTCGCCTCATTCCCCTCAAAAACCAACGCCTCCAACCGATTCACCTCCTGAAACTCCCCAAACACCCACCTCGCATACGCCCTCAGCACCGCGGTCATGATCCCCCGTCCCCAACTCGCCTCGCCCAGCCAGTAGCCCAGCTCGAGCGTCCCGCTTTCCACATCGGGCCGCGTCCGCGCCCCTACGGTACCCAGGAACGTGTTGGTCGCCGCGTCGCAGATGGCGTAGCACAGCGGCGTGTCGGCGGGCTCGTGGCCTAGCAGGGTCATGCCGTTGGCGAAGGCGATGAGGCGGTGCGCGTCCTCGGGCGGGAAGGGCGAGCGGAAGGATCGGCCCATGTAGCGTGCTACGGCGGGAATGTCGGCTGCGAGTTGGATGGCGGGCGCGTCGGAGGGGTGGTGGGCGCGTAGGATGAGGTGGGAGGAGGGGATGGTTAGGATTGGTTGGGGGATGGGAGTGTCTGGTGCCGCTGGGGTTGCTGGTGAAGCTGGTGAAGCTGTTGGTGATGCTGGCGGTGATGCTGGTGGTGCTGCCGCCGGTGGCGAGGGTTGGGTGAGTTTGGTGGACATGGTGTGAGTTGGGTGTTTGAGCTGGGTTGGTTGAGTCTTCTTTGATGGATGGGTGTAAGTGGGAATCGAGATGTATAATTTTCCGGGATAGCAAGAGGGAATTGCATAGGTATATATAACTGTTCGTGTGGTATTCTATCTAAAAAGATGAACTATTTCCGAGGTATTACCAGAACCGAGACAAAGAACGTCGACACGGGAGACAATGGTTCGCGAACTCCGAGGACAATCGTTGGCCAAGCCTTCGAGACAATTGTTGGTGAAGCCCGAGATACAATTGTTGGAACCACAAAACAGGTCAGTAGATTTGGCAGTTATTAGACCAAAAACTGCGAGGATCCTCACAGGACTCTGTCATCTCAAACCAGCCCCTTGCCGAATGCAAACTTTGAGAACCTTGAAGTTCAATGTTTGAACAAAGATGAAGTCTCCGTCCGCTTGTGGACCAAGTCCCGGAACCCCAGACGTTGCCAGACGTGGGATCTGTGGAGACAAACGTGTTCCTGAAAGCCCCACTCCAGCTGGTGCAGACCCTTTTGGCACCCGTCCAATCGGAGCCGAGCTGACGACACTAAGCTGCGGCTGCCGACTGTTAGGTGGCCTTAACTTAGCTGTTGGACAGTTTGCGCTGATCGATCGTGGGGAAGCCGAGAGGCTCGTTTTCCACGCTACCTTTCTTCAATGCTTCAATTGATGCCGCTCCTTTTCTCTCTTTGACTTTCATACTCGTCGCATAACCCTTGGCAATTCCCACCTCCCTCCGCCCCGAACACAGGGCCCCGCGGCGGAACCTGAAAGACGATTCCCAGTCGGAGCGCTGCCGCCGCTCGCGATAGATAGCCCACCATGGCTCCAAAGTCGAGGTTCACGAGGCTCGATGCCTTCACGAAAACGGTCGAAGATGCGAGGATCAGGACAACATCCGGCGGCATTGTCACCATCGTGTCGCTGATTGTGGTCATGTTCCTGGCCTGGGGAGAGTGGTCCGACTACCGGAGGATAGTCGTACACCCGGAGCTGATTGTGGACAAGGGCAGAGGTATGGCAGCATTCAAGATGGCCAATTGTGCTAGGAGCTGACGTTTTTGTTGTTTGCGACAGCCGAGCGCATGGAGATTCATCTCAACATAACATTCCCACGAGTCCCGTGCGAGCTGCTCACCCTCGATGTCATGGATGTCTCGGGCGAACAGCAACACGGCGTCCACCACGGCGTTAGCAAGACGAGGCTGCGGCCACTGAGCGAGGGCGGAGGCGACATTGACACAAAGGCGCTGGCTCTGTAAGTTGGGCCGGCTGATTCAGACTCTGCGCCGAGACTAACACCCGACAGGCATGCGAGAGAAGAGACGGCCACGCACCTCGACCCAGAATACTGCGGCCCCTGCTACGGCGCGGCGCCGCCCACCAACGCCAAGAAGGCCGGGTGCTGCAACACTTGTGAGGAGGTCAAGGACGCGTATGCGCAGCAGTCGTGGGCCATTGGTAGGGGCGAGGGCATCGAGCAGTGCGAGCGCGAGCACTACGGCGAGAAGCTCGACGCGCAGAGGAAAGAGGGCTGCCGCATCGAGGGCGGCCTGCGCGTGAACAAGGTCGTAGGCAACTTCCACATCGCCCCCGGCAGGAGCTTCAGCAACGGCAACATGCACGTGCACGACCTCAAGGACTACTGGAGCGAAACCACCAAGCACACTTTCACCCACAAGATTCACCACCTCCGCTTCGGCCCCCAGCTGCCCGATAACCTGCACAAGAAGCTCGGCGGCAAGGACCTGCCCTGGACCAACCATCACCTGAACCCCCTCGATGGCACCAGCCAGGAGACGGACGACGTCAACTACAACTACATGTACTTCCTCAAGATCGTCCCGACCTCGTACCTCCCGCTCGGCTGGGAGAAGAAGTGGGCCGGCTTCCGCGAGGAGCACCAGGCTGAGCTTGGCTCGTTTGGCTCCTCGGCCGACGGCAGCGTCGAGACGCACCAGTACTCAGTGACGAGCCACAAGCGCAGCCTCGCGGGCGGCGACGACGCCGCCGAGGGCCACCAGGAGCGCCTCCACTCGAGGGGCGGTATCCCGGGCGTCTTTTTCTCTTATGTAAGTCTAAAATACTTCCTGTTCTCCGGCCCTAGGGCTTGGCTGACCTGCTTGAACTAGGACATCTCGCCCATGAAGGTCATCAACCGTGAGGAGAAGGCCAAGACCTTCCTTGGTTTCCTCGCTGGACTGTGCGCCATCGTCGGTGGTACCCTGACTGTCGCGGCCGCGATTGACCGCGCGCTGTTCGAGGGCGGCGTGCGGCTCAAGAAGATGAGGTCGAAGGACCTCTGAGGTAGAATACATGTTACTATATAGGGCCTGCTGTTTCTGTTGCGATTGTTGTTTTTGCTGTCACTGTTGACATCGTTGTGGCTTTTGGTTGTTGGCCGTTTTGGCTATTACACACGTACCTTAGATGCATGGATATGGAGTTAGGGGATAGTCGGGAAAACAAAGTTACATTACATTCCTCTTCTTTTCCAGCTTGTTAACTTAAAGATGACATAACTTCATGACAGTAGTAACCACTAGAGACCAATGCCATTGCTGTTGAGCGTAGAATTTCAACTGCGCGATTCGAACAAGGTGCGATCATACTGTTCAACGAGTTTCTATATTGTTTGTATCTGAATCTCAGTCGTGACCACGCCCTAACTTCCCACCTGAATCACCTAGATCGAGATCTCTACTCCTTGTACGGAGGCTCATCACCCCTTACCTGGGGAATCCGATAGGTAAGGAATTTGGGAAGGGCCTTCATTGGTATCTCGCCACAGCCTACTTTTCCATCCTCCCAGAAAAAAGTGTCCAAGAGAGTGCCGAGAATAACGGCTTCCTGGACGAGGTCGATATCCTTCTCCAACATCTCACGAGTCTTCTGCGACATCCCAGCAAACAGCTCCCCCCAAAAGGCTCGTTCAGCAACCTCAAACTCGTCGGGCATCCAGAACTCGCCCCCCGTGTATTCGCCAGCCAGGGTGTGGATGCGGCCGAGACCCACGGCAAAGGGTTTCGGCGTTGACAACTCCCAGTCGATCACGCCGGTAACTTCGCAAGATTCGTCGATAAGAACGTTGACGTCGTTGAGGTCGTAGTGCGAGACCCAAAGCGGCAGCTTGCTGATCTCGTCCAGCTTGTCAAGAAGCCCTTGCAGCAAAGGTCGGTAGGTTGCGACCCAGTCCAGGGGGCTGGCCAGGATGGCCTCAAGATGCGGCCGGACTTTTGTCGACACAGCCTCGCCGCTGCTGTCGGCAAGGCAGCCCTTGGAGAGCACACGCCCGAGCGACCTGTTGACGGCTATGCGACCCTCAGCGCCCTTGCCGGCGACGCCGTGGACCCACATCTTTCCCGGCAGACGCTCGAGGGAGTACGCCCAAGCGCCCTCATTCTCCAGCTCTTCGTCCTCGAAAGCCACAGCATTGGGGACGACTTGGCCGAGGGCGCCCTTGGCTACCTTGAAGGCGTCGAGATCTAGTTTCTCGGTTCGGAATTGGATGACCACTTCGCGTCCGTCAGCCAGCGTGACGAAGAAGGTCCGGCTAAACAGCCCCTGCATGGGCGGCCTGTCGACGCGCTTGGAGGTGCTTCCGAGCTGCTCTGACGCCAGCTTCTTGATACGCTGGACTTGTTTCGTTGGCGTGTTGAGCAACTTGGGGAGGTCATTGTCTGAGGTGACGGGCGGCATGATGCAAGATGAAGTGATTGATTGGCGCGCAAAAGTGTAGTTGTAGTTGGGTACCTCAGGGTGAAATTGTAGTTTACAGAAGAACGGGATTTTGGGGGGCAGCCTTTTCTTCTATTGTTGACGGTCCCCCAACGCGCGGTGTCAAATTACACAGCAAGGAAACAAATATGCCAATCGGATCAATCCCTCACTGGTAGCGTGCTTCCCTTTCAGAGAGCTCTAGTTGAGTCGTCTGCCTGTTGGTTTCAGACATCCAGGCTGCATCAGACCCACCGCAACCGTTCTCAAGGGAATGTTCGTGATCACTCTGCCTTGGCCAAGAAGGCAAACTGGTTTCAAGGGAGCGACGTCTTCATGGGTTGAGGGCTAGAAATTCGAGCCTGATCATGGTCAGTATCGTGTCGTTGACAGCACTAGCCTTATACTAGAACATCGAATGATTCTTCGCTTCGCTAGGCGACCCGGACTCGTCCAATTCATATACACACTCCTTGATATTCGCGGTTGCAAAAAGAAGAAAAGAAGAAGAAAATGTGCTTAGGGAGTTTTTGCTTCCCGCACCAGCCTTCTCTTGCAACGCGATTCACTCTGGTAAAGATTGCACTCTTTGCACTTTGAGCCTTCCCCAAGGAACCCAGCACAATGCTGGCATCGCCCATTTGCCTTGAGTTTCTGCCGGTACCTTTTTCTTTTCTGGCGGCAGTTGTCGCACGTCTTGTAGCGGCTGTGAACATCATCTAGCTCCCTCCTACAAGTAGGACAAACGCGTATCCATGTCGGGCTTTTTTGCAAGGCTCCCGCCGCCTTCCGGTCGGGACCCTTTTCCTTGTGACCTGACAGTGACTGCACACTTCGTTCCCGAGCTGGATCTCGTGTTTTGCATTCCGGCACGAGGAACGCGCATGTACTCTTGCCTCGACTTTATCAGCCCCGCTGCCGCCGTCTGAATTCGAACAGGCTATCTATCATTTGACTCTGGATCTCGAGTCATCGGAGAAGAATTTCGTTGTTGTTTTGGCTGGAACCTCCTGTCCTTCCACATGACATACTATGCCTCATCGGGACTGCCGCCTGGATCAACGTCCATAAGTACATCGGTTGGCTCAAACTCTGGGCCTGAAAACAATGGAGAGTGGCTTCGTTCAGGTTGCTGGCATGGCTCGGGATTTTCGTTTGGTTTCATCGTCGCGTTGAAAACTTGAAGTCTGCCGTTTGGGCAGTGACCTGAGTTAGTGGAAAGGGCTTGGGAGCCCATCATCTGAGAAAACTCAAAGACTACCGAGGAACATGGCTTCGACTGTTTCATTGCTGCAGGATAGGTGATGAGCATAAAACATCTGTGAAGTGCTGTGCTGCTTGTAGGTCTGTCAGTATTTCTGTAAGTGGGTTATGCTACGTCGAAGCCGGAAAGTTTTCTGACCAGATCTGGCTGGAGCTTACCTCATGGCGAACGGGCCTTTCCTTCAGGAATTGTGTTCAATGGCATTAAGAACTCACCTTAAGGACCGAAAGGAAGTAGCGAGTTAATTTTACCCTATTTTTTTCTTCTTCCCTGGCACGTGCTGCTCGTTCTTTGAAGTGTTGACGCTAAACTTGGAAACTTGGATTACATCCCGGCGAGCATTTCAAATTTATCTTTGAAGCATAGAAGACAGCCTTGTCTGATTGGAAACGGCTGGCTATTTCATATCTAAACAGACCTCAAGAATCCTAGATCGATCCGAGTAGTGGTAGACGTGGCTGGTCATAGCAAGCATACTAGCCCACGAAGGTATTTCCTACTAATTACTTGGCTGTCTCGATGCTCCATACTTGATTTTGGATTAGCTGGATTCCAGTGACACTATTAACCAGCCGAATACCTAACGTAGAAGTTGAACTTCAGCGCGACTGAAAGTAAGAGCATCTGAGCATTTATCTAATAACTTTTAAGTTCCCACGCATGGTGCCCACTAGACGGGTGGATAGAATCCGAGTTTCTAAGGGGGTCCTTCTTCATGAGTCGATGTATAGCTAGTTGTTAATATTTTCATTTGCCAACAGTGGACATTTGACTTTGAGAACATCCATGTGACGTCTCTCGGGCATTGTTACCAAAATACACCCCTGCTGGCTCAGACTAACGGGTACGCAGCGCTGTTGCTGTTCAGAGTCCGGAACAATGTGCTGGTTGAGGTACAAGTTGACCATCACCACCGGCAGCATGTACACAAAAATAGCTTCCACGAGTTTTAAGACAACGTCATCATGATTTAATGAGAGATGAATGCCCAAAGCTCACCCTCGTTGGTTCAAATCTCCGTCTTGGCCGTCAGCAGGGGATAGCTGAACCCGATCGAGATGGAGAATCCCGCGCCCATCATCTCTGCCGCTCCCTCGTTCCCTGCTCGCCGCAAGCCACCAAATGATTAGTACATGCAGGTACGGGCGATGAATGGCCAGCGATTGCGGAGAACCCTGTCAGCAACCTGTTCACTCTCAATGAATGCTTGTTCTTGCTGACCCGAGTTGCACAAGGGGCGCTCAGGAGAAGCATCCTAGCAGTTGCATCTTCGGATCTCTTGTCGCCTATTAGCTACGTGCTCATCCCAAAGTCTATTAGTTCAATTTTCGCTGCGAGGAATCGGGTTGTGCGGCTCAGGAGTTGGCAATTGTAAGTTCAGACGATCTTCCATTTGTTTGTCGACGACGAGGAGCTTCTGGACAAGGCGTCTTATCGAGATCACCCTGGACAACTCGTGAAAAGCCAATATCAATTTGGCCATCGAATTCGGTGGCCTGGGTGGATGATCAACAAGGCGCTAGTGAAGGTCCACGAGGTCGGTGGTTGATCTGGACCCTTCGTTCGGCCTGGCCAGGCTCGAAGCTTAATTGCCCGGGACAACACGCGCAACAAACCAGCAGCAATTCCGTGTCACGGAAACATAAATGTTGTGCTTGACCGGAAATGAGGGGTATGAGGAGCTGCTTTGCCGTTATTATTGCGAATATCGATCTCCCAGCGCTACAATGAATGTACACTTCCTTCCCAGTTTGTTTGTTAGTGTGGTACTCCGAGTGCATGAGAGCAGGGGGACGTGTAAACCAATTGACCTTGTTGGGGATAAGAGACTTGGTAGGTGGAATGAGAGAAAAGAGAGAAAAGAACGAAAAAAGAAAGAGAAAAGAGAAAAAGAACAAGAAAAGGAGAAGAATAAGGAAAAAGTATAGAGATAAAGAGAAAAAAAGGAAAAGAAGAACGAAAGAGAAAAGAGAATGGGAAGAAAGAGAGAGAAAGAAGGAAAAAGTAGGTAGGTACTACGCTAACAAACAAACAGGGAAGGAAGTGTACCAGCATTGCCGCTGTCGATTCGGGTCGCAAAGGCAACGTCATCCCATGCCCGGTTTCTGTTGCGAACCTGCCGCAGCTGAGGCGAAGTACATTCGTTTTTTGAGAAATGCTTGCCAAACCAGACAGGCTAGAAAAACGGGCGTTGGGTTGGTGGCGGCCAACCAAGATCTTCGCCCGGAGTGCCGATGTGCGGGCGGCCGTGACGGGCAGGCGGGTCGCCCGATGAATCGCTGCGAGCCTGCGACGGTTGGGTAGGAAAACGTTCTGGAAAAAGGGGAAAAGTCCAGGCCTCCTGCACCCCATCTTTTGCGGTCAGGTGTGGCTGGAATGGCACAACGCCGTTAGGACGCTGGAGCTGGTTCAGGAACGGTGTGGAGTGACTAACCACATTAGTACTAGTCGCTGGCATTTTTAGGATGGAAATTGCACCGACTTTTCCCCTTACAGATTAGCAGCAGCAAATTTGTCTGGGCACAAGCTCCTGAGCCCTGTCAGTCCATGGTTCCGCTCTCCACTTCCCCGTTAGCGGGTGCTTCCCCTGTTTCTCCCCCTTCCTCGGCCAAACGTGACGCTCCTCCGGTTTCTTGTTTCTCGAGTTGCAACCATCGCCTTCGTTCCCGCTGTCGTTTCCACTCGTCGACCACTCGCTTTCGTCGATTGACAGCAACACGCTCGCTCTGCCCGTCCACTCGTTGTGCGCCGCGTTTTTGTTCTGCAGTGGTCGAAAGCGGACGTTGTTTGACTTTGGGGAGAAAGACGCCATCTTCCATGTCTTTGCAATTATTTGTCTCTTGAATGCGCCGCCGCTTATCGCAGCAGCAAACCCGGCTTTGACATTGAAACCGCCTACCCTCGTCAACAACCCCTCGGACTAACCGACAACGTTTCGAAAGGAACCGGCATCCTAGACCTTAGACTATTTCCACCCCCACATACGGCACGTGGACAGCGTTTCCAGAGGCTCAACCCGACAATCTTGAAAGTTGTCACGCTCGCCCGTCTCTGGAAGATCCCCTGGACTCGCAACACCCTCTATCCTGTAGCAGGTTGTGGCCTGACTTGACCTCATACTTCATGCGCGCTGGCAGTTCACCCCCAGGTTTCGTTGACGCTATCGCCGCCATAGCCACCCGGACGTTTTTCTGCCGACGTTAGGGTTCTCTCCTGCGACTCCCGTTGCTGCGCCGCTTCGCAGAACACGCCGGCCGAAGAACCTCGCACACCGCGGCGCGTGGAAACCCGTCCCCTCTGCTCAACATCACAAACCTCGCCATGTCAAACCAACGACCCGAGTTCCTTGACCTTAGGTCGAAATCTCAAGCCTCCGTCTCGCGCCCGCTGCGATCTCCCCGCCTCCACGTTGCTGGCGAGGTGCCCCCGGAGCTCTCGCCTCTCGATGCATTCGCCCTACAGAGCCGGTTGCTGGCGAAGCAGCTGGAGGACAGCGCGAAGCAAGGCCGACGCATGAGCCGACTGCCGCCGTTGACCGTCGAGAGCCCGTTGATTGTTCAGGGCAGATCGGATTATTTTCGGTCCATGTCCCAGGACTCTGCGTCCGACGACGGCGATTTCGGCGCGCACCAGGCGCAACCAAATATTGGCCTCGGCCTGAAGACTGGGGGGGTGGACGTCGATCTCGAGAACCGGCCGAGATCCGTGCACCCGCGCTTGAGCCACATCCCGCCTACTCCTGACGAGTCTATCCCGCTACCGACCATGCCGAACCCCTTTTTAGCCTCGTCGAAAGGAAGACAGGCAAGCGATGCAAGCGAAGGGAAGGGCTTTTTCGGCGTTGGGGCACGCAGGGAACACTCACCATCGCCGATGGAGACCCCAACTACGGACGACAAAGTCTCGGATACAAGGTCGACAACACAGGAGAATCTACCGCCGCAATCCCCAGCACCCTACGGTTCTATGGCCAGCTCGCCCGAGAGAATCGCCAAGAACTCATTCGACGCTGCGGGCCTTATTCCTCCTCCCCGGTCCATGTTCACCAAGCGCACCTCCAGCCTCATGTCCTCGCCGCTCGAGTCAACCGATGAAGAACTCTTCAGTACACTAAGTACCTCGATTCACTCGCAGAGCTCTCGAAAGTTCTCTACCAGCAGCGGTGTCCTGTCTCCCGCCTTCCCGCCGTACCAACGCTCTCCTTCGGTTGCCTCGGATGCCTCAGGGCTGCCTCGACCACAATTCAACTTCTCAAGACCCCTGAGTAGAGCCGGCACGCCAAGTTTAGATCCACCGGTACGCCAAGCGTCGTCGGATAGCCAGGCTTCTTTTCTCCCGGATGACGCTGCCTGCACCCCCATCAGTATGAACAGTGATGGGCATCGCGAAGGTGCACTCGATGACGGGGACTCCGCGGCGCCGTCATATATTTACTCCAAGTTCTCCTTACCCCGCGGCAAGGCCTTGCAGAGATCGTCTGTCCTCATGTTTGACGGCAACCCTGAGCGGCCCTCGTTTGACCAGGCTCCTGTATCGCCTACAAGCACCGTTCCAGCACATTCTCTGGTTGGACAACCCCCTCCCTCTCCGCCGACTCGGCCGTCTAGCGCTGGGGAAGCCCGCCAGCTTGATGAGCATACTGCACGCCCATCACAAGAGCAAAGTAATTTGAACACTGAAGTGTCGAGGCCTGCCCAGCAGCCTTCCCCCAATCCCAGCAGGCCGTCAACCGACGATGCTCGGATCTCAGAGGAAGAAAACAGGGGACGAACCTTGGCTTCTCTCCGCGACGCTGCCGGCGGCCGGCCATCCGTGTCGGCTGCCACCAGCGACTCGGCCAGCACAATCAAGGCCAGCGTTCCCCCGCCTTCCACTGCACCTGCGATGTCCGAGCTGTCCGCAGAGGAGCATGTGAGCAAGGCGATTGCTTTGCACGAGAGCGGCTCTCTGCAAGAGTCGACCTGGCACCTGCGGCACGCTGCCAAGCAGAACCATCCGACCGGTATGCTACTTTATGCTCTTGCCTGCCGCCACGGCTGGGGAATGCGGCCGAACCAGCGGGAAGGCGTTCAGTGGCTTAGGAAAGCCGCAGAGTCTGCCAGCCTGGAGATTGCAGATGATGAAGATCAGGTCAAAGAAGGCAAGCGTGTTGATGTTACGGAACGCAAAACCCGTAAAGCGCAATTTGCGTTGAGCATCTATGAGTTGGGTGTCAGCCATATGAACGGGTGGGGTATCGAGCAGGACAAGGTTCTCGCACTGCGATGTTTCGAGATCGCTGCATGTAAGTTTCGTGCTTCCCGGTACTGTTTAACTCTGTACTAATCGATATCTAGCGTGGGGTGACGTTGATGCGCTTGCCGAGGCGGGATTCTGCTATGCTAAGGGCATCGGCTGCAAGAAGGA
Source organism: Trichocladium uniseriatum (assembly GCA_017139535.1). Classification (NCBI taxonomy): domain Eukaryota; kingdom Fungi; phylum Ascomycota; class Sordariomycetes; order Sordariales; family Chaetomiaceae; genus Trichocladium; species Trichocladium uniseriatum. Next base: position 297,641 of record WOUO01000031.1, on the reverse strand, counting down.
CCTCATGAAGAGTGCCAAGTTTTACCGCGAAGCCGAAGCCAAGGGCATGAGCATGGTCGGCAACAGCTGGTAAGCTTTCTTCCCGCCCCCGTCTCGCCCTGTCCCAGACACTGACTGTCGCCAGGATCCACAAAGCAAAATACAACGAGGCGAGCGAGGCCGAGAAGCAATCCCGATCCAAGTCCAGGTCGAGAAAGAGCATCTTCAGCCGGAAGACGCACTCATGAACGGAGGGCAATTCCTTAAACCTCGGCGCCTTTTGCGCTCACACTTGACGATTATGACAAAATGCATCGGCATGATTTCATCATACCCCACTGCTTTCACGGAGTTTCTAGGAGTCGGCTGCCGATATCTGGCGTTCGTTTCAATTCCCTCGGGCATCATGGGTCAGCATTGGACTATCAAGGGGCTTTTTTTTTTTTTTTTTTTTTTTTTTTTTTTTTTTTTGAACGATTCTTTACTTGAAACCTCAGAACACGACATACCTTGCGCCTTTATTTTCTACCTAGCAGGAACTCTCGTGGTGGATTCGTTTCCTATTTGAGCTGCGTCGCTACCATATATTTTAGGTGGACTTTGGAGGAGGTCAAAAACTGTATTGCACATCTAATCTTGTATTTGGGGATATGCTGCCAAGTGGATGGATTCCTCTGTTGTACAGAGTTGGCACGCCGGTGTATACCACCGCGTGGTTACGGATAGCTTCTCTTGTAGATATTTAATACGAGTACCTACCTCATCACTGGTGCCCGCCCCCCAATGGTGCTGGTGATTGTGAGTTTTGACATGAGTACTGGGTCCAATGTCCGTTGGGGGGTGAGAAATCAACTAGGGCCTTTATTTCAAACCACCTTCGTCCGGTGTAACGAGGACCATAGTTCCTGCTGACTGACCATCAAACTGTCCGCTTATCTTTTCGCTTAGGTACGAATATGACAGAACTGAACGTGAAAAGAGTCCGCATGTCTTGCCGTTTACATTCAGGCTGCTTGCTGTAAGGACCCATGTCATTTACTATCACACGGATCCAATGGGGGACAGTGACACTCATGATATCGTTTCCGGGTTACTGTTCAACCCATGTTTCATGATTTGGCTATTGGTACAAAACCGAAGTCTAACTCGCTTGCACACCCAGCCTACCCCAGCAGCACCGCCTACAGTACCGCCTAAGTGTCCACCTCCATAACGTCGCCGCCCTCTACCGGGAGCTCGTGCACGCTCACGAAGTTGCCAATGTCCTCCTTGCGAATAACCTTCTCGTTGAGCACGGCCGTGGTGCCCTTCTCGAAAGCATAGCTCTTGAGCTTCTGCGAGCGCTCGTTGGGCGTGATGTAGTTGCGCTTGAGCGTCGTCTTGTCGGCCGTGATGATGGCCACGTCTACGTTGCTGCCGGAGCCGAGATCGTTCCAGATACCCGCCTCGATGGCGTCGGCGCACAGCTTGACCGCCTCGTCCCGCGTCAGGCTCGGCTTCCACTGCGTCTCAAACACCGACATGGCCGCCAGCGAACCCGACCCCATCGTCACGTAGGGAAGCTTGTCCGTCGACCCGTGCGCGTGCACCGTGAACAGGTGCGTGCCCGTCGGGTCGACGCCCGCCACCACCAGGTACGCGCCAATGTGGCCCTGGTACCGGAACAGGTGCTGCTTCAGCATCGTCATGCACGTCACCACGCGCGGCTTGCGGCCCGTCGAGAGCGAGTGCAGCTCGAGCTGCGAGCTGATCAGGGCGGTTGTGAACTCGGTGTCGGCGGCCGTGCCCGCGCCCGCGCACCAGATGTTGGGCGAGATGTAGTGCAGCTTTTCGCAGTTCTTGTCGGCGACGATCGGGCCCGAGGTTGCTCTTGTGTCGGCGGCGATCTGCGAGGCGGGGGTGATTGGTTTCAGTATTTTAGAATGTCTTGGTGAGGGGGAGGGGTATTTGTTGCGATCGGATAGAAGGGGCCAAACTCACCACCACACCGCCGTCGTATATGCACCCGACAATGGTTGTTCCTGTGCTGGTCGCCTTGGGCAGCGGTACACCCCGAGCGTGGAGCGCCGCATTGCGGTTGTAATTCGAGAAGTCGAAACCCGGCATGATGTGGATTGTGATTTGTGATTGTTTCTTGACCAGGCCGATAGAGGGATTCCGTCGAATGTCGGTTCTTGATCGCTGGTTTTGAAGGTGTTGATTTCGCGGGGGTCAACTCGCTGGTGGAGTTTCGTGGTTGTTGTCGATGGGCGTTGGCGGGAGCTGATGACGAGGCTAGAGCTGCCTTCCCACTGAACGACAGGCGGGCACACAAGGCGGCCAAGCTCCTCTTTGACGCGCCAAGGGGATGCTGCCTGACTCCACCAAACCCACAGGTACCTTGAAGATGGCCCAAGCTCCCCCACACGTGACAGAGGCTAACCTAAACGGGCAGCGGTTCGAGGTGGCAGGGATGTTTGGTTCGCAGGGCAGGCAATGAATGGCAGGCAGAAAAATCGTGGGTCGCGTCTGCTTTGAGCTGTTGACGATGCATCGCTTCCTGGATTCGCCCCAACTTCATAAACGCAACACCACGGTTTTGGCTCGACAACGTTAAACATCGCAGGATCTCGACCGAACAATTTTCAGGACCGGCTATTTCAACTCGGATTATCATTGCTCGGCTCTCGAATTTCCCAACGACAATTGAGCTACGCCAGTTGCAGACACCCCCCTGCACCCATATCAGCACTACCACCCGCCAATGACAAGGTTGAACTTGCAAAGGTGAAGTCCTCTCTGAAAGGGCGGCGACACTTGCAGCAGCCATGGCCTTCAGCTTTGGAAACACCGGGAACCCCATGATGGGTGCTTCCGCCGGCGGGGGAGGGGGAGTAACGCAGGGTAGCGATCTCGAGGTTATCCAGACTGAGGTTTGACCGATCTTCAGCCTGAATTGGTTCTCTGTACCTGCTACTAACCGTACCATGGATAGAGTCTCGGGTTTCTTTCTATTGCCGGCGATGCGAAAGTCCAACTGACGTCGAAATGGTCTCCCCCGCCCGCGCCCACCTCGTCGCTTCTCAGCATCGCGTCCCGGAAGGGCTTGGTCGCAGCTGCTGGTCCCGAAGCGGTTCACATTGCCTCGACTGAATCGGTACGGAAGGCTTTCGAGGCTGAGAAGAATGGAGATAGCGAAGTGCGCCCGTTCACCCCCCAGGCCACTGTGCCCCTTCCGATTCGCATCTCGCAGCTCGCGTTTACGGCCGACGAACAGTACCTCATTCTTTCTGCCGAGACAGGGGGGGGTCTCGCGGTATACGACGTCCAAACGCTCTTACAGGGAGGAGCACAGTCTGCTTTCGAGCTTAGCACAAACGGCGAAACGCTTCGAAGCCTCGTTCCCAACCCGATGCCTGAGTCGGCTGCCTTTTGCGCAATCGTCACAAACAATGGCAACCTCTTCATGGCCAACTTAGCCGAGCGGAAGCTGGTCTCGGGGGCCAATGGGCCCACGCTGCGTTCGCAGGTTAGCTGCGCCGCGTGGAGCACAAAGGGCAAGCAGCTGGTTGCTGGCATGGCAGACGGTTCAATCTATCAGATGACACCTGACGGCGTTGAAAAAGGCCATATCCCGAAACCTCCAAGTCTCGGCGACTGCCACGGTACGTTTTGTGCTGTTAGTTCTGCCTTTATGGTCCTTTGTACTGACCTTCACAGTTGCCTCGGTCACATGGATCGAGAACCACGTATTCCTAACAGTTCATAATTCGACGAACAGTCAGGGTCCGTCGGTTTTCCACATTATTACTCGGCAACAGCCACCTGGTGGTGGGACGTCCACCTTCACCTTCCAGAAGATTGCCGACCCAGTCGAGCCGTTTGGGTCAGACAAGGTCCCTCACCACACAGTCCTGAGGCTCAGGGACTTTCCTCCGAACCTGCAGGACCTCCTGCTGGTCTCATCAACCGCTACAGAGAGCGTCGGGTTGCTGTCTCGGTCCAAGGCGCCCTTAGCAAGTGACAAACCGGCTGAATCCATCACGAATGTCTTCACGACGACGGAGCTAGCAGACGACTCTAAGCGCGCACAGTTACCCATGTCGGAGGACTATACCGAAACCTACCCAGTTGGAGCTGCGATTGATTTGTCCAGCAAGGACAAGGTATACAAGCCGATTCCAACTGACGAGATTGAGCTGTCGCCCGGACCTCTGCCTGGCTTGTGGGTGCTCAATAACGAGGGCGTTTTGGCATCATGGTGGATTGTCTACAACGACTCAATCCGTGGAGGAACGACGTACCCTGGGATCGGTGCCGCCGATGCCGTTCCTTCAGCCCTTGCGACCACAACACCAACTACCACAGGCCCTGCGGCGTTCGGATCTCCTGCTGCCAAAACCCCCGCGTTCGGAACCCCATCGGCCGCCCCCCCTGCTTTCGGGGGTCCCTCGACACTCGGATCCAAACCATCCCCTTGGTCGACGGCCGCAGGTGCGTCTGCAACTCCAGCGTTTGGTTCGAGTTCGTTTGGTAGCAAACCGGCCGCGGCTCCGTCCGTGTTTGGAAACAAGCAGCCAGCGCCCGCTTTTGGGCAGTCTTCATCGATTGGGATGGGAATGAAGGCATCTCCTTGGGCGTCGGGATCTACGAGCGGTGCCTCGCCAGCGTTTGGGCAGTCTGGGTTCTCTAGCTCTGGGCCGAGCCCCGGTAAGGTGTTTGGCGGTGGCACTGCTGCCCCGGCGTCTGGCGGATTCGCAGGCTTTGCCAACAAGAGTGGCTTCGCGTCTCTCGGCGGTACATCTGAAGGTTCGAATATCTTCGGGAAGCCCGGCGGTCCTTTGCCTTCGAGTGCGCCCGAAGTTTCGATGAACACCAGCACAGCTTTCCCCCCTCCTGCTGTGAAAGCAGAGAAGACTAGCTTTGGGTCTTCTCCCTTCGTCCTTGGAACAACATTCAAAGCAGATCCCGCTACGGCTAATGATAACGAAAAGCCAAAGAAGGGCGGAGGCGGCTTGTTCGGAGGCGGATTCGGCCTTTCGCTGGACGATGCGTCGAAGCAGCCGGCTGGTCCTGATTCCAAAGACGAGGATATGGAAAGCACCACACCACCCCCAGTACAGGACAAGCCCAAGTCCCTTTTTAGCCCCGAGTCTACAACTCCTACCACCACACCGGCTCCCCTGAAGTTCGGCTTTCAGACCACTGGCCCTTCTGGGGGATCCAATCTTTTTGGTTCCAGGCCTGCTGGAGGAATATCGAATATCTTCGGAACCCCGAAGACAGCTTCGACTGACCTGTCGAAATCCAAACCAATTTCTTCGATCTTTGGCACGCCAAAGATCAAACAGGAAGATGAGGACAAGAAGAATCTATCACAGATTCCCGCGGCGCCTCTCCCACCTGATACCACTAGTAAGGCGGTCTTCCAGTTGAGTTCGTCGTCTTCAGAATCAGAATACTCACCTGTAGTAGACTCCAAGGCGCCGGTAAAGGAGGTGGAGGCTCCGCTGCCGCCTGACTTCCTGAGCAAACCCGCCCCTCCCAAGGAGGAACCCTTGTCGGCAAAACTGGCACCGGAATCTTCACCCCTACCCCCGGATGTCTTTTCAGCCAAAAGCAAGCCCAAGCCGGAGGCAAAAGAAACGAAACCTGCAGTTGCTGAGGACGCTCCTCTACCGCCCGATTTCCTCAGCAAGCCGCCGTCGAAGCAAGCGCTCACTTTGCCTGCCATGCCCGATAGCGCGGGTGAGGAGAGTCTATCCGAGGAGGGAGAGCAGGAGGAAGAAGAGGGTGAGGAGGGCGAAGAAGGCGAAGAAGGCGAGGAGTCGGATGCTGCCAGCGAAGGCAGTGGCGTTGATGTTGCCAAGGACCTCAGCCCGACAACTGCGTTTGGCAACCAGACCCCTGGAATCACACCTCAGAGTTCTTTTGGGGGAATGGGGGGAAGCACCTTCTCGACCATTTCCCGTCCGGAGGCAGAACAATCGCGCCCATTGTTCGGTGAAATCAGCAGAAACGCCCCGCCCCTATTTCCGAAAGCCGTGCCGCAGAGCCCTCGCTCACCTAGTCCGATCCGTGGCCCTCAGCGACACAGTCTGCTGAGGCCTAACGAACCGAATCGGTCCTTTAGCGCGCCCGGGGTTGCCTCACAGCTTTTAGGTCGGAAATCGACAGCGGCTCAACCAGGTCAAGGATTGAATGTCAGCCAACGGGCAGCAGCACCTCTTGATCCGAATGTGCAAGCGCAACGAAAACTCGCAGAAAAGAAGCGGGCAGAGGAGCACGTGCTCGTTGACCCGGAAGAGGAAGGGATCCGGCGGATTTTGCAATCGAAACTCGAGCCGACGCTGCACGTCGACGAATTTCTCACCGTCGATTCGAAACTGGAGGTGTTGGAGAAGTCGATCCGTGAGGAAGTGCCCATTGCCTGCGAAACATTATGGAGGGATATAAACCGCACCATTGACAGGATGGGCCTCAACTCGCGGTCACTGCAGTCTTTTGTCCTCGGCCATACCACTCAGTTCAAGGAGGGCGGCCGGCACACGGAAGATCTCGAGAAGCCAGACGATTGGGTCTTGGTAGAGGGAGAGGACCTCGGCGCCATAATAGATGGTGAGCTTTCACAGAAGCTCAAGAAGGGCGAGATACAAGATGTCGAGGGGACCAAGGCTACGATCCAGAGTCTGGCGAAAGACCTCGCAAAGCTCCGCGCCAAGGAGGAAGACCTGCGGAAAATCATGACGTCGCAGGTCGACCCTGACCAAGTCGCGGTAGCCAAGTCCCTGCCTCTCAGCGCGGAACAGGCAACGCAGCAGAACGAGCTGCGGCGGTCGTACGCGACCTTTTCCAAGCTGCTCGCCGAGACGGAAGAGGCCCTGACGCTGCTCAAGGCCAAGATGGCGTCTGCCGGTGGCGCCTCCGGCCGGGCGCCCGTCCCCACCGTCGAAGCCATCATCCGCACCATCAACAAGATGACGAGCATGGCCGAGAAGCGCAGCGGCGACATTGACGTGCTCGAGAACCAGATGCGCCGTCTCCGTCTGGGGTCGGTCGGGCTGGGCAGTGGCAACACTCCCGGCGGCACGCGCAGCCGCGAGGGCTCGCCGTTCGTCACGCCCCAACGGAGGTCCATGATGTCGCCCGAGCGGCTGCGCGATTCGTTCGCGAGCTCGGTCGCGTCGTACGGTGGTGGACCTCGTGGCGCTGGCACCCCGTCGCCGCGCAAGAAGCTGAGTATGTACAGTGAGGAGGAGAAGAGGGACCTGCGGGCCAAGGAGAGCAAGAGAAAGGCGACGCTGCAGATGCTGCGGGCGAGCCTAGCAAAGTCGGGGCCGAATGTCTCGAGGTTGAGGGACGATGACTGAGTGAGTTGGGGGTGGATATGAATATGGAGGTTGGAGAGGGTCTATCATGAGGAAAGGAGGAGGACAGCGAAATGGATACTTGCATGGGGTGGGCGGTAGAGCTAGTGAAGTTGAGACTGGATCTGTGTGTATCTTGAATGTAGTGTACAGTTCTATCATCCCTACCCGAGCCCCAGCGAACAAGACATGAAATTGGATGAACCATACTTAACCTATGGGGGAATGTATTGGGCTGCTGGAATGTTGTTGCGTGGTGATGGACAAAAGATCAAAAACGGCAAAAATACCTTGGACAACACTGGCCTTGTGCTAATAGATATTCATGATTCACTTGACTAATTGACTACCCAGGAAGGTAGGCGGTGACATGGCAGTTAACCTCAAGGCAACTAACTGTTTGATCATACTATGATGAGCCCTTTGGTATTCCGCCGCACCGTCATGGTCATCCAAGAAGAGTAGGATTGCTGAACCAGCAGATCAGTCGTCCTACTATACTCAGTTGGGAGATCCAGTCTGCAAAGACATGCTGAATAGTCTATCAGTCTATCACTGCAATGCTCCTGTTAAGATAGTCGCGATCCCTCTCGCGTCCTCACTGCTTAATGGCGTAAGTCCTCCGATACTCATCATCAATGCTCTCCAGATAGTAGGTCCCAGGGAGCAGCGAGGTCGTATCGCCGGCAGGTTTGAAATTCTTTGCTCCGTACGCCTTTGCTCGGAGGGCGCAGGCCTTTTCCAACCACGGCAACGCTCGTTAGCACTTCCATTTTTTCCACAGAAACATAACCTGGGGGAAGCTGAAAACTTGGGAATCCTTACCTCCTCGTACTCGTCAGGCGTCGCAACATGCCGCTTCTCCAACCTCCCCATCAAATCAATCTTGCCCACCATCTCCCTCAGATCCCCCGTAATCCTGATCCCAAACAGCGCGCTGGCGGCACCACTGCCATAACTAAACAACCCAATCGTCTTCCCTACTGCAGCTGTCACATCAATGTTGCTGATGAGGCTGATGAGCGAGCAGTACAGGCTACTCGTATACATGTTGCCGCAGCGTGAGGGCGCGGCGATGCACGGCTCGACGCGCTCACGGAAGCGGTCCCGCGTCAGGGATACCAGCACCTTTTCGAGCTCTTTGCTTCGGAGCGAGTCTTGGTAGCTTAGGGTGCGCAGTTCGGCGGGGATGCCCTCCCACTCAACCCCCTCCGCGTCTGTGGTGGCCCGGGAGACAAGGCAGTCGTTGTATTTTAGGCGCCCGTAGGACTTGCTTACGAGCTTGCAGTTGGGTGTGTGGAAGGCCATGTAATCGAAGAGGTCGAGGACCTTGGGAGCTGGGGTGGTACCGTTGGCTTCATGGTGTTTGCTTTGGGCGGCTGCGAGACGCTCGAGCAGGTTTTTGTGGCATCCGTCTAGGGAACTGGTGTAGCAGACCAGGGACTCGTGGCCGTTGACGATGGGGAACTCGACTTTCATGTCGGGCTTGTAAAAGTCGTAGGTGTGCGTCATGTAGATACCGCGGAGGGTTGGGTCCAGGGCCAGCGGGGCGTTGGGGCCGATGAGCATGGCGACGGCACCCGCGCCGCCTGTTGGACGCGAGGCATGTTCCTTATAAAGGGCAATGTCCGAGGTGACGACGATGGCATCGCGGCCGTCCCATGAGCGAGACTCGACCCAGTTGACGGCGTTGAACAGGGCGTTGGTGCCGCCGTAGCAGGCGTGGATCGTGTCGATGCCCTCTAGGCTGGTGTTGCCCGAGGGCTCAAAGAGGGTGGTGAGGACCGACTTGACCGACTTGGCCTTGTCGATCGGGGACTCGGTGCCCACCTCGAGGCGGCCAATCGACTTGGGGTCAATGTTATACTTGCGAAGGAGCGACGATACAGCCGTCAGGGCCAGGGAACAGACGTCTGTGAGGTTTGTCAGTCATCGGCTCTGGTAAGGTATGTACCAAGTAGGTAGTGGTGGCGTGGGATCGCCTTGGATTGGATGGCTTGGGAGTCCCACGTCTTAGCAGAGACTGGTACTACCCCAACTAGTACCAAGCTCGCCCTACCTTCTCTGTCGGTACAGTAACTCATGTACTTGAGGCCCAATCCAATGGTATATTTGCCCGCTGAGACGCCTTGGTGCTTTTCGAAGAGGGATTGGTCTAGGCGCTTTTGATCCCATTTAGACAACTGAATCCTTCCAGGCCAAAGAGGAGGAGAGGGGGCATCTCCATACCTGTGCCGGGACGTAGATTTCCATGGCTTTGATGCCGACATTCTCAGGGTACGCCATGTTGCAATCGCTGGGCCGGGTCTGAACTGCTTAGTAGGCTTCGTTCACTAGTATAACCAATACCACTGCGTGAGAGCAAACAGTCTTGGGTGCACGGGAGGAGAAGCGTCGACGACCACCGCCGGCCTTCCCGTCTTTGCCCGGCAGGATCGGACCAACTGAGATGCCGCTGGACCAATAGGCACCCGGACCCGAGTGAATGTAACTCTCCCAACAGGCAGCAACAAGTTCCCTGCATCTCCAGTCAGACTCCGGTTTCCCGTGAGAGGATTGGGTATCAGCTGTGTATGAATCGTGATGAGATTCCCCATTCTCGAGTAGTAGACCCTAACACCAAAGACACCAGCTCCTTTAATGCCATGAAGCATTCCCAGGAATATACATATATCAGAATTCATGAAACAAGCCCAGATTATGTCAACCCCCTTCTCCCCTTCACTTTGTTGTACCGTGGACGTTGATCAGACACCCCTTCCTCAGTCCTCATCCCACTCATCGCCGTTCCGCACCCCGCTCGGTTGCCCAGCCGAGCCGGAATACCCATTATTCCTTCCCTTCTGTGACGATGATGACGGAGCATCCGCGTCGTCATCTTCGTCCAGCGCCTTGGCCAGCTCATCCGGGTCGCGCATCTTGGCGTCGGGGTCCACATTGTCGATCACGCCGTGCTCCTCGAGTGACCGCTCCTGCTCGTGTTCCAGCACACCCTCGTCGGCGCTGATGGAGATACCGCGGGATCCCCACTTTGCGCGCGGAGTCCCGCGGCCGCCGTTCCGGCTGTCGTTGACGTGGTGGTTGTAGTTATTGCCGCCCAGCGCGGGGGCGCTCTCCTCGTCGTCGTGCTCATCGTTGTCGATTTCGCGGGCGAACGGCTTACTTCCGAAAATGCGGCGCAGCAGCCAGCCGCGACTCAGGTCATCAGCGTCGACAACGCCGCCGTTGCGGAGCTTGACGCGCTGGCGGGACCAGTAGACCCAGGCAAAGTCGAGGTAGAGAGCGGTCTGGATGATGCCAAAGATGATGGAGATGGGGTTCGGCGGCTTCATGTTTGTGTCGAGCTGGCGCAGGATCCAGTTGATGAGGTAGAGGCCGCGGTAGGCGCCTAAGAAGACGATGTAGAAAGAGGTGATGACGGTTGGGACGGTGGTCTGGCGGAGAAGCAGGAGCTGCGGGAGTACGCAGACGGATTCGAGGACTTGCGAGAAGACCCAAAGCCACTGGTCGTGTGTGTTAGAGCGCAACGGGTCATGGTAGGATCATGGGGGGAGGGGGTGTGTACCTCTTGGAAACCCCACCAGCCCGCGGGATCAAAGATGAGCATGACGAAGGGGGAGGTGATCATGCAGCCAAGGAAGACGAGAGCGCTCATTTTCCAGGCCACCTCGCGCTCTCGTGTGCGCGGGTAGACGAAGCGCATGATTGCGATGGTATAGAATGATGAGAGAAGGTAGAAGACCTTGAAGAAGTAATTCCATGCGTAGGATTCCGAGAAGAGGTCCGTGTAGCGTGTGAGGAACACGATGGCGTAGAAGAGCTGGGTCAGGAGGGATACACCTGCGATAGCGTGGAATGTCAGCGACCATCTCTAACTCCCCAAGGTGGCAAGGGTACGGGCTCGGACAGACCTTCAGAGCTTCTGTTTCGGTGGATGGAGAAGATCAGGATGCATTTCGCCGTGATGTGCGACAGGTCGGCCGCTATCCTGAAGAACTGTGCTGCTGTTAGGCTTGGCTGGCAACGAAAACGGTAGTGGCCGACTCACATTCCAAGACATCTTGTATCAAGTTTGGCGCTCAGGCCAGTGCTGCTGTGTATGCGGATACAATAGAATCGAGGGGAGGTTCCGGAGGTCGGAGCGGAGGCGAGAGGTCGGGCGGTGTTACGGTTGCATCACACAAAAGGAGAGCTGCCCGGTCGGGACAAGCTGAGATGGTCTCGGTTCGTAGGTACAATCTTTGGGCGCTGTAGTCCGGACGCTGCAGGAGGGCGATGTCGCGCGCGTTGATGCGTGGCTGCGATGGAAGGATGATGAAAGCGACAGCAGTTGTTTGGTTGGGAGACGCAACGAGGCGGCAGGCCAGGCGTCAACAGGGGTCTGAATGCGACGTAATCGCCCTACGCGGTGCCTCCACCTCGGTTTCAAGATCTAGGGTTAGGGTCTTAAAAGGGAACTCGGCCTTGTTGGCGCCAATTTTATGCACTATTCTCTATCCTACTGCCTGTCTTGGCCTGTAATCTGATAGATACATATGCTAATGGCATAAAAACACCGACGAGATGAGATGTCAGGTTGACAAAAAAGCTTGCCCTGGATAAGACACTTCATGCCCCAGACGAAGAAGGGGAGGCGTCATCTGGGTAGGGCAAAGAATGATACGAATACTGCGGACACAGACGAGCAGTCCTGGAAAGGAGAATGAAAGCATATTAGATCTGGCCGTTATAACCATCTAGAATCAAGACTCCTTCCATTCGTCTGATCAATAAAGACAACACTGAATCTCCAACGCAGATGCTCTTTGAAGATGGTCTTGGCAGCGGATAGGCCCACTAATTTAGCTCGATGGATGCGCCAGAGCGTGGGGCACCCCACTGATCCTCTGTTACCGTCGCGTCTCAATGCCCCGAAGCGCGTCACCTTTGAAGAGGAAGGATCCAGATGCCGACTTTCCGCCAAGTGCAAGGTACCTGATCTATCCACCGCAAACCACCGTTCCCATGGACATGTCAGAGTTTCCTGGTATTATTCTTGGGAAAACGTAATGGCAACCAGTATGCGCGCTCTCCCCAATGCTTTGATGCGTTACCGTTTGCTTACACCATGCAGGACAGGAGCGTATGCGAGATCGCATGCGCGGGGCTGGGTAAGAAACCAAACTCTGGTCTAAGAGACTTCAATTGACCAGCTGTAGGAGACACAATGTTGGAGATGTAGATTTCGGCTTCATCATTCCCGTCGCCGAAGAGCCCGCGGACGAACCCGAAGAATCCTCGGCTGCCGAGGCGTCACCATCAATCCCGACCCCGACTCCTGCACCGACAACACGACCGACGCCCAACACTTCTGCGAAGCGGAAACACCTACACCGCGATGCACCCCAGCCAAGCCCACTGCCACAGCCAGCGGCCCCGTCGCCAATGGACGAGGATGGCATCGACCAAGGCCAAGGCGAAGATGACGACGCAGACGAACCAATGGGGGACGGACAGATGGTCGACGAACAAAGTGAGGATGAACACATGGAAGACGGCCCAATAGAAGAAGAAGAAGAAGGCTCCGAACAACCAGACGACCAACAAATGAACGATGCCCCGCCCCTCTCCCACCAACCACCACCCTCCACCCGCCAACGCGGCCCCCTATCCAGCGTCATCTCCGCCACAAAACACCTCTCCTTCCACTCCTCACCCACGCGCCCCACACAACAAGAAGAAGTCGACGAAAGCCCCGCCGACGCCCCCGGCAGCGGCCGCCGGCGGCCGCTGCGCCTGGGCGCGGGCACGCCTGTCGTCGGGTCCAGCACGCTGCTGCAGAAGGTACTGGAGGACCTGGACGATTCTGGGGAGCAGCAGGCGCTGGCGGGCAACTCGTCGCCGATTGAGCGGCGGGTGGCGACGAGGAGGAGTGGGGAGTTGAGGAGGGCGCGGATGTCGGTTGAGTCTGGGGATGCGAGGAGGGCGAGTGCGAGGTTGTCGGGGGGGAGTGTTGTGGCGGAGAGTGAGGTGGGGAGGGGGGAGGGGGAGGGGTCGACGTTGGAAGTCGTGGAGGAGGCGGAAGAGGAGGTAGAAGAGGAGCAAGAGGTGGAAGAGGAAGAGGAGGAGGCGGAAGAGGGAGAGGTGGAAGAGGAGGAAGTAGAAGAAGAGGAGGCGGAAGAGGAAGAGGTGGAAGAGGAGGAGACAGAAGAGGAGGTGGCGGGAGGGGAGCAAGAGGTAGAGGGGGAGCTGGCAGAGGAGCAAACAGAGAGTGAAGTCGAGGACGTGGCGATGGAGCCTGTCCACGTTCAAGAGGCTGCGGGGAGCAAAGACGCTGAAGAGGAGGAGCAGGAACAGGGACAGGATGAGGCACAGGAGGTCGGGGAGAAGGAGGCTGCTCAGCGACTGGGGAGGAAACGTCCTCGCCACAGTCTGCCGGCTCCCTCACCCGAGCTAAACTCTGGCCTTGTGGAGGAATCACCAGCGCTAAAACGACGCCGGAGAAGGGAACCGGTCAGCCCTGCCCAGCAGCAACAGCCTGTTAAGAAGCCGCGTGTAGGCAGGCCGCCTTCTAAACCCGAGTCTCAGACCCAACCAAAACCCCAAACTCAAACTCAGGCTCAGCCTATACCCAAGCCCAAACCGCGGGCGAAAAAGCAAACAAAAAGGAAGAGCAAAACAGCCAGCGAGGACGGAGATGAGGAGACTGGATCTGTCCCGGTGACGGTCCAGCGCTTCACCAAGCCGTCTCGGCCAGGTGACAGGGCGGACGGCGAAACAGAGACCGGGGAGGACCCTCTCAACGGCGAGATCCCGTTTGCTAACCACAGCGGCGTCAACGCCGTCGATGTTATCTCCAAACTATGCGAAGAGCTCATCGAGGCATACATGGCCAAACTGGAGGAACGGCTAAGCGCAGCAGAGGATGCTGCGACCAAGAGGGAGCAGCGGACCATGTACCGGGCGCTGGAAGCGTTCCAGGAGGAATTGAGGACGCGGCTTTTAGAGCATGTAAGTGTGGGAGAGGGGTGGTGTACTTGGCGTTTCGAGGCTGACCGCGACGCTACGATACAGACGATTGCGCTGGACACATTCCACGGTCTTCGTAAACGGGTTCGCGCCGCCCAAAAGGAAAAGCTGGCCTTGCGGGATGAGATCCTGCGCGTGCGTGCCGAGAGAGAGCAGGTGGCGTTGAGGATGGATGCAATACGGATTCGGCATGAGGCCGAGAGCAAGGAGGCTCTGGTGAGTTTCCCTCCCCCATTTTCCCTCTAACTGTGGCGGATATTGACCATTACAGCGCCACATATCTCTCTCGTCAGCCATGCACGATATAGATCTCGCCGTGGAAAGGGGCCAGGCGGCCCCTGAGCTCTCCCCGTCGGAACAGAAAAAGGCTGACTTGGCCAACCTTGAGCTGCTGATCAGCCGGGTGGCTGACCGGGCGTGCACCAGAAGTGATGGAGGAGGGGCATTGAAGCAGATCAAGGAATTCAATGCCTTCCTTGAGCGGGCGGCGGCCGTCTTAGAGGGCAGGTAGCGCCTGTAAATGCGGTGTGCCGCAAAAACGAACATGACGAAAGCCATCTGATGATCCGGCATTTACGAAGCGTAATGAATGGATTTTGTACAACAAATATTCGTACAACATGGAACCCCAACCGCAGCCTTTCCAATCTTGTATTAAGTCGACTTTGGCCCAGTGAAGGACGCAACAAAGTTGTTGAACCTGTCGAAAACCGTCTCCTTCCCTTCCTGCTTGCGCATTTCCCTCTCCTTGGCCTGCTCCTGCCACAGCCCCTGGATCTGCGCCGCCATCTCGGCCTTGGCCCTGTGCTCGGCCCTCAGCGCCTGCTCCTCGGCCTCGCGGTCCTCTGGCGGCAGCTTCTCAAGCTTCTCCTTCCACGAGTTCACAATCGCCGGGCTCGGCTCCGCCACATCCACAGCCCCATCAGTCGCAGCCGCGGCCGCAGTCGCAGTCGGCGCCACATCCTTCCCAAAAAGCGGCCCATACACGGGCGCCTCCCTCCCTTCCTCCTTGGCCTTCTCCACCTCCTTCTCCTGCGCTAGCATCCGATGATACAGCTCGTCCGCGCGCATCTGGATATCCTCGTCCACGTCCGCGCCCCGGCCCTGCACCGACAGATACCCCAGCGCCTTGAGCAGGCGGCTCTGGGCGCTGTAGCAGCGCTCGAAGCGGCGCACCTCGTCGCGGCACATGGTCATGCGCGCCGTCCACGTGCCCGACTTCATGCACTCGGTCCAGTCGACCTGCTCCTCGGCGCAGTTCTCGAGCGCGGCGCGCCCGATCTGCGCCTTGCGCTCCTTGAAGGCCTCGAGCACGTCGGTCAGCTTTTCGTTGTCGGTCTTGGTCTCGGCTTCGATGGCGGCGAGCGGGCGGTAGGTCTTCCAGAGGTGGGCGTAGCGGCCGTCGGGGTAGAGGCTTTCGGAGGGGACGGAGGAGGGTTGTGGTTGTTGGGTGGTTGGTGATTGTGTTGGCGGTTGTTGTTGTGATTGTGAGCGTGGTTGTGGTTCTGGTTGTTGGGGCTGCTGGCCAGGGGTGCTGTTGTACTTTACGGGCGATTCTCGCTCGAGGAACTCGCGCAACTTCGGATCCAGCCGCCGCAGCGGATCCGAGTCGCTGCTGGCGCTGGAGCCAAACCAGCCGTCGAACCAGCCCATGGTGCCGATCTGAACGGAGGTGAATTGGACGATGAAGTGGTAGCTGTGTGGTGACGATGATGCTGGTTTGGGATGCGCGCCGCGGTTGGAGGAGCTTGGAATTTAGGCGGGGGAGAACGGCAGAAAAGAGTGGATCGCTTTCCAGGTTTGGGTCCATTTTGCCAAGATCGATGTCAAAAGACCCACTTTCTTCCCGTTCACGCAGGTCCAGACCTGTCGAATCCAATTCATCAACCTTCAACTCTCTCCAGAACAGTGATATCCGTCAACTTCGGGAGGGACTCATTATCGCTTCGACCCGCTAGAAATGAAGTTGGGGCGACCTGGAAGTTATTTAAAGCACAGCCTTGGATCTCCTCGTTTTCTTCCTAAACAAACAAGCTGGATGAGAGAGAACTGCCATTTATTTCTAGTCAACCGATGTGCGACGAAGCCGTCGTTCGAGTGGCTGCATCTCCATCTAGCTTCACTCGAATCTCTCGCTTTTCGTCGGTTGTTTATCTCTAGCTACCAATCCTTTCGTCATCGCACTTCCTCTCAGAGTCCCAATCCACAGCATCAATGCTCCGCACTCCATACAGCCTAATATCTACCGGCTTGAACCTCGAGGTCGATCAAAGGATCCATCCGCTGGGAACATCTTCGATCAATACTCGGTACAATGTCATCGTTGCAGTAAGCTGTGGGGATATATGAATTGTTCCGACTTGCCTCCTGCTTCACCACCAGCACTCTTTTGAAACGGTTTCACTTCCTAACAATTAAGTTAACTGCCAGCATCCTGATAGCCAAGGAATCCCCAACTCAAGGGGACTTTGTTTCAACAAGCTTACAAAGTTCTGTTAATCCGACCTGGGACTCGCGGTTAAGGCAATGGGTGGTTCCCCTTGATGCTCGCTAACATGGCGGACTCGCCTGGGCGGAGCCGGGTTTCATCGCTGCAGGGCTCCGTGTCAGAGACTCGCTCAGACCCCTGGGTCCATCCCACCTTTGCTTCGCAACCCCAGGTCCAAGACAAGGAGCATGAAGGGTTGAGTCCAGACACGCCCGCCATCTATTGATGCTATACCTAGCAGCCTCTTGGCGCATGGGAAAACGTCTGATGCCGAGATGCCATGCCGTCGCTGTTGACTGTCCTGCGTCATGCAACCCTGCTTATTCGCCCCATCAGGAGTCTGGTGAGACGTCTCCCTTCGGCGGATGGCCATCCCGTCCTCACCCTGCCAGACTCCTACCGAGGCACCCCCGAGTGCAAACATCTCTCGGAGGCTGGGCCTAGGCAAGGAGCGTGATGATGATCTTAAACCATGAAGCCTAGGCTTCGGCTGCTGTACATCCCGTGTGAACATGATGTCCCATATATGTTTCCCTCTCACCGGCCTCGTCCTTCTCACCACCTTTCCTCCCTTTTGCGCTTCAGTCGTCCGGCCGAGTCGTAGTATCTGAGGGTGCTCTTTCGTTTCTATTCTCTTCTCTCATACTTCACTTCTGCTGCAGGCCAGTCTATTTTTCATCTCTACGTTCTTTAAACACCGTTTGTTTACGATCTCTTCAACACCAGCTTTGGCCTGGCTTAATATTCTCCATCTTGACAACTAAGTCGACTCAAATTTCTAACGATCACGATGCATCTTTCCACTCGCACCTTCATCACGGTCCTCCTCGCCTCCGTGGCCCAGGAGGTGACTGCAGCTCCCCAACAAAACGACGCGAATCCTGGGAATGTCTGGCGCATACAGACCGTTGCCAACCCCCGAGCTGCACGGAGCGCCATCCCGCCCGAAGTTCTCGAAGCCCAGCGGTCCAGCGCAGCAGCAGCCGCATCATCCGCGGCGGCCGCCAACTTGGCAGCAGCAGAATCGGGGCTGAGGCAACCGCCAGGTCTACAGGAAGATGGCGGGTCCTCGGTTTCGCTTCGACCGTTGCCCGGGCTAGCCACCGGCGTTGAAGTCACTTCTTCGGTGGTGGTAGAATCGTCGGTAGCGGTGGAAACAGAGTCGGCGGTAGCAGTGGAAACAGAGTCGACGGTGGCAGTGGAAACAGAGTCGACGGTAGCAGTGGAAACGCAGTCGGTGGAGGTGTCAACGGTCGTAGAGAGTCCTTCAGGAACACTGAGGCAGCCCCCGGGTCTCGACACCACGGCAACGGCATCCCTGGTGCCGCTTCCGACTCTCCCAAGCCTCACAACCTCGGTATGTCCCGCCGATTCTCACTGACTTTTTGTGGATTTCAACTAACCCCTGATGAATAGGTCCCAGAAGCTGCCACATCAGGCGCCGCCGAGGTCGTTGAGACTCTCACCCCTATCGCCGGTGAGACCTCTGCAGCAGCCGATACCTCAACAGCTGTGACATCCGAGACCACCACTCCTGCCTTAGTCGAATTACCTACCACAACCCCCGTCATCGGCTCATTCAAACAAATCATCGTGTCAAAAAACGCGACAACCTCCACCGACACCGCTGGCGCAGTCACCGAATTACCCACGACGGCAACCGCCATCGCATCCCTCACCCCCATCCCCATCATCTCAGGAGGTGTCGCAGCCGGAAATGCTACCGCCAACCCTGCCGTCCACCCCCCGTCCCCTACCCTCGCCGTCCCCACCAACGGTTTCTTCTTTGCCAACAGCACCGGAATCACCTCTGGTGTTGCCCAGGCAACGGGTGGTATCGGTGGCGGTAGCGGTGGTGGTGGGCATCTCTCCTTACCCCCTGGCGTGGCGGCGCCGTCTCAGGGTAACTCGCTTGTTGTTCCGCCGGGTTTGGACGGTACCGTGGGAGTGTCGGGGTCGTTGAAGCCGCTTCCTAGCGCTACTAGTGTTGGTGGCGGTGGTAGTAGCAGCGGTGGTGAAAGTGGAAATAGTGAGAATGACAGTGGTGAGAGTGGTGAGAATGGCAGTGGTGAGAGTGGCGAGAATGGTAGTGGTGGTGGTGGTGGAAGTGGTGATGGCGCCAGCGCATCGAAGACCTTGAAAGACCTGCCTAACTCCCCCGACGCCATTGCGACGGATGCGGTTGTTGGAGAAGCGGGGGCGACGTCGTCGTTGGCTGTGTTGCCGACCGGCACCGAAACCGGCACTGATGCTGCATCGGCGTCGACGGCGCTGACGACGCTGACGACGGTTATGAACGGGGAGTTGACGACGATGGTTACTGCCTTGGCGGCGCAGACTGCCGCTGCTAGTGATGGGGTGCTGAGGGGTAATGGGAGTGCGGCAGTCGATGGGGTCACGGCTGGGTCCGGGGCTGAGGGGAGCGGTGTTGCCGGGAGACTATGGATAACTGTGGCTGGTGGGATGGTGGGTGTTTTGGGGATGTTGATGATTTAAGGGGGTGCATTCGGGAGAGGTACTGTGATGTGAAGGTGTTTGTTTATTTGTTGGCGGTTTTTGCTTCTGGTGGCAGTTAGGTGTGGGGTTTTATTGACTTTGGTGGTGGGAACGGGAGGTTGCCAGCAACGGCCTGTGGCTGGGTTGGTATTCTAGAGATGATGGGCCCGGCCGGGCCGGGTTGGACTGAAATCGTGAGCAGATATTCATGGCTTAAGATACCTCGAAATGTTTAAAATGAGCGCCAGAGACAATAAACACAGCTAAGAGGATACCTCTATTCTATATTCCCCGTCAAACCACCATGTATGTCGTGACACTACCCCTATAACGCCACAAGTCTTCAATATCCGCCATAAAAGCGCCAGCAACCGCAAAGCTTGACCTGACGACGCCAAGCAACTTCATGATCTGCTGTTTCTGGCATGTCTTCTGGGCTCTTGCACTAGCGACTCGGAGCGGGAACAAGAGCAGTAGAGGAGAGATGCTGGTCTTGACGAGCCGTTGACTCAGGGCCAAGATGAATTCAACGTGCTGTTGAATTTCATTCTCGGTTAGTGTGGGGGCGGGCAGGTTTAGAGTCTGCCAGTATGTTATTTCGTAGTCGAATACCCCTGAGAGATAGATGCTGGTGGCGGAGAAGAAGGTTTCTGCGAGGAGCTGCAGTTCGGGGTCTGATGGATCTTGAGGAATGATTGCAGGGTCTCGAAAGATGCTGGAGGTGTGGTGGGTAGAGGCCCAGATATTGAGCTGGGCGCGGAGTTGGAAGCCCTGGAGAGAAATGACGTGCGCTTGTTGGCGGATGTCGTCTGGATACGGTGCTAGGTGTTGGAGTGCTTCAATGAGACTTGCCGCCCTAGTACTGGTTAGGGTACTTAGTTCTGAATAAGAGATAGCATGACATACTGAACACGCAGCGATGAGCACATGATAATAATGTCGAGCAGGGCATCCAAGGCTTTCTGTGACATGTTTGTCGACGACTCCCGGAGAGAGGCAGACAGGGCCATCCATTTCTCGTCGGCAAGAAAGGACGGTTGGTTAAATACAATGGCGCGGCAAACCTCAAAGACCTTGGATTCGGTGA
This sequence comes from Trichocladium uniseriatum, assembly GCA_017139535.1. Taxonomy (NCBI): domain Eukaryota; kingdom Fungi; phylum Ascomycota; class Sordariomycetes; order Sordariales; family Chaetomiaceae; genus Trichocladium; species Trichocladium uniseriatum. Next base: position 277,237 of record WOUO01000031.1, on the reverse strand, counting down.
AGAACCTCCTACAAGACCCAGAGAGACAGGTCGAGGGGCCGCCGGCTACCAGGGCTTGTGCTGTGCCGTGGACAAGGTGCTGCAGCCAGCCATTGCCAGTTGCGTCGTGCATTAACTGGCGACGGGATTAGCTCAAAGTGGTATTCTCAAATCTATAACACTCACCTCAAAGAGACCAAGCAGCAGGGTGGTCCAGAGAATGCTTACTCTCGACTCAACATCGCCGCTACAGTTAAAGAGGGCGAGAGCCTGCCGAAGTCCCGCAATAGCCCTCGTATACGATTCCAAGGCAAACTGATGAATCTTTTTTGACATTGCAGCTTCACACAGCTTCAAGGCTTGCATGGCGCCCAGAGACAGCATGGCATCCAGGAGGTAACTGGAAGTCTCTGGGTTCCCCTCTCTCATCAGCTCCTTGACATCTTCCCGGGGCGTTGCTAGCCCGGTGAACTTGTTTTGCTCGAGGAAGATTTCGTAATAGAAAAAGTAGAACAGCACTGGCTCGGCGCTAGGGGGTTTGATAAGTCGAGTGTCAACGACACGGTACGTGTTTATTGTTTCGTGCGTCCCTCGGTCGACGAGGATGGTCGGTCTCTTTTGAGAGACAACTGAATAATGACAAGACTGGTTACGTCTAACACAGGCGGCGCAGGGAGAGTCGCCGGAGCACTAGGATACCTAATTAGACTGGAGTCAATCATACAAAGTTATCAAGTTCCACCGCACACACCTTCAAGTGGCTTCTTGTACATGCTACACAGCGATGCCGCCGTTTACGGCGGTCGAAGGGACCGACCACCATGGTTAATCTTGGATCTGGCCGAAGCTGGGTTGTACGGAATACGAATCAAGTTCAGAGATGAGTTGATGACAGAGATGGGGAAGAAGTTGAATGGGGGTGCTAAAGTTTAAGAGCATTAACCCCAAAGGGACCTGAATGAGCGACGCTTGACGCGATCGTTGCAACCATCCACAATATGGCATTCCCAAAGAGGCAATAATCGGGCGACGCTAATGCGCCTGTCAACAGGGGTATGCATCAGCACTTACACGAGAGGGGACCGGAGACTCAAAGACAACATCCGCAAGTCACCCATCCAGCACACCCATTACCGACTCCCAAATCGGCAGACAACGGGCGAGCCTAGATTTAATGCGGAATGGCCTCATCTCAGACTGCGTCAGCTCGATTAGACATGTTAAAACCCCACAACTTGGGTGTATTCGCAGGACTATTGCCGCTTATAGCAAAGATCAGGGCCAATGGTGTTGGGCACAGCCATGGTGGGAATGGCCATGATGGATGACAAGAGTTGGATATAAGATGATGGGATGCGTCTTCCATGTTGATGTTCGTCATCTTCTCCCAGCCCAACCCAGCACCCTCTTCCTATTCACCCTCACACTCCTCGACCATGCGCGTCGCTCTTCTAACAGGCCTACTCCTAGGCCTTGCCCAAGCCGTTGTGGTCCCGAGCAACCCAGGGCCGTACTCGGTCGCCATGAGCGTCAAGGCTCTAACAGACCACGGCCGGGTCGACCCTCTCAATAACACGGTGAAACGACAGGTGCTCTTGTCAATCTTCTGGCCCATCCCGGACACCATCAAATGCTCCAAGGACACAGTCACCTACATGCCACCCGCCACAGCAGCCTCGTACGGGCCGCTCGCCAATTCCGCAGGACTGCCGCCCACCATATTTTCCTCCTTCGAACTCGAGTTCTGCAAGCTCCCTCCAGGCGGGGGCTGCCGTCCCCGGGGGAACAGAAACCTTCCTAAATTCCCGCTCGTCTTGTTCTCTCCCGGCCTCGCCGAATCCCGTCTCCTCTACAGCGTCACGGCCAAGTCAATTGCCGCCCAGGGCTACGTTGTCGTGACCATCGACCACCCCTACGACACCGAAGTGATCGAGTTCCCCGACGGTTCTATTGTCCGAAGCAACGGAACCGACGGCATGGAGCAGCAGCTCACCGAGGTACCCTACCCACAATACCCTCCCTCTCCTTTTCAAGGCTCTATAGCTCATCACAACCCCTCCCAGATCCGAGCAGCAGACATCTCCTTCACCCTCTCCCGCCTCCGCCACCTCACCACCACCCACGACCCCCTCTTCCACGGCCTACCCTCCACCATCGACTTTACCCGCATCACAGCCATGGGTCGTACGTCAAAATCTCAGTTCCTCCCCCCCCCCTTCATGGCTGTCTCAGAAGCCTTAGAACCTCCAAAACATCACATTTACTCCTGAACTCTCTCAACCCCCCAACCCAAAAGTGTTACAAAGCATGCCTAACATCATTTATCAAACAGACTCCCTCGGCGGCGCAGCCGCCGCCCTCGCCCTCCACCGCGACGCCCGCATCCGCGCCGGCATCAACCTCGACGGCCGCCTCTTCGACCCCGTACTCACATCCGGCCTGGACCATCACCAGCCTTTCCTCTTGCTCGGCCGGGAACACCATGCCAAGGAGGACCCGACGTGGAATCAGTTCTGGCGCGTGCTGCGCGGCAGTCCAAGGGCAATGTTGGGCGTACGGGGGACGACGCATGCCTCGTTTACGGATATTCCGGCTTTGATAGGGGCGTTGGGGTTGGGGGAGGAGGCGAAAGGGAGGGTGGAGGGGTTGTTGGGCACGGTAGGAGGGGGAAGAGTGCAGAGGATTGTGGCGGAGGTTTGTGATGCGTTTTTTGGGTCGGTGTTTAAGGGGGATGGTGGGAGGTTGAAGAAGGTGGTGAGAGGGTTGGAGGAGGTGGTGGTTGTGGAGAGTAACTTTACGGGGAAGTGAGCCTGGTGAAGGTTTTGAAGGGTTGGGTTTATTAACTAGCATCTACAGCTGATGTTGGTCTGTCAGGTGTCTTAATAGTGTTAGAATAGTCCTTCGTATCGTAGAAGAAATTCGCCCTTGATTTAACCCCATCCATGCTTCCTGGTTCAACTCTAACCAGCGTAGCCTTCATTCCTCCCTGCTATATTAGCAATGATTAGCACGAGTCTCAGAAGTTGTCTCGGTGTCTAGGTTCTCAACAAGCGTGTGTCAGACAATCCCATGCTAGCCTTCCCCTGGATGCCAGCCGGAATTCTGGGCTAGGGAGGTAGAATCAAGAAATGGAAAGACAACTAAATCCGTTGAGGTGAACTCCGTGTGGATAGAAAGGATATCAAACTGTGACCAGAGAGATCTATCCGTCGTGTATCCAACGCATACAACAATCCAAGAAAACGGACCAGGGCAACCGCCCAAGCTGTACACAGACAACCATAGACAAATCCCAAACCCAACACACCCAACTCGCACTCAAAGCCTCTCATAAACACCCAACCCATAAAACTCCCCTCACTCCCCCGGCATCCCCCTCCTCACATTCTCATACCGACTCCCTGGAAACCCCAACCAATTCCCCCCCCCTTCCAATCTCCCCAACCCCCTCGCCACCGCACCCACCAAACTCCCCTCCCCAACCCGATCCCCGCTCGCCTCCCAAAACACCACACCCCCAAGCCCCCTTCCCACCCAAATACTCTACCTTCCGCCTCCCACTCTCCACCGTATCATACGACACCAACTCCCCCGTCCCCTCATCATAACTATAACTCGCCCCCGCAACCTCATCATACCCCTCCCTAGCCCCCTCCCTCGGCAGGTCCCGGTATAGCCACACCCCAGGCTGCATCGACCCCTGCCCGATGCCCGCATAGGGCCTTCCCAACCCGTCCGTGGCTTCAAACGCGCGGCCGTACAGCGGCATGCCGAGGACGAGTTTGTGCGGCGGGACGCCACGCGAGAGGTAGTCTGTGACGGCGCGGTCGGTGCTAAATTTGGTGGTTTCTGGCAGGGACGGGTTGGGGAAGAGGTTGGCTTGGTGGCCCGAGGTGGAGTCCCAGGCGCCGGCGCAGTCGTAGGCCATGAGGTGCCAGGCGTCGAGGAGGGGGTCGATGGCGGTCGGGTTGCGGGTGTTGTAGTTTTTGGGGCCGGCGGGGCCGGCGGGGGCGGCGATGGTAAGGAGGAAGTGGTAGCCTGGTGCGTGGTGGGCGGCGTAGGTGTTGGGGGTGGCGCGGCAGGTGCGGAGGAGGAGGAGGTAGTGGTGGGCTTCGGTGGGCGTGGCGGGGTATTCCCAGTCGATGTCGAGGCCGTCGAAGCCCCAGTCTGGGAGGCGTTAGTGGTGGTAGTTGTGGGATGGGAAAGGATGGGTTTACCTTTGAGGAGTGTAACGGCCGAGGAGCGGAAACGTTGTCGTCCGGCCTCGGTTGCGGCGACGGGAGCAAACTTGGGCGAGTAGGTCCATCCGCCGATGGATAGGAGCGTCTTTACGTGGCGGTGCTTCTTCTTGAGAAGATACAGCTGCTTGACACAGCCGTACACATTGTCGCCCTGGTCGTTCCATGAGTCGGTGGGGTAGTGCTTGTCGAGGTCTGCGTATGGGTCTGACGAGATGCTGCATGTCGTTAGTTGGAGGCTTCTGTGGCCGCTGCTCTACCACACTTACACTTCTCCATCTTATGCTATGTCTGCAAAGGCGTAGAGCACATGGGTGATGTTGTCGGCAGGGATTTCTTGGGGTTGAAAGTCGGCGCCGTAAATACCCCTGAATGATCAGCTGGGCCGCATATTTAGGAACCATTTTGACATACCAGTTTGTGAAGTAGAGGGAATTGCGGCATCCCGATGGCGAGTTCGCGTTGCTGGATGCATTGAATATCCCTAGGGGTTCTACAGCCGTTTGGTTCCAGTTGGAGGAGGCACTTGGGGACGGGAGTGGGATTGGAGTATGGACTCCTTCAGGGGTTGACGAAGACACCACTCCCTCTTCCGCACCTGTCGGAGCTGGTAGATATATAGTCTTGGTTACAGCAGCCCCCTGGCACTGTATCTCGATTTTATCTCCTGGACCAAGTTCAACACGGCCTGGGAGGGCTCTGCCGCTCGATAACGGCAAAAAGGGGGCGGCGAGAAGCAAGAGTGGAGACAACATTCTGCGCTGTAACAGTCGAGAAACAGATGGAATTACTGGGAAGAGACCGGGAACTAAAAGATGTCGGCCTGAAAGTAAACTTATAATAAACTGCTCACCCCAGCCCAAGACACCAGTGCAAAGAATGTAGGGCTGGGATCGCTGGCGTAGAGGCGAGGAATGGAGGCTGGCCAGCGTTCAGCTCTCAACCTCCGGGCAGGGAGATGCTTCCCCCTGAAATGTGAAGAGCAATACATGCTTCCTCGTGCGCGAGAAGTTTAGGGGACACCTAGTTAGCCTACCACATCCTTGAGCCTCAGGGGAGCCGACGTCTCAGCCTGTCAGCCCGGCAGTGTTGAGGTGAGGAATGCGGATGCAAGACTCGCGGGAGAAAGGGAGGAGGCGTATACTATAGTGGTGACATAAACAAGAGTAACGGACGAGCTGCATATCGAACACGATACCAGTAGGACATCCTGATAATAACGAGGCTATCTCAAACGCCGCCGCACTCGGCGATAAATGCTGCTTCATGCCCACTGTTGAAGACGGGCGAGCCGGTACGCTGCGCGGCCGCTTCCCTGTGTGTGCCTGAATCTCCAGCTGATTTCTAGGGATGGATCTTCTTGTACCCTCAACAACCCTCGAAACCCCAAACCAGGCACCAGTATACCCATGACATTGAACTCCATTCCAAGAAACAGACGCCGACCCTCCATTAAACGCCTTCCCCCATGAAATTGAACCCTGTTTGAAATCCTACAGATGCCGCATACCTAAGAGGCCCTATTCACAAACTCTCCCTCCGTTTCTCCATCACATCATCGCTCGTCCTAGGCACAACTCATCAGCATCCATTCCCATACCACAAGAACCAACAACTTACCTTTCCCCCATTCCCTTTTCAATCCCCTTCCCCTTCTCCAACCCCTTTCCCTTTCCTTTCCCCTCCTGAACCTTCCCCCACCGCTCAACCCCCATCATCAAAACCGGCATCGTCGCAAACACCCCCATCACTCCCAACCCCCCTTTCCACCCGCCCACCCCCGTCAACCCGCCCATCCACTCTCCCGTCTCATACAACACCACCCCGACGACCGCCTCCACCACTATCACAACCACCGCTGCCGTGACGCCCACCGCTAACCGAAACGCCAGTACGCGGGGCACCTCGTAGTGAGCGGTGAGGTAGCGGGCCCAGAGGGTCGAGGAGATTAGGACGAGGAGGGGAAGGAGGGCATTATTGGCGTCGATGTTGTTGTAGATAATGTTATTGAACGGGTAGTGGAAGAGGAGTGGGAGGAGGGCAGCGGCAGCCAGGGCGGAGCCAAAAGTCAGCGCGGCATAGAGCAGGGCGAGGCGGACGACGAAGAAGGCGAGGGCGATGTCCCAGAGGATTTCGATGACGGGGTCGGTGGTTTGGAAGAGGAGGAAGTTGGTCATGGTGTGGTTGTGTGTCTTTGGAGACCGGTGGTCGTAGTAATAGTTGTTTATTTGACCGGCGATAAGGTAGGTAGGTAAGATGAGGTAGGTTGATTCGGTTAGATTGAGCTGTCGATTGTTTAACGGCGGGTTGTGGATAATTGTATATGAAATTCTGCAGGGGAGTGTGCTTCTTTGTTTGATCTTGACGACTAATAGACGGGTGGGTTGGTTCTAGCTCAGAGGAGTCAGGTCTTATTTATGGACATCACAGTTATAGCCTGGGGATTAAGGTGATGTGATTCTCCGCATATTGTAGGAAATAAAGTGGTGTGACCCTGGGGTTTCTGTCACGGACACAACCGGTGATGTATGTGTTACGAAGAGCGGCAGTGGGGTGACTCGCCCAAGAACCCGGACCAGACCTTTCGAGCCCAGCCTCGGTACCATTTACTACAGTAATGCTAGCTAATTCAACCACAGGAAACATAAATTTAATGTCTAATTCCCGGAAACGCTGCATTGTACCAAGTTCAGCCAACCTTGCTGTGAAGCATCACCTCCGACACCAAGGTCACCGGCCAGATACCTATGGTGCAGGCATGCCGTAGTGATATATCCTGCATCATCCCAGGAATACACGCTAGCCATCCCTGAGCATCCAACCCGGTATTGCGATACTGGTACTCTATAGTAATGCACCAAACTCCATTTTTTACCGTTGTTCTTGGGTATCGTCCGTTGCCTCCATATGGATCGTGAAGAATCTCGCTGCCATCTACCGAGCGGTGACTGATCCCTGATAGCCCTAGATCGCTGCCTTCTCCAGCTTCTTCGCGAGCTCGTCCACTTCCTTGTCCTTGTCCTGCGCCACCGGCTCATCCTGCGCCTGCTCGGCATCCTTGATGAACTTCTCCGCCTTCTCCTCGACTTCCTCCTCCTCCTCTTCTTCCTCTTCCTCCTCTTCGCCCTCAGACTCCTCTTCCAGATCGCTCAGGCTGTCGAGGCCCCACTCATCCTCAGCAACGACATCGCCGCCCAGCTTCTCCTTGCGCCCCTCAAAGATGTCTTGTAGCGCAATGATGGCCTCGTCGTCCTCGGTGAACTTGTTGCCGTTGAGCTCCAGCTTCTTGAGCACAGGCAGCGCCTCCTCCGTGATCTCGGCAAGCGCCTTGATACCCGTCGCAGTGATCTCGTTGTACTGCAGGCGCAGAATCTCGAGCTTCTTGTTCTTCCCCTTGCCAAGCGACTTGGCCAGCAGCACACCACCCTTCGCACCGAGCAGCGAGTCGCCAATGCCCAACTCGATCAGCTCGGCCCAGCCGGGCGCGACGGCAGCCAGCGCCTTGGCACCAAGCAGCGTAAAGGTGTTGTCCTGCAGGTCTAGCACCTTGAGTTGCGATGTGTGACGCAGACCCTCGCTCAGCAGATGAGAAATGCCCTCCTGACGGATGCCGTTCTGCACCATCTTGACCTCCTTGACCTTGTTGTGCAGCTTGAACGTCTTGGCCCACGCCGCCATGCTGCCGTTCTCGAGCCGGTTGCGCCCGCAGATGACCGTCTCGAGGTCCGGGACATTCTGTCCCTTTTTACGCGCCTCCTCCTTCTTGGCGTGGAGTTCTGAGAGCGCGTCGGCGATCAAGATACCCGCGTGCGGGCCGAGACCATTGTTGTTGAGGTAGAGGTGCTGTAGGGGCACGTGCGACGCCAGGAAGGCCACCAGGGGCGCCTGTGTGTTGAGGCCGAAGGCGTTGTCGTTGACGTTAATTGTGTTGAGGTTCGGGAGGTTGAGTATCGAGGTGAGGAGGGAGGAGAGCGCTTCGGGGATCTCGCTGAGGAGTCGGCCGGTGAAGATATCGGCGAGGTTGGCAACCTGGCGCGGCGGTCAGTGGTTGCGCCCAGGGCCACAGACAGATTCACGAGAACAACTTACTCGCAATGTCTTCTTTGTCGCAAGCACCTCGCCGAGAAGCTTGCATGCGCCGACGCCCAGAGTGTTGCCAAGAATGCGCACTTCCTCAACGTCGTTCAGGGCGCGCAGTTCGGCGATATGAGGCTCGAGGTCTTCGGCCGTGTCCAGCTTCAGACCCCTCCCCTCGAGGGAGAAAATCTTGGTAGAGGGAGCCATGTTGAAAATGTAAAGACAATGCGGGTCTGAATGCTGAGGCACGGGGAGTTGCACAGTTCTTGTCGGTTTGCAACGGAAAGAGAAATCACTAAAGGTTGGGGCGCAAGACCGCCGATTTATTTGTTATGGTGGGGGAGGGGTAAACATGAAAAAGACCCTTGCGGGCCTTGAGGGTGGCAAGGCAATCCGACTGGCACCTGACCCCACTCAGCTGCTGGACAGCTGCAAACACTTGTTGAGTCGCTCAGCTGCCTGGGTCCCTTGCAGGCCACGGCGCGATGTCGCTTTCGGCTGCGCGCCGCACGGGTGCTGGAACTGGCGGCTCAAATGAATGCATGTTAGAAGGTTTGCGCCGTGCACGATCATCATCACGCTACAGAGTCGATATCGCTATCATTTTCTCCGGCCACTCAATGGATATTGTAGTCTAAAACGTCAAACCCACGGCCATCATTTCCTCCGAGATTATCTCTTTTGCAGCCGCAATTACACCCCTGTGAATCGTGAATTCGGCAACTACAGCCACCAGCAGTGGTTCAGCTGCGCGTTGCAGCAATTCCGAATATTTTCAGTCCATTCTTCTCCTACCACAATGGCGAGACCTGATTCCCCGGCCGACGACTCGCCGCTTTCATCAATGGACTCGTCCGAGGACGAGTACCCCGATGAGGCGCCCGAGGCCTTGGATGATGGGCCGCCGCCCAAGCGCCTCAAGATCATCGCCCGATCCAATACCCCGTCCGCCGTCGCTCAGGAACCCGAGGCAGACCCCGACCCGCTCGAGGGCATGTCTGATGTATCTTCCGATACCGACGGCGATGTCCCGAGCTCACCTGTTCACGCGCGACCAGACGAAGATGACTTCCAGGAGCAGATCACCGTCTGCGCGTGGGAAGGGTGCAGGATCGGGGACATGAAGAACATGGACAGGCTGGTCGAGCACATCCACAACGACCATATTGAGAGCCGGCAAAAGAAGTACACGTGCGAGTGGGTTGGCTGCTCTAGGAAAAGTATGCCGCATGCCAGCGGTTATGCCCTCAAGGCGCACATGAGGAGCCACACGAGGGAGAAGCCCTTTTATTGCTACCTGCCAGGTATGTGACAACCATCTCTTCCTTCAACAACCAACTAACACTGAACCCTAGAATGCGACCGCGCATTTACTCGATCCGACGCTCTAGCAAAGCACATGCGCACGGTGCACGAAACCGAGGCACTCCGTCCCTCCGACCCCGTTCCCAAGAGCATGCAAAGCGCCGCCAGCACAGCAGGCAAATCCTCAAAACAACTAAAGATCATCATCCGGACTCCTACATCCCACGCCGCCGGACACGACGATGCGGCCGACGACGGTAGCGCGGCGGATGACTCGTCGGGGGACATGTTCACCCCCCTGACCGAAGAGCAAGGATTCTCGGCCGAGGAGCTCGCCATGCCGTTTGAGCGGCTGATGAAGCTCTGCCGGCTGCAGGTGAAATGGTCCGAGGAAGAGGGCGAGCGGCTGCGGGCCGAGTGCAAGCAGTGGGAGGAGCTGTACAGGCACGAGTGGCTCGAGAAGGAGGTGCTGCTCGATCAGGTGGTACAGAGCGAGCAGGCATGGCATCGCCGGCGGCAGGCCGTGCTCTCGGGGGCTGCCGATGTTGTTGTCACTGGACATGGCGAGGGAAGGACCTCGGAGGCGGGTGGGGTCCCCAAGGAAGCGCAGGCTGTGGATGTCTAGGCGGAGTACACGGCCCTGAAGGCCCTGGCTATGGCGAAACTGCGCGCCTTTCTCTGGGCTTGATGATCTTGATGAGGAGTTATGGGATGGGAAATGCTGTTGGTATGGGAATAGATGCGCAGGAGGGATGCTCTTCTGAGATAGCGCTCCCTCAGCAAACAGTCTCGGTTAACTGCATGGGTTTCGCGAACGTCCACTTGTTTTGAAATGTTGTGGGAAGCTGAGCGTATTGCCCTTTTTGGCAGCCCTCCACACAAGAGGGAGATTTTGTACTTGTATAATACCTTGGTACTAGCGGGAAGCATTGAGTTCGGATCCATGGCGAGCATTCCTTAACCATCCTGTAGTCGGTATCCCTAGAAGCTGCCCGTTTGATCAAGAACTTAACCAGGCTCTCCCACCCTACGACCGGAGCAGCACACTCGCTCGCTCGCTCCCCACTCCCCAACCACGAACTCAGCATTAAGCATCACCCCGTCCATAACCCAACCCACCCCAACCCAACCGCCCCCTAATGTACCTAAGTAATCACCTCCTCTTCCGATCCGCCTCAACATTCCGAAACGGCCACCCGCTCGTGCTCTTGTCCGCCCCCGTCCGCCGGCTCACCCGCCTCTTGCTCTCTCCGGCAAACATGAGCACCCACAGCCCCGCCACCGCCAGCGCACTCCCGCCTAGGCACCCGACCAAAAACCCCAGCTGGCCCGTCGCGTAGTACCGCGCGTAGGCGTACGACGCCGCGGAGGCGTGATAAATCGTCGAGACGAGGACGGCGGCCGCGGCGTGGGGGGTTGGTTCCGTGGGGGCTGTGGGGGGGGGGGTGGTTAGTTGGGGTTGTGAGGGAATGGAAAGGTTGGAAGGGGGGTTGCGTACTGTCCACTACTGAATTGAGAGGGAGGACGCCAGAGATGATGAGGAGGAGCAGGCCGAGGGCTAGTTGGGAGAAGCCGAGGGAGCGGGCAAAGTACTGCTCGAGGGCGGTGTTGGCGGCGGTAAAACCTTGGTTTGGGGAGTCGACCCTGAGGAGGGTGCTGATGAGGGAGGGCCAGATGATGAGCGGGAGGGACTGGGTGGTGAGCCAGGCGAGGCTCGCGACGCTGTAAGTTGAGACGGACTGGGTGATGTTAGAAGCTGTAGAGGGTGGATGGTGGTTGGTGGTAGCATGGTCGGGGGTTCTTACATCCATGGTTTCTTGGTTATTGCTTTTCTTCGAGAAAAAAATGTATTTTGTTCTCACCACCTTGTTAAGCTCAGTGAATTGATGGGTGGGTAGCTATCATCTCAAGTCGGATGCATGTGTCGCGGCTCGCCGGAGTCGCCTATCCTTGCAGTTCCTCTACGTCATCGCTAATCCACTGGAACTGATTGGCACAGTGCCGGAAATCGTCGGGCCCAGAACGTGGAGCCCCTGTAAGTTTAGCGGGGCATCCAAACCGCCACCACCCAGCCGATGTCGCATCACAACCTATCGCATTTCAAAGCAACATCAAATTGTGCATTTCCGGGGAAAAGTTCGCGATAACCCCCACGGCTTCCTCTTTCATTGCCTATAATCACTTCGACATAATACGTCCATGAAGGGTCCTGAAGCATAACCAACCTAGCGGTACTCAAATCCAAAGCTCAGCTCATAACCAAGTACCAAAAACCGCGGGGTCGGGCTACGGCCACCCTTTTTCAACACCACACCACATCACACCACACCACCACAAGCCGCCGCGCGCATTCCCACAGCCTGCCATGTCTGCCATTCTCTCCGCCGACGATCTCAACGACTTCATCAGTCCCGGAGTAGCCTGCATCAAGCCCGTCGAAACCCTCCCGACCGTCCAAGAACCACAGCCCTCCGACCCGCAGTCCCTCGAACACGAAGTAATCCTCGACGGCCAACAACCAACAACAGGCTCCTCCAACACAGCAGGCGCACCGCCAGCGCAAATATCCCTCACCGACTGCCTCGCCTGCTCGGGCTGCGTGACCTCGGCCGAGGCCGTGCTGGTCAGTCTGCAGAGCCACGCCGAGGTGCTCAGCGTGCTCGACGCGGCGCCGGCGCTGCAGCTACAGCAGACACAAGATGATGGAGATAACAAAAAGAGCGGTCTCTCGGGGCTGGAGAATCCCGCTGCCAAACTGCTCGTCGCAAGCGTCTCGCCCCAGACAAGAGCCAGCTTGGCAGCAGCATGCGGAGGGGGTGTGACGGAGCAGCAAGCCGGGTGGATGATTGAGCAGTTGCTGATGGGCGAGGCGGGGCTGCGGGCCGGGGGCAAGCACGGGAACGGGTTTACGTGGGTGGTGGATACCAACACGGCGAGGGAGGCGTGTCTTGTGCTGGGGTCGGACGAGGTTCTCAGGGGCAGCGAGAGCACACTCCAGCCATCCGAGAAGGCCACGCCGCCTATCCTCACGTCGTCGTGTCCTGGGTGGGTGTGCTACGCGGAAAAGACACACCCGTATGTGCTGCCGCATCTTTCGCGCGTCAAGTCGCCGCAGGCGTTGATGGGCACGCTTCTCAAAACCACGCTCAGTCGGCTGTTGGGCATTTCGCCGGATAGGATATGGCACCTGGCTGTGATGCCGTGTTTTGACAAGAAGTTGGAGGCTAGTCGGGAGGAGCTGACTGATGCTGTCTGGGCGGGTGCTGGCACCCCGGGAAAGGGGGTCAGGGATGTGGACTGCGTCATCACGAGCAAGGAAATCCTCATGCTCGCGGCGTCCAGAGGTCTCGATTTCTTCAGCTTGGCTAGATCAGCGCCTCCGCAGCAGCCTGCGTTCCCCGACCCGACCATCCATCGCTTCCTGTTCCCTCCGACCCGACGCAAGCAGCTGCGGGACCAGGGAACGTCCGGCGGCAACTTGCACTTCATCCTCTACGACGTCCAGTCCAAGCATCCCGGCTCGCAGATCCAAATGACGCGAGGCAGGAACGCCGATGTGGTCGAGTTTGCCGTCATCAACCCTTCTGGCGAGGCCGTCTTCAAGGCGGCACGCTACTACGGCTTCCGCAATATCCAGAATCTTGTCCGAAAGCTAAAGCCGGCAAAGCCGTCCCGCATGCCTGGCGGAAAACCGTTCGGTAGTGCGAGAAGGCCCACGGGCAAGTCGGCCGGCCTAGACTTTGCCTATGTTGAAGTCATGGCATGTCCTGGCGGCTGCACCAACGGAGGCGGTCAGATCAAGGTCGATGATCAAGTCATTGTCGACCGCAAGAAGTTCGGTGAGAAGCCCGGGCCCCAGGAGCAAAAGGCCTGGTTAGCCGAAGTCGATGAGGCGTACTTCTCCGCTGAGGAGCCAGATTCCGGGCGTGGTACGGCGGCCGAGAACGGGGATAGTCCGAGAGAGGTTGCTGGCATTTCTCTTTTGCATGTTCGAGATACCCTTGCGCGTTGGTCCGAGATAACCGGCATACGGTTAGATAAGTTGGTGTACACGAGTTACCGCGAGGTAGTGAGCGATGTAGGCAAAGGCCCGATCAGCGACACCGAGAGGGTTGTCCAGCTGGCTGGCAAGATTGGCGGTGGATGGTAGCGTGCGCTCGGCAGAAGCTGGCACACTCACAGCGTAAGACAAAATAATCAACCCTGTTCGCCACCTCGCCTAGCGAAGCCAAATCCTCGTCCACTGCCGTCCGGTCCTCTCGGTGCTCGTATGATTTGATCCTCCTCGTGGGGTGTGTTTGACCGGCTCCCGAGCTGAGGAGACGCGTCGCCGCGCCTCTGGAAATTGTAGCCTGGCTTTGGTGAATACCCGGGGTCGTACAGTTCCCTCGTTTCGCTAGCCGGGGGGTTTGTTGGCTGTCTCCGGTCCTGGCGTCCATTGTCGCGGTCACGGTCGCGGCCACGGCCGCCTCCACGGCCCCGGCCTCGTCCCCTATAACTTTGCCGGCCTTCGCTTCCGGGCGGTGGAGTGACGTTGCGCGGTGAGGATTGCCCCGAGGAAGGATTCGAGTCGCCAAAGATTTTTGCCCGTGCCTCATCGTAGCGTCGCTGCTTCTCTTGTAGCTCGCGCTGTTGCCGCTTGCGGATTTCCTCGGGTGTCTCCTGCTTCTTCGTCTCGGTTTCCTCCTCCTCGTCGTCTTGCAGCGTCAGTTGCTCGAGTCCCGTAACTGGATCCCTCTTGGCAATCATTCGCGGGGCGGGCTTGCGACTGAGGACTTTAACTGCCGGTTTAAAAGGCGTGGCGAGCGGGACAGGGTTGGTGGTGGGCAGAAAGGTCGGTTCCTCAGGAGTCTCGCTGCGGTCGATGTTAGGGTGGGTTATAGGAACCGGCGGGTGAGACGTACGCTGACTCCCACAGCTTGCGCTGTTCCTCGGCGTGCTTTGCCAGGCGCTCCGCGCGCGACACAAGCACTTCGGGTTCCGGCCGCGGCGCCGGCGCCTGCTTGGCTTCCCGGTCGGCCTGCACTTCCCAATCGTCGTCGTCCCACGCATCGGGGATCTTGGCGCCGTTACCCATTGTTGAGATGCTTGGTGTTATCGTGCTGGCTTTTTTTCTGGCTATGAACTAAAGAACAGGGAGTGCGAGCGAAGCAAGTAAAAGAAGTATTGGGAGGTCGTTGAGAAATATTTAATCAGGGACTCCGTACCAAAAACAGATCCAAGATGGTTGAAAGATCCCTGGAAGTCGACTTCCCCGCCCCACTTCAGCCCCTCGGCGTGCAGACAAAGTGGGGTTGCAGGGCAAGCAACCTGGTGACATCCCTTCCGGAGACGGACGGAGCTCATGGTGTCACTCAGTCAGGTATGAACGAAGCTACTTCACTCAATCCGTAACTTCCTTTGGGGATCATGCCAACTTGTGAATTTCAGGATTTCAAAAGCCCACACCGAACAACCAGCCCTCTGGATATTTAAGCGACTCCAGAACAACACTCCAATCCAACTTCTCACAGTGCGCGCCCACTAACACTGCTAACATCCACCGCGGGGCACTATCACCGACTTGCCCAACCCAACCGCATCCCTCCCCAAACCAGGCCAAACCACGGACTCGATATCGAGTCAAAACAAGACAATCGTGTAAAATGAACTCGGACGAGATCATGTCGGACCCGGCCGGACCCTCCAACGAAACGCCAGGCGCAGCAGCCTGGAACACCAAGAAGTTCCGCGAAGAGTACGAGGCCTGCAAGAACCGACTGCAGGATCAGAAGTTCAGCGTCGGTGAGTTTAGGCTTTATTCTCCCCCACACAACCAACTACGAACTACCATGTTAACACAACATCCCCCAAAACGCAGCCGACTACCCCGACCCGCTTGCATCGCGAGCTCCCCATCCCAAGCAGTACCCCAAGGGTGCCGGGCCTAAGGTGGAGCAGCAGCTTCAGGAACTCATTGCCGAGATCAGGGCGAAGCACGCTTCTGCGTGACCCTCTAGCTCTGGAGGGATAGTATCCAAGATTATGAGATTATGAGATTGCGGTGCAGTCGGTTTATCATTCCCTGGTCATGGGCATACGGAAAGCGAGCTAGGTGGCTAAGGGAGATACTTGGGGTCTGGGTAATACTAGGCGGGTATAGCTTAGAGATATAGATGGTGTTATGAACCGGATTGTGATCTTTGTTTTACATTAGATTATTTGCTTCCCGTGAAAGGAATATTACGAATAGGTGTTGATGTTAGTTTCTAAAGTTACTGTCTTGTCAGACCTAGCCAAGGAGATATGATATGTATTAAATCCAAGGCACTAAATGGCCGTACACCCACTCCAAGTATCTTACGCAGCATGCGGCGTTCTTGTACTCTTCCAACTTCCTTCGGATCACTGGCAAACGGCATGCAGTAACCCCACCAGTGAGGTTCAAGAGCTCCGTAGCAGGCAGCTGAGCTTGCGTCGATCATGACGGGTTCTTTCCACTTCAATGCGCCACTCCCCGCTGCGAGTACCGCTTTCTGGCGGGGAGCGCTGAGGAGCTGTCACGGTATGTGTAAGACAAGACGGCGTCGCCTTGAAAGTATCTCACGGCTTGGTGAAGAGGGGACCAATGGAGTGCCAATGCACGTCCTGGCACCTCGTTTCCAATGTTATTTGGACACTGCAACCCCGTGACCATGCCGGTGGTAAAAGGGAGGGCATACTGGCGTATTATCGAGCAGCTATGTCAGCAATGATTTGGAATCCGGGCCGTTTTTTGGCCGGGTTTGAAATGCTTATCATGTCGTTTGCCTGGCATTCGGATTTGAGGCCGTCAGTCCCAGACCTAGATGTTGACACTTACGTGTATTTAACCCAACAGCCACCACCACTAATTTTTATGCTCCCTTTTTTTAACACCCATTCTCCCATATATAACTTGACTATTTACTTCTTGGCCGCCATTCCCGCAAGGTACGCGACATCGCCGCCCTCGCGCAGCTTTGTCCCCTTGACAATGACCTGCTCCTCCATCTCGAGCTGGTACCGGCGCATCTGCTCCTGATACTCGGGCACAAACGACCCGAGGATGCGGATCGCCAGAAGCGCCGCATTCGTCGAGTTGTTGATGCCCACCGTGGCGGTCGGCACGCCCCTCTGGTTATTGTTAGTCAACCACAACAGATACAGTAGGTAGACTTGGGAAGGGGAAACTCACCGGCATCTGCACGATACTCAACAAACTGTCCATGCCATCCAGGTGCGTCGCCTTGACCGGCACGCCAATCACGGGCAGCGGCGTCTCCGACGACAGCATGCCCGGCAGGTGGGCGGCGCCGCCCGCCGCCGCAATGATGACCTTGATGCCCTTGCCGGCGGCCTCGTCGGCCACGCGCATCATGTACTTGGGCGTGCGGTGCGCCGACGTGATGTCCAGCGCGTAGGGCACGTTGAATTGCTTGAGGATGTCAAGGCCGGCTTTGAGGACGGGGAGGTCCGAGTCGGAGCCCATTGTTACGAGGACCAGTGGGGAGGGGGGGCTGGTTTGGTTGCTGCTGGGGGCGACGGCGGGCTTGGGTTGGGGATCCTCCTTGGGACGGAGGGTTTCCGAGGCGGCGGCGATTCGATCTTGTCTGATTTGGTTGACCAGATCGACGAACGGCTTGGCTTTCGCCTCGAGGTCCTGGATGGTTGAAGTGCCCGTGAGAGTGATGTGCCCAATCTTGCGGCCGGGTTTAGACTCCTTTCCGTAGAGGTGCAGGTACACATCCATGTCGTCGTCAAAGGTGGCCCTGGCGAGGCGAGCCAGCTCGAGGTGGGAGGATGGCTTGGCGCCACCGAGGATGTTGAGCATGATGGCGGAGGGAACCCTAGCGGTCAGCTTCTTGGGGATGGGGAGGTCGAGCACGGCGTGTATTTGCGCCTTGTACTGAGACATGTGCGGGACCGCCTCGATGGTGTAGTGGCCTGAGTTGTGAGGACGGGGGGCGACCTCGTTGACCATAAGAGAGCCTATGGCAAATGTTATTGAGGAGTAAGAGGAAAAAACTGGGTATTCTCACCATCCTCGAGAACAAACATCTCCACAGCAAAGACGCCCCTGCCCCATAATGTGCTGACGACCTCGGCAGCGAGCTTGCTCGCCGCTTCGCAAACAGTCTCTGAGACGTCCCTCGGTGGCATAAAGACCTTGGTGCAAACGCTGTCCTCGTGGATAGTCTCAACGGCGGGGTAGGCAACGCAGCTTTTCAGATTGCCCTCGTCGTCTTCTGTCCTGATGACCATGACGGCCAGCTCCTTGACAAACGGCGCCCACTTCTCAGCATACAAGCTCAGACCTCCCAGTGCCTTGACTGCGGCCTCAAAGTCATTCTCGCTGTCTACCTTGAAGTTCCCCCTCCCGTCGTAGCTGCCTTTCCTCGCCTTCACCATGAAGGGGTAGCCGAACTTGGCGGCCGCATTCTTAAGCGAGTTGAGGGCGCTGGGGCCGGACTCGATTGCCACCTGCTCGGCGATGGGAATCTTCTTGTCGCTGTTGCGGAAGTGCTCCTTCTGGAGATACTTGTCCTGGATGAGCCGGATAGTTTTCCATGAGGGATGAACAGGCGGCCTGTGAACGGCAGTGGATCCGTCGGCGCGCTTAACCTCGACGCCGTTCTTCTCGATGTCCTCGAGCACCTCAGTCTCGACGTGCTCGATTTCGACTGATAGATAATCGGACTGCGCGGCGAGTTCCCGGATGCGTGCGGGGTCCTTGAAGGAGCCGGTGACATGGCGGTTGGTGTTGTGCGCCTGCTTAGCCGGCGACCCCTCCTCGTCGAGCACGGCGATGTCAATGCCCAGCGGATTGGCTGCCTCGCAAAGCATGCGCCCGAGCTGGCCGCCGCCCAGCAGGCCGATGACGGGATTTTTGCTCTCTGACATTTTGTCACTATTTTTTTCTGCAGGTCCCTGGTTCTGCAAATGGCGTTTTAGTTCTTGGACTTGAAGTCTTGAAAGTCTGGACAATTTCCAAACACAGCCTCCTTATTCCTATTGCTGACTAAGACGCGGATGCCGAGAAACGTATCGGATCTTCGCCGTAGTCAGCAGATTCAGCCTTCGATAACCTCTTATTGGGGGCCTGTGTGTCGGGAAGCACCAAGTGCCAAAACAATGTCGGGGCTGGTTGCAAAGATGCTGTTGGGCCCGTTTGAAAAAGAAGACTCGCCCATGGAAGGAAGGAGTGATGGAAACCAAAATGGTTGGTGGGGTTCGATATTATTAGTCAGCATTAGAATGTGGGTCGTTGTGACGCACTCGGCGGGGACTTGAGATCTCGGGTTGCTCTCAAGCCCCCCATTTTGAAGGTATTGCCGTTACACAACATGTAACAACATATCTGTATCATGATTTCCCCTGAGGATTAGTAGTACCTCAGTCAAGACTAGAATTGCAATATTTGATATCGGGAAGATGGGATTGTCTGTCTTGTTTTGTCCCAACAGATGTACACTGGAAACAGCTAGCAGATTTGTTTGGCCAAAAGTGCCCACCTGAATGTTGGGCAACGCCCTCGACCCGGCGTTCTGGATGGTCGTAGGTGTCACAATTAAAAATAGCCGCAAATCGGACAGCTTTGTCAAGTTTCGTTGGGAAGTCCCTATTTGGTGGTTGAACATTTGTCCCTCCTTCCCAAAGCCAATCCTTGAAACCTGACCGCCTTGCCCTTGATCCTCTCCCCTGCTCAGGCGTGGATTTCCTTGGCCCTCGCAGGTTGCCCAGCTGCGATCGTATCCGCTCAGCCCCGTTACGCCGGCCGGTACGGAGTACATCAAGGAACCAGCCGTCATCGACGGACCTAGGACTGGGGCATGCGGTTCGGCGGAAACACCGCCTTTTCTCCTCATTTGCTTGAAAGCTTGCATTACCCGCCAACGAGATAGGGTATCCCGTTTATTCCTTGCAAAAACGAGTTGACCGAGTAATTAATACGCATGACCAGATGCCCTTCATCGTTTGTTGACCAAGGACCTTGGATTCGGAAGGTCTCGGCTGCCATCACCTCAGAGCCCCACTCGGTGGGAGGCTGCGGGGCACTTTTTTGAATTTGGGCAGCGCGCTGCGCCAGAGAGAAGCTTCACATCGCGGGGCGCCCCTCCATTCACCCTTTTAACTAGCACGGCACCATTTTCCCGCCAGCGTCCCGCATCAAGTGCAAACTCAAACCCAACCGCGAAAACCGCGATACGACTTTTTACGAAAGCCCACGAGCGAAGAACTTTCGCCTGTCGGGCCATCCATCGTTGATTAATATTTTCTTCCAACATCCTCGATATCCAACGATATTTGACGACAAACGTTCCCGACAGCATCCGGCACCCACAGTCACCGGTCCGAGAAGGACTTGATTCACACCATCCATCGCCTGGCATTTGCTACGATCGACCCAAGGCACAATGTCAGGCCCCGCGACATCTG
The DNA here is from genome assembly GCA_017139535.1 of Trichocladium uniseriatum. Lineage (NCBI taxonomy): Eukaryota > Fungi > Ascomycota > Sordariomycetes > Sordariales > Chaetomiaceae > Trichocladium > Trichocladium uniseriatum. The sequence continues at coordinate 257,201 of WOUO01000031.1, read as the reverse complement.
GAGACACGAGCGGTGCACACTCAACGGGTGGTGCAGGAGGGTTCGATTTACTGCGGAGGGCGACCCAAGCCATGATGTCAAGGTATGTTCGGCTCTTATTGATTTTCATTCTGCTTGTTTTCGCTCTCCCCCAAATTTCCACCGGCGTGGACATATCCTCCTGATATTGTCTGCATCTTCTTTACGCTTCTTCACACATTTCCAAAACCCGGCCTTCCGGTTTTGTTTCCAAGCACCTTCGTTGCTGAGCCACAACCTGCCCAACTTCCAAACCTTTCAATCTCCCAGTCTCCCAACCTCACCCATGTGGGCTCAACCTGGCACCGGCGAACCTGCCTCCGCACTCCGAGGCCAAAGCTGGCCCGTGATGAGTCGGCTTGCAGGAGTGCCACCGGTGGCAACCGAGACAGGAACTGACAGCTGTCGTCCTGTTGCTCAAAACCCTTTTTCTGCCCCTTGTTCAGACATGGTCATTCCCTTCCCTCGACCCGGGGATGAAACACGGCAAAGCTTCCATGCGCATCCACCGCCATGTAAAGACGGTGAGGCAGGCTAGTGCCGTCATCGCAAGCGGTGCAACTGCGCTGGCAGAACCTTGAAGGTCTGGACCCTGGAAGAATTGGGAGAAAGAGATCCGGTTCCGCCTACCGGATGCTGCCCATGCCTAACCTTGGGTACCCTTTGGCCCAGCCGCCGCTGCAAGCACACCATGGGTGCGTCTGAGTGCGAATATTGCCGCATCCAGACACCGGCCCGGCTGATTTGCAGTGTGCACATGCGAAACCCATCGTTGCACCACATCAACCTGAGCCTTGGAACGGCCTGACTCGCTGAGTGAGCGAGCTGATGCTGATGCCCTGCTTTGTTGATCCACTCACTCCCCCCTGTGTCCCTGCCCCCTCTTCATCGGACTTGGGACTTGGAAATGTGTCGCTGTCGGCTTTACTCCGTCTTGTGTGTACTTCCCCGATCCACAAACTCCAAAACCACATGGCAAGCATCAAGGGTGCCACCTAAGAAAACCGAGCTCGGCCAGAAGGGGTGGTTTTTTACCCCTCGGCCTGCCTGCAGACGAGTTTGCACGTTTCCCTTGTGCCAAGCTGCACTCTTGTCTTGGGCGATCTCGTTTTGACAAATCTCTTCCCGCCTACCCCAACTCTCGTCATAGACCTATCTTCTACCCCTCCCTCTCAAGACAGCTAGCTCAACTTTATTTGGATCCGCGCAAATCCGAAGTATCGTCATGAGCTAGCGACCTCCCCCAACGGCTGCAACCGTCTCTCTCGTCTCCTATTTTCCCATCTTATCCGCTCGTCCCCGATTCCGTTTTCCCGTATCCCTGGTTCTTCCGAGAGCCACGAAAATAGCTCAAGATGGCGATGGAGGGTGTTAACCAACGCAGCAGGACTGCCACGGCAGAAGATGACGGGGTGGATCAAATCGGAGTTGACTCACCACGGTCTGGCATCGCGACTCCCCAGCCAGACCTTCACGACAAGCGACTTCCGGGAATCATGAGCTATTTCAACCAGGTTCGTGCAAGCTCTTTTCAGCGATTGTTGTCTGGCACCTTCAGGACGAATGGACAATCTGTATCAAAACCGGCCACACCAAGGAACGGGGAGCAGCTGCAAGTTGCTCCACCGGCTGAGCTACCACCCTCCCCCGAAGAGTTGGACTCATGGGCCGGTTTGTCGGACGAGGGCCCTCCTCTCCTGGCTCATGAGATGCTGGGGCCTGCCGCAGAGACATCGCCTCGGAAAGGTGACCGGTTGCCTTCATATCCGACTCCACCAGCCTCGCAGCCGTCCTCGCTGCGTGAGAACTCGTCCAGCCAGAATTCGAGGGGTGGGACTCCTCCAGCCTCTCGACCCGTCAGCCTGCGCCACCTGAGCGCTTCAGACTTCGGAAAAGGCAAAGCGAGGAGATCGTCTCTGCTGGCACCCCTCACAATCACCGTCAATGAATCAAGCGTATCCGCCCGTCACCTCTCAAATCCCGCAGGCCGCGCCTCTACCGTTCCTAACTCTCCAAGCCGGGGGCAGTCTTCTGGCCAGGGGAATTTTCCTTTTGAGTCCGAATGTATTTCGCGCCTCAGAAAGCTAACAGATGTGTCGGCTAAAAAGAGCGGTACATCCACCCCTACCCGCGCGCTTTCCTCAGCCCGCCCTTCCCAGGACGACACACGGCAAGGGAATGGCGATAGAATTGACCGGACGGCGACGAATACGCCCACACCATCCGGAGCACGGGCACCTGCTGCGAAAGGGAAGCTCACCATCAAGATCTCGGAGGCCAGGGGTCTGAGGAGGTGCCGCGACCCGTATGTGGTTGTGGTCTTCCAGCGGAGCGAACTTATATCTGCCGGCCCCCGTCCTGCCGAGGACGACGACGCCGCCGTCGCCGCCGTCGCTATGGGTGGCCTTCCCATCCAGCGCCAGCCGAGCGACTCGGGCAGGACACCCATGGCAATTCCGATGCGGAGCAGGCAGAGCAGCAACAGCAGCATTAGCGATTTCAACACGTTCCGCAACCGCAACTCGCGCAGATCCTTCACCAGCCCCAAGTGGGATGCGGAAGCCATCTTGTAAGTGCTCTCTTCTCAAAAGGAGGGCCATGGTTATTGTACTGACGTACTTGCAGTGACGTTGTTGACTCGGACATGCTCGTCGACATCTCGGTCTATGGCCAGGGCCAATCCGGAGAGGAGTTCCTCGGCCACGTCGACTTCCAGGCGGTCGCCTCCGAGAGGGAGGGTCTCGCCCGAGGCTGGTTCGCCCTGAAGGGCCACGCAGACACCATGGCTGAAAATGCCCCCACGGGTGAAATCTACGTCGAGTCCTTTTATCAGCGGGCCGAGCAGAAGCATTTCGGACCTGAAGATTTTCAGATCCTGCGGCTCATCGGGAAAGGCACCTTTGGCCAGGTGTACCAGGTGCGAAAGAAGGACACCCAGCGCATTTACGCCATGAAGGTGCTGTCCAAAAAGGTCATTGTGCAGAAGAAGGAGGTGGCGCATACCGTCGGCGAGCGGAATATCCTGGTGCGCACGGCGACCTCGGATTCCCCCTTCATTGTCGGGTTGAAGTTCTCCTTCCAGACACCCTCGGATCTCTACCTCGTGACGGATTACATGTCTGGTGGAGAGCTCTTCTGGCATTTACAGAAGGATGGCAAGTTCGAGGAGAAGCGGGCCAAGTTCTACATTGCTGAGCTGATCCTCGCCATCCAACATCTGCACGAAAACGACATCGTCTATCGCGACCTGAAGCCCGAGAACATTCTCCTCGATGCCAACGGCCACATTGCTCTCTGCGACTTTGGGCTCTCCAAGGCGAACCTAACAAAGAACGATACCACCAACACCTTCTGCGGCACGACCGAATACCTAGCCCCCGAGGTGCTCTTGGATGAGAGTGGTTATACCAAGATGGTTGACTTCTGGTCCTTGGGCGTCCTCGTGTTTGAGATGTGCTGCGGTTGGAGTCCTTTCTATGCCGAAGACACGCAGCAAATGTACAAGAACATTGCTTTCGGCAAGGTCAGGTTCCCCCGCGACACACTGTCCTTGGAAGGACGGAACTTTGTCAAGGGATTGCTTAACAGGAATCCAAAGCATCGGCTCGGTGCTACGGATGATGCTGAGGAGCTCAAGAGGCACGCGTTTTTCTCGGACATTGACTGGGATGTGCTTGCCAAGAAGTTGATTACGCCGCCCTTCAAGCCACATTTGAAGAGCGACACGGATGTTTCTTACTTTGATCCCGAGTTTACGAATGCGCTCAACACCAACGGGTCGCTCAATGAGCGCGCAGCGGCGTTGGCCAAGGGCTATGCCACGTCCACCCCACTCTCGCCTTCGGTGCAAGCCAACTTCCAGGGCTTTACCTACGTCGACGAGAGCGCTCTCGATGACCACATGAAGGACAAGTACGGCAACCAATACGGCAAGTTCGAAGATGAAGAGATGGATGTCGACCGCAGGAAGGACGATGACTGGGATGACCTCAACGACCTCGACGCCCGGAACTCCAACCGGATGAGTGGTATTGTCAAAGGCGGCGCCAATGACGAGCAGATGTTCGGCTCATCAAACTTCGACATGTAATCCGGCATCTGTTTTCCTGCACTTGTCTGCGGCTGCAAGCATGCCTTCTCTCTCTGTTTTTCCTGTGTTTCGGCTGGGAAGGGTACAGAAAAAAACGAGAAAAGATATTCATTGGTGATGACTTGGACGAACAAACACCATAGCATAATGCATTTCGGGGCGGTCACATTGGCATCAGGGGTGTTTGGTTGACTGGACGTACACCCGGCAGGGCGTTTTGGCGAGGGAGTCGGGCGGTTAATGATTTGGCATCATTGTAAAGAATGATGAGTTCTGCGATCGATATCTTATGGACGGACAACCTGCAGGGCTCCGACATTTATCCAGTCCTATCAAGATGCGGCCGCCTGCCATCTGCCCCCAAGAGAACCATCCATGCCAAGAGTGGGAGAGGCGAGTTGTTTGCTGATACAAGGCTTTCCGCGTTTGCGGCTGGCTGAACGTGTCAGTGATGATCGTACCATCCTGCCGCGTGTTCGTGGAAGGGGAGGGGGGATGCTATTGTTGGAGACTGCTACTTGTGAGCGACTGCTTGAGATACTAGCTAGGCAAGAGATGAGAGCTCGATACCAAAGATGGCGAGCTGCTATAATTCCTAATACCGGGAAGAGGGAAGATTATATTTTCATGGTCACTTTTTGTCTGTCTTGTTTAGTGAGTAATATCATGGTCTGCCATCCTTTGGGCCGTCACGATAGACTCTGTGACACCCTGGTGTTTGTTGCACGGTTGGACATGGTGCTTAAATACCGGACCCAGTCGACCCTTATCCTGGAGTAGCTCCCTCTCGACAGCGCTACTATTCTCATCATCTTACAACCCTTCCTCACCTTAGTGATTAGTGTTGGAAAGTATCCGTAGATGGACGAAACACGCCGGGAGACAGGATGGACCGGGCCTTCTTAATGCCGAGGAACACATATCACGTAGCTCATCTCACCATTACAAAAGAACAGGCTTCAAAGGCTGTGTCGCTTGGAGTGGTCTTGTTCCTCATTGTGTTGAACCCTGGGAGTTTTCGTTGAGGACGATAAGGCGCGGTGTTTGGCTTGCTCCAATGTGTGATGTGCGTGATATTGAAACAAGGCTAAAGAACAATGTACACGGATTATTCCCTACCCCGGATCCCCTCTTCATCCAATGAAGCCTTGATCAAGGGATCAAGGGGGCCGCACACTCGGTCGGCGCGGTAAGGAATGGTCCCCTTTTTTTGGTTCCCCTCTTTGGACTCTGCCATTAATCCGTAGTTCTCATCTATGAGAAACCTCGAAAAGACACGTTGGTCCACGCTTCCCCTCTTCTCAAACTCCTTCTCTCCTCTCTAGCGCCTCTATCCCAGCCAGGCTCCCTACCATCCATCATGGTTTCCACGGAGTAGCGAAGTTTAGTGGTGGGCCTCCTCCTCCTCCTCCTCGACGAGCCAGTCCTCGATGACGGCAGCCTCGGGCTGACCGGCGATGTTGGTCTCCTGGCCCTCAACCTCGACGGCCATGGTCTCGTACTCCTTCAGGCTCGAGGCCAGATCCGCCTCCTCGGGGGACTTGGGCGTCTTGGGGATGGAGAAGGTGGCGACTTGGCCGACAGAGTCGGTCTCCTTGATCGGGGTCGGCTTGTAGGACTTGAGCTCCTTGAGGTAGAGCTCCTGAACGAAGTCGGCTGTAGTTGCGCGTTGGAGGTTAGTATGTGTGTGGGAGATGGAGAAGGGGTAGAGGTGGTGGAAGGTGTGGGATCGCGTCGTTTGGCGAGATGGAGCGGGCGGCGGTTGCGAAGGGTGTCCATTTCGGTGAGGTGAGGGTTATCGCGCGGTGACTGAGGCGGTCGAGGGATTGGTGATGTTTGATGTTTGATGTTTCCCGAGTCACCGTCGGCCGAATTGATGTTGGCGATAAGATACCCTCGTCGTGATGCCAACCGCTGATTCCGCGACCGGCTCTTCCGCGCGACCGAGAGTCCCAATCACTACTTCCAACAGCTGCTGCACGTACCTCTCCGCGAAACCGTCGGGGCCATGAAGGTCCTCACGGGGACAGCATTCCGGGTGGCAAGCCTGGAGACGGCCGCGACGGCCTTGCGAGCACTCTGTGATGGCGAGACAATTAGCGATCGATTAGCTCCTCTTTGACCCGACCTTCCAATGGATCGATTGACGGGTCGCGTAAAGCAAACGACATAAGAAAATGCCGGCAGCAATGACGACATACCGAAGCCCTGGACAGCATCTTGGATGTGATGTGTGCGGTGTTGCAATTGAACACGCGTGGCGACGGAGGGGGAGAGGTGTGGCAGTCGGCAAGGTGGAGGTCCTTGGCTGAGAGGTTTTCAAAAATGCCCCGGCTTCAGCGTCGTGCATAGGTCATCTTCTGGAGGTTGGCGCTGTTGGACCGTGCGCCTGGGGAGTTCGGGAGAGATCGGCTAGTTTCCGGTCACGTGATGACCTCGAACTTTGCAGAGGTCAAGAGATTCGAAGATTCCAGGTGATTTTCGGACGGTGGGAGGAATTGTACCTTTGATTCTCTATCTCAGCGAGCTCAGCAACCACCAAATCAGATTCTTGATCAGAAATGCAAATCTCAAGGTGAAAGACGCAAGCTGACCATTTTTCTCGGTGGAGTTCCAGAGCTTCTCAACTGGATCCACTTGAGCAAGCACGAGGCAACTGTTCCTTCCCACAGGTTCGACAAAGTCGCCATCACTCACCCCAAGGTGCCAATGAAACGAAACATTACATCAGTCGCTGAACTCCACGCCTCTTTCCTTATGTAACCAATCCTCATTTATCGTTCCCCGCGTCTACCAATCCACCATCACACATATGCCTCCCTGTCGTGATACGGCCTCATCGGTGGCTGATATGGCCTCCTTGGCGGTGGCATGATTTCGTCCTTGGGGCCAACCCTCCCGACCCTGCTCTTGGGGACAAAAGCACCATAGCTCTTGTAGCCCTTGAAGGCGAAATAAGCCAGAAATGCGAGGGCAGAAACCACGCTGTAGGCGATTATCAACGAGTCCTTCTCCCTCGACAAATGGAGGCCAAAGCCGCCATTTAAAACACCCAACACCATAAAAGCCCGACCCCACCACATGTGTACGTGGCTGACCCAAGTTCGGCGTTTGGTTCGGAGGTAAATCCAATGGTGTAGGAAGCCGATAGCAGGCTGGATGGCCAGGGAGCTGACGATGATAGTCCCGAGGATGGTGTGTCGCTCGCTGAAGAGCTGAGCCGCTGTTAGCTGAGAACCGAAAGAAATGAAGACCTGGAACCACTCACCATATTCCGCCCCCGGGCCATCCGGATGCCCAGAGCGAAGCCCGCCCACATGAGGATGTAGGCAATGCCCTGCCACGCACCGTGCGCCCACCACTTCCCGACCAACGGCATGAGCAGCGAGCCCAGGGGGTAAAGGAGGGCCATGACGAGGGCCATTATAACTCCGTGTGCCGCCACTATTGTACCCCTACTCATGCTGGTCGTCTCGGTGAAGCCAGAACCGGAGCTTGTCCCGGAGCCGGAGCCGGAGGACCCAGATCCAGAACCAGACCCAGACCCAGATCCTGACCCGCCGTCACCACCATTACTGGTTCCAGCATCGATGTTTGTGGAAAAGGGGTCGCTGTCCGAGTCGATGGTGGCTTGGGCCAAATCAAGGGTGAATTGCGCATGATTGTCGTGTTGGGAGATCCTCGCGGCCTTGTCGGTTGAAGCGAGAGACGGTCCCTCCTTCCATGCCGAGATCCAATCAGCGCTGCTGCTGCTCAGTGACATCTCGCCGCCATTCCACGATTGGCAGTTGGAGCATACGACATCGGCCGTCATGGTTGTGCCGTCGGTGCTGACTCCGCTGCCGGCAAGGAGCGTCAAGCTGGCCGCGGTGCTGCTCGTGTCGAGCCTCGGCATTTCGTACCCCCGACCCAGACGGGGCGATATGGTGACATTACCGTTTCCGTCCTGGAACATCAGGAAGATGTTGGAGCCGGACATGGACTTGCCCGTCCCCAATGCCACCCATTGGAACGATGTTGGCGCGCGGATTTGGAAGTAGATGTTGCCAGACCCCGCATCAGCCGAGGATTTCGGAACGGCGATGGTGTAGCACACGCCACCGGCATTAGATGGACATACCCTCAGAGGGTTGCCGACCGCAAGACCAACACCAGCACCTGGAGTTTCCGAGCGATGTTAGCCAATCAATCGCAATGGGGAGGGACAAGATGCTGCTGCGAAAGCTGAGGACAAGGGCACACATACCCAAGAGTGCGGTAACCAACAAGGGACGGCCAGCAGCTCTCATCGTCTGTCGTGTCCGGTGTGTCTACCAGTATTCAAAGGTGATGCAACTTGTATCGCCAACAAGAAATCAAGCAGCGGTACTTCGTACTGCTGACATGCAAAAAAAGTCTCTAGAGCGGTGGGACCGATGGCCCTCTCAATTCGAATTGGTTTTATATGAGCCTGAGTGGTTCCTCAAACGTTAGCACATGCTCCGCACGGGCTTGTGGTTCGAGAAATAGATGGTGTAACCCGCAGTCTGGTAGTCGAAGTCGCCCGCGTCTCGGACTCGATTGGGGAAGACGGACGTTACAGAGCGGCTGAGACAAAGCGGGCTTCGAAAAGATGGGCGAGCTGCTCAGCATATATTACCACAACGAAGCAACCGGACCGAACTTCGAAATTTTTCGACATGGAGGAGAGAAGCGGACAGGAGCAGGGGCCTTATACTGTGCGGCCACAGTCATCACATTCGTCACTCTGATCTTGGGACGAAGCATCTGCTCGATGCCCATGGAAACACCCATGCAACAAAACTTCCAGACGGAGGAACCAGGGCCCATCCGTCTGATATCCGACGGTCCCTTCAGCCCCTCTGCCAAGCTGGCCACCCAACCCATGCCAACACATTTCATCATCTCTCGACCGGCGTGAACCCTCTTATCTTGGCAGGACGGCAAGGCTTGTCTTGCATGCTGTCTTGATGCAAAGCTCGGTCGGTTTGGACGGGTTTCATCAGCGGGATATGTTTCGCATTACTACACAGTACTTGCTGTGGACATGGAACTGTGTGTGTTCAGCGCTAGTGAGCTCGATTACACAGCCTCACAGTCCACGTTGCCCTGTCCGTGATGTCTCGATTTGGAAGGGTTGAACGGTTGGTTGGTTGGCTTACTACACAGCACAGCTTCCCAGAAACGCAGAGACGGGTCGCGAATCGGCATGGGGAACGAAACACGACACAGCTTCTATTCCTCGGTCACTCACTAACTCGAGATCTTGGATGTCGTCTCCTGGCAGGACGACTGCGGAGTCTTGGAGGATGAACTGTGTCACTGTGGGTGCGAGCCAGAGTCCGACCCAGGCGACCGGCGGTCGGTGGATTTGGGTTGCATAAGGCTGGGCTGGCTCAACACAAGGTTGGGTCTAAACTAGGGTGGGGTTAGTGGATTATCCACTGCTGTTGCGCTAACACAGAACCCTGGACAGATCCAGGCCGATCCAGAGCATGGAATCTTAACTCATGCTGCACAGATATCCCACTGCGGGAACTTTCGTCCCAACGCCCTCCCTCAGCTCCATCTGAAGATGCAGCTCGCCAAAAGGGCTTTGCAGACAGCCAAGGCCCCAGAATGACGAATCTGACTGTGCTCCAGCTCGGAGGACTACGGTATTATCTCAGCGGCAACTTGGCATTCCGGGCAACATTTCTCGCTGCGCCCTCAAGGGTTGCAACAAGCCCGGCACAACAAATCAACGGCCGCTAAATCCATTTGTCAGGTCTTTGCAATAAGCTCCGGCGCCCTGCCCGCGGGAAGAGTGGGGAATCGCTTGCAGATCCCGCGACCCAATCGGCCCCGGACCGCAGGAGACCTCGGCAGGCTACTGGCCCTCTTCGTCACCATCACGCAACCCCATCTCTCCCGCAGGGTCCTGCACGGCATACTCTCGTACAACAAGTTTCATGGCCCGCCTTGGCTCCGTGGCTATGGTTCTCGGCACCCCGCGTCCATGTATCCTTCATATCGACGGACTTGTATTGGACAATCTATGAGTGCGGGTGCAGTCCATAAGAGACACAGCATTGCCGTGTCTCTGCATTGCTCTCCCGTCCCGGCTACTACCCTTCCGCTGCATGAACCACTTCTTGAGCTAAACGCCAAGGTATGCGGTACGCGTCATCCCTTAGGGGCGCTGCTCTGGTTCTTCCATAGAAAGGCCACCGGCACTTCAGCGATGAAGGAACTCGAGGACCTGAAGCATGGTCTTGATGAGAAATGGCGAAGATCCGGTTGGTTGGTTGATTACCGATCAGCACCGTCGCCAGTTCAAGTGTCCGTTTACCGGCCCGTCTGCTATCTACGGTATTCACCAAACCCTTTAGTTTAGCATCGGTATTAAACCCGAAGCCCGACGACTGCATTGCATTGCATCGCATCGCTTTGAGCCGGTCGACCAACCAGACGGAAGCACTCGATATAAAACCTCCATGAGCATTCGAAAGTTTGCACATAGGGTTTGTATCCATGGGGCGCTTACATGCGAGGACTTCGATGCTTGCCTCCCTATTTGGTGTTGTTCAACACAGATATATTGGACTTCGTCACCAGGGAGGTGTCTACACCATCGATCTATATGTCTAGGACCATTAGTTGTGTATTCTCTGGCGGAGTTGCGGCGGCAACTGTGTCTCGTGTTGTCCCAGGCAAGGGGCTAGACCGCGACCCTTCGACCAAGCCAAACGTCCGATCGGACAGAACTCGTCCACAGCATGTCACCCGAGACATTTTTCATGCTTCACACGCTGCAGCGAGCGCGGCCGCGTTTTGCGCTGACCCATGACACCTAGCGAGGACGTTCATTGGCACCGCAAGAGTAATATTCCGTAAACTGTATGCTCTATGGAATGCCAGCAGTTCCGCCGTCTATCCCGTCTAGGAGTCTAGGCACTGTTTCTAGAGACACAGCCATGTCGATGAGCGAGCGGACAATCGGTGACCAGGAATGCTCTTCCCTCTTCGTTCTTTCACTTTGCCCAAACGTCTTCGCACTGTGCAAACTCCGTCAACACCAAACGCGTCGAGAGCACCACCTGCCGTCATCACTGACACCTTTCTCCCTTGCACCATCTCAATCTGCCGCGCAAGCTACCAGCACTGCCCCAAAGCAACCCAAAATCCCGCCCAAAAAAGAAACCAGGCTTGCGCGACCTTCGACTGCCCATCTAAGCCAGAAACTTGAAGCCCTGGTTCTCGAGCAGGCTGCTGGGCGCCACAAAGCTGAAGCCGCTGAAGGGGTCGCTGCCGTGGCGGCCGGTGCTGGCGGGGCTCCACATGCCGTCATCGAACCGCGACACGACCGGGCTGACGCAGAGGTCGGTGAACTCGGTGGAGAAATTCTCGGCCAGCTCCGGATCCGTAATGAGGGGCTGGATGGGCGGGTCCATCTCGCGGTTGGCGAGCTTCTTCCAGTCGATCTTGCGGAAGAAGCGGTGCTTCTTGATGGTCTCCAGGTCCTTGGGCATGTTGTAGCCGAGCCGCTTGGTGGGTTCCTTGCGCAGCAGGCGCGTAAACAGGTCCTTGGCGTCCGGGCTGAGGAAGTAGGGCAGGACGAGCTTCTGGCGGACAATGTTGTCTTGGATCTTGGCGTGGTTGGGGCCGCGGAAGGGGGGGTTGCCCGTCATAAGGTCAACGCCCAACGCGCCGAGCGACCACCAGTCGACCGCCTTGCCGTACTTCTTGCCCTGAATCACCTCGGGCGCCATGTACTCGACCGTGCCGAGCATCGAGTTGCAGCCCTCGGATTCGACGGCGACCTTGGAGAGACCAAAATCGGTCAGCAGGAGATGGCCATCGGCGTCGAGAAGGCAGTTCTCCGGCTTGAGATCGCGGTACACAACCCCGAGATTATCGTGCAGGTGGGTCAAGGCTAGAACCATCTCGGCCATGTAGAACGCGGCCGTCTGCTCGGAAAACATCCTCTCAGCGCTCAGGTGGGTAAAGAGCTCGCCGCCCTGGCCGTACTCGAGGATCAGGTAGAGTTTCTCTCGGTCCTGGAAGGCATAGTAGAGCTTGACGACAAAGGGGTGGCGGTTGATGCTCTCGAGGATCTGTCTCTCAGTCTTGGTCTGCTCGATCAGCTTCTTATGCACGATCAGAGAAGCCTTCTTGAACTGCTTTTGGGCGTACAACCGGCCGGTCGCGCGCTGCTTGACCAGCAACACGGTCCCGTACGTGCCTTTGCCCAGGCACCGCAGAGGCTCAAAGTCGTCGGCCATCATCTTAGAATGGCGACGAGCACCGGCCTCAGCGGCGCCCGGGATCGCCTCCCCGCCGGGTCCATCGACGTCATTCACAAAGTCGTCCTCCAAGTTGATCTCGTAGCTGGTGCTACCCTCGGAAGCCGTCTCATCGTCGCTGTTAATGCCGCTTCCGGTGCGGCTCTTGTAGCCGCTGTCGATCAGGTTCTCCCGGCCGCATCTTCCGCTGCTGGCGGTGGTGTCACTGCTGCTGTCGCAGGCAAAAGGGGAGCGGAAGCTGTCGCTGTTGGTCAGGGAACTGTTCCGAGACGAAGTAGTGGTAGAAGTGGTGTCGGCGCCGAGGTTCAGGGTATCCAGCTGCATCCGCAGTCTACTGATGCCGCTGATGCCGCCGGCAGGGTTCGCCGGCTTGAGCACCGGGCTGCAATTCGTGCTGACAACATCGTCAATGATGTGGGGCTGCTTGGCCTTCTTCGCTCGGGTCTTCTGCCCCGGCTGCGGGGTGGGGCAACAGTCGGAATCCTCGTCGCCGGAGACGACCGGGGTAAAGCCGCGCACCGTCTTCAGGGCTCGAGTCGCTGGCGCAATCATCGCGGCCCAGCGATGTGGTGGTGGGTGTCAAAATAAGGCCAAAAAAAGGGGTAAAAAAGGGGGTTTGAAAGATTGTATAATGTAAATGCCAGAAAATGCGCAATCTCGGGCCTGGCTCAAAGTGCGGTCGCTGTCGCAGTCGAAGTCAAGGTGAATGCGTGTTTTCGCCAGACAAAAAAAAGTCCGACTTTCACGCCTTTCCTCGACGTCGTCCCGCGTCAGCGCGCCTTTCAGTGTCCCGGCTCAGTCCCTTGTGGCTTGGAATTGCACGCATCTGGCGTTTGAAGAAAGAAGAAGAGTTGTCTTGTATAGTTGTGGTGATCTGCATTGAATACGGTTTCGGTTCCTCGAGTGTTGGCCGTAGTGAACTGAAAGGGAGGAAGAACAAGCCCTGGGCAGGAGGGGCGGTTTTATTTACAGGTTCTGGGTTCTCACATGCGGCGCTGGTGCCCTGTGCCAGGTTCCCGCAAAGAATGCAGGCCTAATAATAATAAAACGTTTTCATTGGTCGCACTCAGGCAAGGTCGATCTTCAGCCCGGATCGCCCTGTTTTGCCGCCTGAAAAAGCTTTCCCGCCGGTGATTCTGGGGGAGGGGACTGGAGCTGGGCTTCCCCAGTTTCTGTGCCATAAAAGCTTATTTTGCGCTTAAAAATAAAAAATAAAATAGTAAAAAACCGACAAATTTTGGAAATAAGAAAACCGTTTTCATCCTCAACATCAGCTATTTAAGCTATGTGTCATCTTCTAGTTGTTCAAGTTGGCGAGAGTTGCACAAAGAAGCCTGCGTCTCTGTGCTGGCGGGGTAGGGCGGCCAATAATGATGCAGCTGCCAACACAGATTCACAGGCCAGACCAGGAGGCACAATGACTGAAAGGACATGTGCACAAACGTAGCAGAGATTGTGTCCGTACAGCCTGAGATAAATTTTTGAACTTGAAGTTTTTCAGGCACTTCGCCAAAAGCAAACTGGAAGTCCAATTCCGGCCGAATTTGGGTAGGGTATTAATTATGACGAGGGTTAGGGTTTGGTACTAATTGGACCGTGCTGAAGCCTGAAAGGGCCCCACCTCGCTTGCGCGCGACCGAGTGTCAAGTTAACGAGTTGGCACCCTTGAATTCTAGACCAGATTCAATGCGTGGTGCGCCTGGAATAGTGGTCGCTACAAACCCAAACCGCAATCATGATGCACCCGTCGCGCAGGGCATACGTGGAGGATGCCGAGGTCGAGGTATGTTTGTGATATTTATCCAAAATTGCAATCAAACGAGGCAAACTAACCGCGTCATTGCAGAATCGAGGCGGCATCACCCTAGACGCTATCCGTAGGTGCGGCAGATCCAGACGCTCCCTGCCAATGTGCTAACTCGTTCACCAGCTATTGATCGCGACTATGAAATTCCCGGCGCCGGAGCCGGGATTGCACCCGAAAAGGCCTCGGCTCTTCTTTCCCAGTTCGAGCGCAAACGATTAGCAGCAACCATTGCTGTTCCCACCGACGATGGACGAGTACGGGCCAAGCTTCGGGAGTTGGGGGAGCCAGTCACACTATTCGGCGAGGGCCCCGCGGATAGGCGCGACAGACTGCGAGAACTCCTCACCGAACAAGCCCAGCAGGCTGCTGGCCAGGAAGGGGTAGATGTGGAAATGCAGGATGCCGAGAAGGAGGAGGAGGAGGAAGGGGAAGAGCAAGAGGAGGAATTCTATTCCAGGGGGACAGAGCAACTGCTCCAGGCCCGGATAGACATTGCCAACTACTCGATCCCGCGAGCGAAACGGCGCATCGAGTTCCAGAAGAAGGAAGCTAGCATCCCGCTGCGCACCCACGTCAAGTTCCGCAAGGAGATCAAGGAACGGCTCCAAACATTTGAGCTTCAAGGCAGTCAGACAGCAGGAGACCGCCATGTCAGCATGACGAGGATATCGCCAAACGGGAAGATGGTGGCAACTGGAAACTGGGGCGGCCAGGTCAAACTCATCGACATCCCCACCCTCGAACACAAGCGGACGTTGAGGGGCCATACGAACAAGATTAGCGGTATCGCATGGATGCCCGGCGCTACCCTACCCGAACGCAATGTCTCGGAGGACACGGTCAACCTCGCCTCTGGAGGCGCAGAGGGCCAAATTCACCTATGGTCGCTAACGCAGGACACACCTCTCTCTACCTTGTCCGGACACTCGCAGCGCGTATGTCGCGTCGAGTTCCACCCGTCTGGGAAGTATCTGGCGTCTGCATCCGAGGACACGTCGTGGCGACTATGGGACGTCGAGACGACCACGGAGCTGCTGCTGCAAGAAGGCCATTCACGTGGAGTTTACGCCGTCAGTTTCAGCACCGACGGGTCTTTGCTAGCCAGCGCGGGCCTTGACAGCATCGGGAGAATTTGGGACTTGCGCTCCGGCCGGACGGTGATGATACTCGACGGCCACGCCGACGGCCATATTAAGCCGATTTACGGGCTGGACTGGGGCGCCGATGGCCACCGGGTCCTAACGGCGTCGGCAGACGGATGGATCAAGTGTTGGGACGTTAGGAAGGTGCAGCGGAGTGGAGGCATCGGCGCGCACACCAGCGCTGTTGCCGATGTGAGGTGGTTCAAGGGTCTCGACGATCCCTTGGAAGGCATCCCGCCGGGCGAGGACGAGAAGGGCGCGCAGCTTCCCAAGAAGTCTGGCACCTTTTTGGTTTCGGCAGGGTTCGACCACAAGGTCAATATCTTCTCGGCAGACGACTGGGCGCTGACCCAATCACTGAGCGGCCATACGGGCCCTGTTGCGAGTGTTGATGTGAGCAGAGACGGAAAATGGATCGTCAGCGGTGGACATGATCGAACAGTCAAGCTCTGGGGACGCAATGACTCGGCGGGCATGTATGGCGACAACTAGTTAGATGTTACTGTTTCATGACAGAACAATGCGATACCCAAGCCAAACACACCAAACAATAGCCCCCGTCTGTCGTGAATAGGGGCCCGAACCCCTGGGTGCTATTGGCACAGCCCCTGACCCAATTGGCTGGTGACCCATGCATGGGCCCCACTCTCGTACGTCCCGATAGAGGCCATTGCGATAAACCTGTAAAGTGCCGAGATCGCGCCTTGTTCGCAACCGTGACCTTCAAACGCCTTCTGCACTTTCTTTGCGCCTTTCCTCGACTTCGAGTTTGACATCAACAACCCACACCAACGCAACAAGATACATATATGCCCACAGTCGATAAAAGAGAGGGGCTATTGGGATAACTCTAGGCTATCTGGTTGTTCTGGTGCGGAAACGTCAAAGATGTCGAGTATCGACAGGTACCGGCCGCAAAGAGAGGGCTATCAGCCGCCTTCTCTTCCGGCCAAACCTCTACCACCCGCCATCGACCGGCTGTCGAAGTCACCATCTAGGCGGCGAGATATACCCCCCGCAGTCCCCTCACCACCGACACATAGCTCGAGGACGTCGCCACCACGGCCGCACTCGCGCAGGAGCGCCCCGTCACCCGCGCCGTCAAGTCCCCAGCGAGCTCCGCAACCGAGGCCAAATCAATGGTTCTTTACCGCCGACGAGGTCGCGAGCACCCCTAGCATACTAAACAACTTACCGGTGGCCGAGGAGAGGCTGAGGAGAGCCAAGGGCGTCAACTTCATCTACCAGGCGGGCATCCTGCTCGACCTTCCGCAGATCACATTATGGGTCGCAGGAGTGTTCTTTCATCGCTTCTACATGCGCTACAGCATGACGGAGGAGAAGGGTGGCGTGCATCACTATGTAATGCCCCTACGAGCTGTCACCAATGCAGCCCCAACGCTAACCAAGACTCCTAGAACATCGCCGCGACCGCCCTTTTCCTCGCCAACAAGACGGAAGAAAACTGCCGCAAGACCAAGGATGTCATCATCGCCGTAGCCAAGGTGGCGCAGAAAAACACCAAGCTCATCATCGACGAGCAGAGCAAGGAATATTGGAAGTGGCGCGACAGCATTCTGGCTTACGAGGAACTGATGCTCGAGACGCTCACTTTCGACCTGATGATCGAGACCCCCTATACGCGGCTGTACGAGCAGCTCGGGCAGCTGGATTTGGCGCAAAACAAGCCGCTGCGCGACTCGGCCTGGGCCTTCTGTAACGACGCATGCCTGACCGTGCTGCCGCTGCTGCTCACGGCGCGCGACATCGCCATCGCCGCCATCTTCTTCGCCACGTCGGTCACGCGCGAGCGCATCGACGACGTCCACGGCGAGCCCTGGTGGCAGTACCTCAAGGGCAACGAGACCAATACCGTGCGCGCCGTCCAGCTCATGACCGAGTTCTACAAGGAGAACCCCCTGCGCAAGCAGGACTCCAAGGTCCCCGGCTCGCCCGAGTTTGTCCTCGAAAACACGCGCCGCCGCGGCGAGCTCAGCCTCAGCCAGATGGAGCTCGATAGCCAGTACGGGACGCCGACGCCGCTGGGCACAGATCGAGGCGGGACACAGAGCCCTCGAGCCAGGGTTAATGGCAGGGCTGAGAACCACGACGCTAAAGAGGTTACCATCAAGAAGGAGGAGGGTGCCGAATCGGCCGCAGCGGCGCCTGCTAGGAATGGGGAGGCTACTGCTGCTGAGAACAACCGCATGGAGATTGAATCAGAGATGGACAGGGGCGACTCGGATGCTGCGCTCAAGGTGGCGGCGAGCGATTTGGCGGTGCATGAGGGGAGTGTGCCAAACGGGAGCGGCGGCGGCTTGGTTTCACCGTGCATAAAGCGGAAGAGCGTGGAGCCCGAAGGGGAGGATGAAAGGGAGGCGAAGAAGCCGCGGTTGGATGAGGACGAGGATGAGGGGGAGATTAAGGGGTCTTGATTTTCCCCTATCTTCACGACGAATTGTATTCTTCTCCCTATTTTATTTTCTTGGGGTTCAGGATCGAATTTCGGGGGACTTTATGGCTGGCGTTGGCGGTAGCCAAGGAGGCCTGGGGTTGGTCTGGGCTGGGGAACGCGGAACCATGTGGTCTCTTTTTCCACCTCTGGTGATCATGAACTTCTTTTTATTGCTTTAACCCAGGGGGGGGGGGGCTTTGGGAGAGCATGGGATTGTACTCGTACATATTACCTTTTGATTCCCAGAGAGATTGGCCCGCTGCCAGGTCTTTTTCTTATTCTTTTTCTTGACAGCGGGAGTACGATAGGCCCATGAGGGTAAAGGCAGAAAGAGGTCCAGCTACGGCGGTCTCCCAACGCCCAGAAATAATTCCAATGAATTACTGACCATCCCCCAGCATTGTCCATGGGTATACCCCAAAAACACATATATTCCCTCGCCACTACTACATATCACCCGCCCGCTCCCCATACTCCCTCACTATCACTCCCGGCCGCCTCTCATCCAAAAAATCCACCAAATCCACCATGTTCCCGCACGCCATCATGGCCGCCCGCTCAGGTTTGCTCAGCAGCGCCCGCTTGTTGGGGCCCATCCCGGGCCCGCACATCTCGCTCAGGTGGTGCAGCACCAGCTTGTGTGGGAGCGGGCTCCGCGCCACCTTGTTGAGGAAGGTGGAGACGGCTTCCCACGGGCAGGCGTCGTGGCCTGCGTAGAGGGCGGGGTTGGCGAGGATGGCGCGGGCGGACATGAGGCCTGCGAGTTTGGGGAGGTGGGTTAGCGGGTTGGGGGTGGGGAGGGTTGTTGGGTTAGGGTCGGCAGAGGTGGTGATGGTTGGAGTGAGTAAAGGGGAGGTAAAGGGGAGGGCGTTGAGCGCAAAGACGTCGCCGGAGAGGAGGATGGGGACGCGGTCGCCAAAGGTGGAGGTCAGGATCTCGAGGGCTTCGAGGTTGATGGGTGTGCTGGAGGGGGTTGAGCGGGTGCGCGGGTGGATGGTGAGCCAGTCGATGTGGCGGTCGTTCTCGGGGCCGAGGACGGTGGTGATGAAGTCCATTGTTTTGCTGTCGAGGTGGGTTAGTACCACCCCCTGATCGGTTTGTGAGGAGCAGGCAAACCTACCGGAGATCCTTGTGCACCCGGATCTTGACGCTGACACTCCTTCCCTTGGGGTTTTCCATGTCCTTTTCCTTACCCACGCCCCAGCCATCTCGACGTAGCTGCTCCCGGGTCTCAACAACCATATCCCGAACTAGTTCCCGCTTCTCCATCAGGGCGGCCCCCAGGGTCTCGGCACAGGCCCACGACTGGGGACAGCCGCAGTTCAGGTCGACGCCGTTGCAAAAAGCGGCCACAAGGGAAGAGGCCCTGGCGAGTTCTTGAGGATCATTTGCGCCGAACTGGACTATTGTTGGGGGCTGGGGCCCGTTGGTGGATATTGTGAAATCTGTGACAGTCAGGGGCCGGAGTCAAGGTCGAGGCGACGGGATCGGGACTGACCGCTGTCTCTTGCAAATCGGTTTCTGTTAAACTCTTTGGCCAATATCATGGGCGTCCAGCAAAGATCGGTCCCGTAAGCATGGGCTGTCTGGCGGAAGGCGAGCTGTTCGACTTGTCAGGGGTTGCCCTAGAGAAGGGAAACAAGTGGTCTGAGGGTTCTTGCCTTGCTGTAGCGCACCATAGGTGCCAGTGTATATAGAAGCCTCTTTTCATTTTTGGCAATATCAAATAGTTTGAGCGGGCTGGTATCGATGAGTTAGTTGTGAGTGAGTGAGAAGGGGAAAAAAAAAGAAGGGAGAAAAAGAAGGGAAAAAAAAAGGAAAAAGTTAGTCTTACTGAATAAAATCAAGATCTGACATGTCGGCCATAGTGTTTAAGAGTGCGGTCCATAAACCATAAAACAGAGAAAGGCAAACGAGTATAAAGGCTTGACAGTTCTCGCGGATGAAGAGAGCCGGCAGTTGAGCCTTGAACTTCTTTTGACCCACCAGGAGTTAGCAGTGGTCAGTGGTCGATGGTCACCTCAGTGGTCTCCCACAGAAGCAGCCCCCCGCAATGTGGGGGATTTCCCAGTGCAGGTACTAGACAGCGCTGATTGGCTCGCTGATCTGCTCGAGTCGAACACGTTAGCCATTCGGGGAAAACATTGCCATGCCGGAATGCCCGTGTAACACGTCACACAGGACGGCAGCCCCGGACGAAGACTGGACAGGGTGGCGTTGTCTTCAAGAAGCTTTCTAGACACAGTGAAGGGAATCTTGAATGTGTCCAAAGAAGTCGGTTGTTGCATATTATTGACTTGTCTGAAACCGAAGGGTTAATAAACAAGTGAAAGAAAAAAGTATGACCGGGTGCTTATCGTTGGCCTGTCTAAAGGCGAGAGAAAAAAGAAGAAAAAGTGAAAAATGGATGCCCGGTAGCGGACCGAACCGTCGACGTGAACCTATATATATAAGATAACTTAATACCTAGTGATATGGTTGATTCACACGACCGTCCGACGTAGCTCGCTGAGCTACGCCACTACCGGGCACCCGATAGCCCACTGCGGTCGACAGGTTTATCAACCTTGGCCAGCCCTGGCCTCCCTCCTGGGTATTCGTCCCATCTTTCACGGTCCAAAATTCTTCACCCGTGCCCGTACCTTGCCAATCTCAGATAATAAACGCACCGTGTGGTCAAGCCAGTCAGTGCTCTTGTGTGAACCTTGTTCTTTAAGTGTTGGGTCGGTCTCCTACTTTCTGTACCGTTATTCCCCCTGTGGACAAGAAGATCTCAATGAGCTAACACAGCCTACCAAGTGATTCATGGTCGACAAGACTCCCTACTCCTAACCATGACTATGAAACATCAAACTGGCGTCGCCGTGTAAGTAACAGTCGGGATCGTGTTGGTTGAGCAAGGCGGAGCCGTAAAGGTAGGCCAGGGCTTGCAGTCAGGGAAGCATCTACGGAAAATGGGTCAGTATCCTTCCATGGAAACTGCTTCAGGGGCAACATACCCTCCGTACATCTGCCCGCACTCGTTGATTCCGTCCCAGCAGACTTGCTGACCGCTGCCATCACAGGTGCTATTCGACGTGCTTGTGGTGGTGGTGGAGGCAGTTGAGCATGGCGGGGCTGTAAACGTAGGCCAGGGACTGCAGTCGGGGAAGCATCTATAAACCAAATGTGAGTATCTTCATACGGAGAGCAGCGGGGGTGTAACATACCCTCCATACCACTGCCCACACTCGTTGACACCGTCCCAGCAAACCTGCTGACCGCTGCCGTTGCAGGTGCTGTTCGAGGTACTTGTGGCGCTAGAGGTTGTTGAGCAAGGGGGCGCCGTAAACGTAGGCCAGGGGCTGCAGTCAGGGAAGCACCTATGAAATGGTGTCAGTATATCCCGACAGGGAGCGACTGGGAATGAAACATACCCTCCATACCACTGCCCGCACTCATTGACGCCGTCCCAGCAAACCTGCTGGCCACTACCGTTACATGTGCCACTCGAGCATGGGGGAGCCGTGAAGGTGGGCCATGGAGTGCAGTCGGGGAAGCATCTGTAGAGGAGGCTTCAGTATCTCTTACGGGATTTTACAGCAGCAGAAGTGTATCATACCCTCCGTACATCTGGCCACACTCGTTTACGCCATCCCAGCAGACCTGTTGACCGCTGCCGTTGCAGGTGCTGGTCGTTGAGCTGCTTGGGGGCACAGTGATAACAGTAGTGACTGTCTTGGTGACGGTCCCACAATTGCCGTGCTTCTTGGGTTTGTCCGCAACCGGGACGGCTGTGACCAGTCCTCCCAGGAGGAGGGCTGACGAGAGCAGGGGCAAAACACCCGCGTAATGCATCTTGAGAAGTTGAGCGAATGGTAGCACAAGGCAAGCGATTGACAGCTGAATGTCTCAGACGGGAAGGAGATAGTCGGAGCGTGCTTTCATGAAGAGATGGCGCGCGAAGCAGACATATAGTAAATGTACAGAACCCAAGCCAATTTACACCGGTACGATGCGACTGTAGTGCTGAAAACAGCACGCCCGAACCGTCGCTTGATTGTCGCTTGACTTCATCATTAATACCTTGGTCCTATCATAGCACAGACAGCTCGCTTGTGCGCACCACTCCAAGGCAGCCCGCCCTCGTATCCAACGCGGACGTACTGGCGCCACAAAGAAAGCCAAGACGGGCGCTAGGGGAGAGGGCTGCAAAGGGTTCCGCGGGGAAGACGAGGTACCGAAGGCTGAGGGGGCGGATACAGAATGATCCCGCTAGGAGAAGTAGGGTAGGGCTGCGTAAAAGAACAGAGTTAATTTAGGAACAGTACGTCGTAGTCAAGGGAGGGGAGGGTTGCAAGGAACCCTCGAGATTCGAGGAAATGCGGAGCGCAACGAATCTGCTTTTGGCATTGACGTTGCGGAACGGCCAAATTGGGAAAACCACAACGAGACTCGGCCGCCCAAGGCAGGCACCATTCCGATCGTGGTCAGGCTCAAGCCACAGCCTGCCAGGTGGTCTCGTGTATGCAGCGGCAAGCGTGCTTGGCATTGCTGCCACGACTGTGATCTGATGCGTTAAAAGACGGGAAGACAGGACGGAAGCAAATGAGTCACGAGATGGATAAAAGGTTTCCTGAATGTCCAGTTGCGGCTGAGGATGGCCCTCTTGGAAGATAGATGAGTTGTTTTGACGGTTCCTGTTGGGTTGACAACATACACGCATTTCGGCTCCGTTGTCGTAAATGAAAGATGCAGTACAAGGCAAAGGGCAGAAATGGCGGGCGAGGCCTTGAAATGTTCAAGCTTGGAAGAGATTAAGCAAGAACATCTCAGTGTGCGACTGCCAATCTCGACTCTCTAGGCGTGGTTCACAAGAGGAAGGTAGACCAGTTGGCACTTGCCGTTGGGGTGCTGTTCTTCCATGGGCGTCGTCATGACACGTCAAAAGCTTCCCTGCTTCCTGCCAATTTGAGCTGTAATGGCAAAGAAGGTGGGAGAGTTTAAAGCCAGATGCTCCGGGGTTTGAAGGAAATGGGCGGATCTGGCTGAAAATAAGTGCCTGTCTTTTACCACTGGCTTATAACTTCATCAGAAGTCCCGAAGTAGGTGATTAACCTCGAGCACGACAAGAGGTCAGCAACCACGCAAGATGTCGGCTGTGTCGGGAGAAGATATCACCGTGAGAGGAAGGTGTAACCTGGAAACACGAAAGGGAAGAATGCACGAACCTGGAGCGATGATGATATGGCCGGGTTGAAGAGAGGCAGGAGACAACGGGTCATAACAGACTCCTACGCCTCCCAGCAAAGCAAAAAGAAAGTTGACGACAGCCTCATCAGCCTCATCGGCACCACACCTCTGTCCAACCAACCCACATAGTAACCCATACCCGACGACACACAACCCAAAATACCGCCACTGCCATGAAACTCCCAACTCTCGCCCTCACCCTCCTCGCCTCGACGGGCCTCACAACTCCCCTCCGCAGAGACACCACCCATCAACTCTTCACTCTCCGACTCTCCTCGCAAGTTCACCTCCCCCTCCCGTACCCATTCCCAGCTAACTAACCCTCCGCCTAATTCCCAGCCCCGACCCCTCCCTCAACAACCACTGCCTCACCACCTCCCCCGAAACCAACACCACCCTCCTCCTCATCACAACCACCTCCTCCTTCACAACCGCCCCACCAATCCACTTCTACGCCCTCACCAACCCCACCACCAACCTCTCCGAGCTGCGCACTGTACCCCTTACATCCCACTCCGAAGGCACTACACTCGCGCTGGTGGGCACCAACGGCCTGTTTGACTTTGCAAGTCTCGCTGATCCGACGGCTGTGGCGGCGGCGGCGGAGTCGGAGGGGGGAGTGTGTGATTGGATTTCTTTTAAGCTTGTTGATGATGAGGACGGGGAGGGTGAGGATGGGGATGGGGATGGGGATGGGGAAGGGGTGTTGAGGTATGCTGGGAAGGGAGAAGGAGGGGGTGGTGGGAGGTGGGTTGCTTTACCGATGGGGGAGGGAGATGGGGAGTGGAGTGTTAAGTGGAAGGATGGTGAGTGGCTGTTTTGTTTTGTTGTGAGAGGCATGTCGCTGACCTCGGGTGAAGCCAATGCTTGGATGACGGCGAATTACATGCCTGTTGAGGTTGTGTATGAAGTCATTAAGGAGTGAGGTATTGGTGGGTAAAGGGTGTCGCATGGGGCCAGTGTGGATGGACGGGTCTATAGCACCGCTCCTGACACAGGCTCCGGTCAGCTGTTGCGCGGAACATCGATTGGTATAATGTAACATTGTTGTTGTATCCTTCTCGAACTGCGCTCTCCTTTCGACCGTTTATACAAAATTGAGCGTCAAGGCACGCGATTTCCTTGGCCCTGACGTCAACACGATCCAACTCGTGATATTTGCCTCAAATAGGCCACGCAAAACCTAAAACAAACCATCCTATTCTGCTGTGACAAAGTAAACTCCAACCATGCAGGAGACCAGGGTACAGTTTACATATCTACCAAAGTCCGATATTCAGGACTATCCCAACCGCCCACGCTTTTGCCACCCCTCCACCCTCCGTAGCCTTCTCTTCATTCTTCAATCTTCACACACCTCCCATTTCTGTCTAAAACGCCATCTCCTTCTTGATGGAGGCAATAGCCAGACCGGGGTTGAGGCCCTTGGGGCACGTCCGGGTGCAGTTGAGAATGGTGTGGCAACGGTACAGGCTCATCGAGTTGTTGAGGGCGTCCTTGCGCTCGGCCGTGCGCTCATCACGCGAGTCGGCCAGCCACCGGTACGACTGGAGAAGGATGGCGGGGCCGAGGTACTCCTCCGAGTTCCACCAGTACGAGGGGCAGGATGTCGAGCAGCACGCGCACAGGATGCACTCGTAGAGACCGTCGAGCTTCTTGCGGTCCGCCTTGGACTGTCTGTATTCCTTGCCCTGTGGAAGTGTCAGTAGAATGCTCACCCGAAACCCAAGAGGCGTAGCTTCGGCAAACTCACATCCGGCGCGGGGGTGTCCCTCTGCAGATACGGCTTGATCGACTTGTACTGCTTGTAGAACTGGGTAAGGTCGGGAACCAGGTCCTTGACGACGTAGGTGTGCGGGAGCGGGTAGATCTTCATGTCGGCCTTGTCCTCGGCGGGGATACGGCCTGTCGCAGAAGGTTAGTATCTTCGCGTTCCGTGGATTCCGGTCTTTCCGAGCCCAAGACACAACATACACAGGCAGGCGAGGGTGTTGGTGCCATTGATGTTCATGGCGCAGCTGCCGCAAATGCCCTCTCTGCAGCTCCGGCGGAAGGTAACGGTCGGATCGATCTCGTTCTTGATGCGGATCAGGGCGTCGAGGACCATGGGTCCGGTCTTGTTGAGATCGAGGGTGTAGCTCTGCATGCGCGGCTTCTCGGTCGGCTTGTCGGGGTTCCAGCGGTAGAGCTGGAAGGTCTTGAGGTTGGCCTTCTCGCCCGAGGCCGTCTGGGATTGCTGGGCAGCGTCGGCGACCTGGGCCATGCCGCGGGCGGAAGCGGGAGCGGCGACGCGCAGGGCCGGCCTAGACGCAGCGGCGCCGAGGAGGCGGGCGGATGAAGAGCGGAGAGCTGCCATGGTCGCGAGACGGGCAATTGATACAACGCTTGCACTGGCGACGTCGGCGGTTGCGGTCGGGGCAGAAATGCACAAGTGGAAAAGGCCTCGGGGCTCGGGACGGCAGGCACGCTGTTGGTGGCACTGGATTGCAGTGGATCGCAGTTTCCCGGAACCCGACCGAGGTAGTTACTGAGCCAATCACGTTGCATCAATTCCTAACCGTCTGCTCCCGAAGGCAATGAAGCAGGCTCATGATTGCTTAGGTAATTAAGTGGGGAATCTTCGGGAGTCTCTTTCTCCAGATCAACGTCACATTTACGGTGGAGCCAGCCTCTGAGTCTTGTGAGGAAATGCCTTCTTTGAACTTTTACGCGATGGCTAAGAACATCTGCGGCTTCATATCGCTTCATGTCTTAGGTTTTCGTCTTTTATATCTCTCCTTCTTCCTCCCTTGCGGCCCCATTAGTTTCATCTTCTTGTTACTTAGAGTCTTTAATTGTTTATTCCCCTTCTTTTGTTTCTCAACCCTTCTTCTCTTCCCTTTCCTACGAGACGCAATCGTGCTACTAGGGAGCTAGTTCTTCGACTGCATAGCTTAAATAATGCGGCTTTAGCCCCCCAGACCCTTCTAGTATCCCTCATCTAGTACTTCGTACCGGTGCACTAAACATCGAAATTGTATTCGACAGAGCGAGAGTTACCTAGAGTCCCAAACTAACAGGACCTAGGGTTGCTCACCTTGGCTAGGCTCTCAGAGATTTAGTCACAGCCTGCCATCCGGCTCTTCGTCTGTGTGAACAAAGTCCGTTTAATCCCGCCACTTGTGCTCGACGGGATCGTATCCTAGGACATCCGGCTCGATATTCAGACTCTTGAGCATCATCAGCATCGTAAACCCCTGCAAACAGTTAGCCTGGTTCTCCCATAACAGCGTTTCATCATAACTCACATTTTCCTCACCCTCCTCCTCTTCCTCTGTCCCTTGCTGCCCCTCCAAGTCATAACTCTCCTTCTGCTCCTCATCATCCTCATCATCCTCCCCACCCTCCCCACCACCATCCGGCTTCTCCTCTCCAAACCCATCGTCGTAAAACCCCCGCCGTCTCGTCTCCCTCCAAGCCCTCCCCCCACCCATCCCGTCGACCCTCCCTCTAATCAACCCAAACAACTCATCCGCCGCAACCCTGCTCGCAGCCTTCCACTTCCCAACCAACTCCTCCAGCTCCTCATCCACTTCCACCTCTTCATTTTCCCCATTCCCCCTATCAGACCGTTTCTGCCGTCGCAAAGAAGCCAACTCCATCTGCCGCGCCTGCCGGATAAGCTCCAGCTGCTGTTGTGTCTGGCGAAGCTGGGCGTTGAGAGACTTTTGGGAGGCGTGCATCTGCTGGAGGAGGCTGTCGTCATCCGAAGGGGGAGGCTGGTTGTCAGTAATAAGACTGGATTTGGGACCGTGGCTGCTGCTGGGTGTCGATGCAGATGCCAGTTTGGATGTGAAACCTGTAGTAGGGCGTTCTTTTCTGCTTTTTGACGTAGTGAACGACAGACTTGGGCTGGGCCTGGCCAGGGGTGATGCAGCTGAAGCAGTCCTTCGCGCTGGTGTTGGTGTTGCAGGGGCCCCGGGAGCGGTGATGCCCGCGCGATTGATGCTGGGTGAGCTCTCAACACCGGCGCTGGTGACAGGTCGGTTCTGCTGCCGACTTATCAGGGGCGAGCGAAAAGGCTTCCGGAGGGTGGCATTGGCGGCATCAAGGCGGCGTCGCTTGGCTGATGGGCCGCCGTTTGGGGTTTGAGACGACATTTTGGAGATCGGCTGGTCAAGTGCATTATTAATGAGTATTGCGTTACATTTCGTTTGCTCAGTCGTTCGCTCTGTTTTGGGCGGATGAGGGATGAGGAAGATGGAGAGTTTTGAGTTGAAAGTACTTGCAAGGTTGAAGGTGAGAGTTGGGAAGTCGCTTTGTGTTAGTGGATTGACCATCAGTACGGCTCTGAGTGGTGCAAGGCTTGGAAACCGCAAGTTGCAAAACAAGGTGAAAAAGATGAATTTGAGTCTGGATAACATGATGCAGTATTCTGTTGTATTTCATAAGCATGTAAACATTCATTCGAGTTTCTACTCCCAGTATGTACATACACTTAACACTTAATACACAATTGAACACCTCCCACTCACCAGCCAACCGTTGAGACGCTAACCAAGTCTAATCGCAATTGTCTGTCTGTAATTCAACAAGCCAAAACGCCGCCGCTCCATGCCATAGGAAATCTGTACACCTCAAAACTGCCATGTCCCCTTAACCTCAATGCCCCACTCCCCCAGCAGCCCACTGCCCAAACCCTGGATCCCCAGGCTGCGGAAAGAAGCCCCGTTCCTGCTGCACCGGTGGTTGCTGGCCTGCGCCAGCTGCTCCCGCCTGAGCACCCTGCTGCTGCTGCTGCTGCTGCTGCTGCTGCCTCCTAATCTCCTCCTCTTGCCGCCTCGCCGCCTGCTGCTGCCGCTGCTGGCGGTACAAAACAAGGAAAACCAGCGCGGCAGCCAGGCACAGGATCACGACACTTTCCATAATGCCCTCATCGAAATCCGGCCCGTCGCCCCCTGGCATGCCGTCGTCATAGTTGTCGTAGAGGTCATCGTAGTACGGGCTGTCGTCCTGCAAGAAGTTATTGATCCACTCGCTAAGGGACCAGTCTTGGTTTGGCGCTGTGAAAGGAAAGCATGTCAGTTGGGGTTCACAGAATTGGTTCAGAGTATTGGGCTCCCTTCTTACCTTCTTCGTCCTGGATTGAGTTGATCTTGCCATGCGTTATGGTGTTCCAGGCGCTCTTAGCCCGCAATTTCAGCAGGCTGAGCGCGACAGGGAGGTATGCCTCGACGTTGGTGTCAAGCGCCAAGTCATAGTTCCGTTTGGCCAGATGATAGTCCTGGTCCAGACCGATGCCATGCTCATGCATCCACCCGAGGTTGTACAGCGCCTGCGCGCTCTGCAGGTACTCCGACGCTCCCGTGTAGCACTGGACGGCCTTGTCAACGTCGACTTCGGTGCCTATCCCGTACAGGTAATAGTCGCCCATCTTGACCAGGGCGTCAATAGTGCCCTGGCGAGACGAGCGCGTCCAATATATCAGTGCCAGAGTCGGGTTCTGCAAGAGAGGCGATGTCGGGGCGCGAGGGAGCAGCCACTGGGGGATGGGCAGCCGAGACTTGTTAGGGTCCAGGATGCTGGCGACATTGTTCTGCGCCTTCTCGTACCCCTGCTCCGCCGCGCCTAAGTACTCGAGCAATGCCAGCTCCGTATCACCGTCCTCGTATGCCAGGTTCGCTTCGGCCCAGGACGAGACAAGCGGCTCGGCTTTCTCGGCTACGCTCTTGTAGTATGTTACAGCCGTGTTGCAGGATTTCTCACGGCCGGCACCGAGAAAGTTCATTTCGCCAATGTAGTAGTAGGCTTCAATGTTGGCCCACCGTGCAGCGAGCTCGAAGTAGTGGTTCGCGGCGGCCAGGTCCTCGGCGTGGCCCTGATCGAGGTAAAGCGATCCGAGATGCACTTGCGCGGGCGCATAATCCTGGTTAGCGGCCGTCTTGAAGAGTTCGGTAGCCTGGATGATGTCGGACTTGACGCCATATCCGTGAAGATACAACAGACCCAAGCCGTACTGGGACTGGGGGTCCTTGAAGAGAGCCCCGCGCTCAAACCAGAACTTGGCGCGGTCAAAGTTTTGGTCGAGGCCTTCTCCTCGCATGTACATGCGCCCTATGAAGCCGGCCGCCTTGGCGGCCGTCTTGTCCAGCCCAGGCTTGGGATTCTCGACCGGACGGTTCTTCTTCCAGAACTTTTGCGTGACATCAAAGAAATACCGCCTGGCCAGGACCATGTTCCTGTCGAGGCCCCTTTGCCCCTCGTAATATATACGACCGAGGTTGTACGAGGCCTTGAAATCGCCCTTCTGGGACATGAGATCGAGGTACTCAATAATATCCTCGATCGATGCATAGGCATCCGAATTAGGGTGTGCCTTTACCGCGTTGTCCCCAGCACTCGACGCGCTGGCTCCTTCTCCGTAGGCGCCGCCCGTCTCATCGGCGATTCGGTACGCCTCCGAGACCCAGCCCTTCCCACCGGGAGGGCCTGACCGATACCATTCCATCGCCTTGTCGGCAACCCGTTTATAGTACTTAGCGGCCACGTCACAGTTCTTAGGTGTGCCGATGCCCGCGTGGTGCCGGAAAGCGACCGTCATCTCGGCCCTGGTGTGTCCCCTGTTTGCGGCAAAGGTGTAGTACAGCAGCGCCCTGGCCTGGTCGCGCTCCACGGCTCCTCCGATCCCGGTCGAGTACATGAGCCCCATCATGTATAGGGCCGAAGAGTTCCCGTTGAGTAATGCCAGCTGGTGGTAATAGTCGAAAGCAGTCGCGAAGTTCCTCGGATGCGAAAAGTTGCCGTAGAAGTTCATCTCGGCAAGGACGTACAGGGCATCCGAGTTATTTTGCCGAGCCGACTCCTCGAGGAGCTTGGTCGCATGAAGCAGCGTGCTGCTAAGGACCTTCTTGGGAGACGAGTCGGGCGGCGGGGCGCTGAGGCGGAGGGTCGGGAGGGCCTTGAGGGCGAACTGCACGGCAGTGCCGAGGAGGCCATGCTGTTTCCGCACCCGGTGGTGCAATGGCTGGTATAGCTTGCGCAGGTCGGCGAGAGCGGAGTCGACGAGGTCGGCACCTAATACCCGTCAATGTCAGTGAGTGATCCATCTACTCGGATACCACGACGCCGCGTACCTGGTTCCCTGACCACTGGCGCCCCGCCCTGGGGCGCTACCTCTGCACGAAATGCGTCGCCATTTGTTTCCTCGGCCGTGTCGCCGGCGAGTACATGTTGATTGGCCTGCGCCTCGGCGTAAGAAAAGGCTACGGCCTGCAAGAGCACTGGAGCAAGCCGTGTTAGTGAAGGATGCTCAGGGCCTCTGTTTCAGGTGGTCGGTCGGCGGCTTACGGAACAACCACACGATATATTGCCTCATGGTCGGCTCTTGCTAATCAGAAGGTTGTAATTCGAACTCGTTATGCCATGATCAGGCAGAAAGTTAGGGAGGGAGGCGGTGAGGTGGGAAATGGTGAAGCTCACGCGGCCGTGTTGGTGATCCGGAATTATACCAGCTGTCCAGAACAAGCTCCCCACTGCGGGAGCGATGCAGTGACGCAGTTACCTAAGCTGCGCCTGCAGGTCCGGCAGGGATAAGACAGGGGTACAACTGCTGAAGAGCCTGTCAGCCGGTGACAGCTGGTAAAGAGTGACAGCAGACTTTCAGTGTTGCTGGATCACGGCCAAATTCGATTTGGGGTTTAAAAGAGCACTTTTTAAAATTCAGGAAAACTGAAGAGTAAGAGGTGCAGATCCCCATCGTGGAACAAAGTCTAATTGGTAAGCTGTCTTTATTTCTCACCTTTAATCCAACAAAGCATTCACGCCAAGCCAATTCCCCAAAGTTGGGTTCCAATGCCTAAAACTTTCACAAACCCACGACTTACACATGAAAACTGACTAAGCGCTGGGTTGAGACTTGACAGAGCACAGAGCCGACAAGATGTACGAACTAGCCTGTTCTGACGGGTACAAATACCCCGGCCCGGAGACCTATGTCCTGGATATTCTCCCTACTGCGTCCGGGCTTGCCGCGACTGCTTCAGATCAGACCCTCAGTCTCTTTGACCCCCTGAGACTGAGCCAAGGGCCGGTCAAGAAGATCAGAACAGACCATGGGAACATCACTGCGGCCAAGGTATACGGCGCAGCCGACTCGATCATCTGCACGGCAGGAGAGAATGGCACCGTCTCAGTGTGGGACTTGCGCCTAGACCCGGCCAGTGCCAGGGCTCTGCAAATAGGGGGTGAGTCTCTCATCATGCATTCACAACATTGAACAAACTAACAATGAAGTTAGGAAACCTACCTGGCTTTCTATCCCTCGCATGCTCCAATGAGACCAACACCGTCTTTGCCGGCACCGAGCTAGCCAACCACCAAGCCTCCATCCTAATTTGGTCAGTTTCTCATCTCTTTCTCCTGCTGTAAATAAAGATACATACATACTAACTTCCCGTTCTGCAGGGACCTCCGCTCGCCCTCCTCCCCACGCACCCAATACAACGACCTCCACTCGGACGACATCACCGAGGCAAGCTTCTCCCCCCCCGCCATATCCTCCCCCTATTACTAACCCCCTTCCCCCTCTAAACAGCTAACCCCCCACCCCACAACCCCCACCCTCCTCCTCTCCGGCTCAACCGACGGCGTCATCAACATAACCGACACGCTCAACCCGGACGAAGACGACGCCGTCCAAGCCGCCTTCAACCACGGCTCGGTGCACCGCGCCGGGTTCCTCAACGCGGCCGGCGAGGTCTTTGCCGCGTCGCACGACGAGAAGCTGGCGCTGTACGACATGGCCGAGCAGACGCACACGGGCGGCGCGACGGTGGATTTTGGCGACGTGCGCGAGTTGCTGGGGTGTCAGTACCTGTGTGGGGTGATGGGTAAAGGGGAGGGGCATGGGGCGGTGGTGGGTGTTGGGGCGCAGGAGTGAGTAACTTTTTTTTTGTTTTCTTTTCCTTTTCCTACTATCATTCGGTGGTGATGGCTACTAACGGGGGTGGAAATAGTCGGGAGACATTCCAGTTGTTTCATCTAGCAAAGGGCGCTGGCGGGTGGGGGTTGGATAAGGAGACGGTTGTTGGACTGCCGGGAGCTCATGGAACCGAGGTGGTGCGGAGTTTCTGCTTCTTTGATGAGCAGCAGATGGTCTTCACTGGCGGTGAGGACGGATGTGTCAAGGCTTGGAGGCCCGGTAACTAGGTTTGAGGAGTGGACGAGAGCAACTCGGGTTTTCTTTGGTATTAAAAATTGGCATGGCGCGGCATGCTTTTTTACTTGACTATTTTACTATAGACTAGGCCTGGCAATCTGCGTGGCCGCTCCCGACCTATAAGGATATTCCCCTCCCATTAGAACCGCCGCTCGTTTTGGTAAGCAACTCAAAACTCCTTTTCATCAACTCGTGACGAACGTTGCATGCACCCCAGAGCCACTCACTGCAGGTTCTCAATCACCAGGGCCGAAGCGCCGCCACCACCGTTGCAGATGCCAGCCACACCGATCTTGCCCTTCTTCTCGCGCAGCACCGACGTCAGGGTCGTGACGATACGGGCACCCGACGCACCCAGCGGGTGGCCGATGGCGACGGAGCCACCGAAGACGTTGACGGTCTCGGGATCGAGGCCCAGAATCTTCATGTTGGCCAACGCCACCACCGAGAAGGCCTCGTTGATCTCGTAGTAGTCGACGTCCTTCTCCGTCAAGCCGGCGTGCTTAATGGCCTTGGGGATGGCCAGCGCCGGGGCGACGGTGAAGCGAGGGGGGTCCCGCGCCGCATCAGCCCAGCCGAGGATCTTGGCCAGAGGCTTGATGCCCAACTCCTTGAGCTTGGCCTCGGAGACGAGCACCACCGCGGCGGCACCGTCGTTGATGGGAGCGGCGTTGGCAGCCGTGACGGTGCCGCCGTTGGGGATAAAGACGGGGCGGACCGTCTTCAACTTGTCGACGTTGAGGTTCTTCACCTCGTCGTCCCGCTCGACCTTGATGGGAGGCTTGCCCCGGCCGCCGCTCACCTCGATGGGCGCAATCTCGGTGAACAGGCCGGCCTCAGTAGCAGCCTGCGCCTTCTGGTATGTCTTGATGGCGTACTCGTCCTGCGCCTCGCGCGACAGGCCGTATTCCTGGCTGCAGAGCTCGCCCTGCATGCCCATGAGCTCCTGCTTGCCGTAGGCGTCGCGGAGGCCATCCTTCTGCACACCATCAACGAGGGAGACGTCGCCGTACTTGGAACCGGTGCGGGAGGTGGGGAGGTAATGCGGCGTGTTGGACATGCTCTCGGTGCCGCCGGCCACAACGATTGAGGCGTTGCCCGTCATGATGGTCTGGGCGCCGAGGATGATGGCCTTCATGCCCGAGGCGCACACCTTGTTAATCGTTGTGCAGACGACACCGTCCGAGAGGCCAGCACCGAGGGCACACTGGCGGGCAGGAGCCTGGCCGAGGCTGCGAGGAAGGATGAGCGGTTAGAACACCGTCTCCAAGGCGGGGTAGTCTTGTCTGCATGGTCACCTACTTGGCCGAGAGGACATTGCCAAAGAAAACCTCCTCAACATCCTGAGGCTTGACCTGGGGGACACGCTCGATGGCAGCTGTTTATCCGTTTCTATTAGGAGCAGGTCTTCGTCAAGGGGTAAGGCTCAAAGCGTACCCTTGATGGCGTGCGACCCCAACTGGGTCGCGCTGAGGCTAGAGAGACTCCCGAGGAAGCTGCCGACCGGAGTCCGCGCAGCCGAGACAATGTACACAGGGGGAAGGCCGGCCATTTTGACGATAATTTTTGCAAGAGAGAGAAAGGAACCAAAATCTGGGATGAACCGTTGGGGGTTTGTCGGTGTACGGAGGTGTGGTGGGGGTATTTCAACTGAGCCGAGCCTGATTGATAAGATATGAATGCCCCTCCTCCCCTGACAAGGTTGCTGGTTGCCGGCGCACAGAATCCACTAAGCGGAGACCAAATCAATCAAACTGCAGGGACCAAGACTCCAAGGTCCGATCCCGGGCTTGGCCGGGAAAGCGCCGGGCAAGGGTCTAGCTGTGGCTCAACCGCTTAGCCACAGCTTCTTTTTTTGGCCCGCCTGAGGCTGACATCACCACCCACGCGACGCGACTGGAACTTCGTTTTCGGCATTGGATTGATTTCGGGCCATTTGACACCGGACACACCGATTCGGCCACCAACACAACAGCAACCATGGATGACGATTTGTACGACGAGTTTGGAAACTTCATTGGGGAGGAAGTCGAGGCATCGGAGGAAGAATCCGAACATGGCGTCGACGTGGGCAACTATGCCTACGATGAATACCCCGAGGCGGCACCCGAAACTACTGCCGAGGAACATATGGAAATTGATGGTATGCATATGCATCATATGCATTGGCTAGGGCCCAATGCGCTTTTGGATGGCAGCTGACCCTGGCGACAGATGAAGGACCCTCCAACGCCGTCATCCTCCACGAAGACAAGCAGTACTACCCGACGGCGGCCCAGGTGTACGGGGAGGGAGTCGAGACATTGGTGCAAGAGGAGGATGCGCAGCCGTTGACACAGCCCATCGTTGCCCCGGTCGAGCAGAAGAAGTTCAGCATCGAGGAGGCAGACCTTCCGCCCGTCTTCTTCGACCGCAGCTTCATGACCGATCTCATGAACTTCCCCGACCAGATTCGCAACGTCGCATTAGCGGGGCATCTGCATCACGGCAAGACAGCCTTTATGGACATGCTTGTTCTCGAGACCCACGCCATTACCGACCGGTTGGAGAAGCGGACAGGAAAGAAGCGCGACGAGCAGCTCAGATACACGGATGTCCATGTCATTGAGCGGGATCGGGGGCTCTCGATCAAGGCGGCGCCCATGAGCCTAGTGCTCCCCAGCACAAAGGGGAAATCACATCTCGTCAACATCATCGACACCCCCGGCCATGTGGATTTTGTCGACGAAGTTGCAGCATCGCTTCGACTGGTCGACGGTGTGTGTCTGGTGGTTGATGTGGTCGAGGGTGTCCAGGTCAACACGGAGCAAATCATCAAGCACGCGGTCCTCGAGGACATTCCTCTCACGCTGATTATCAACAAAATGGACCGGTTAATACTTGAGCTCAAGCTACCGCCCAACGATGCTTATTACAAGCTGAAGCACGTCATTGAGGAAGTCAACACCGTTATCGAGAATACCATCCCGGGGCGGGGTTCGGAGAAGAGGCTGAGCCCCGAAAAGGGGAATGTCCTCTTTGCCTGCACATCCATGGGGTGGTGCTTCACTCTGCAATCCTTCGCAAAAATGTACTCGGACAGCTTCGGGGGTGTCAACATTGACGAGTTTGCTCGAAGGCTCTGGGGCGACGTCTACTTCAACCCGCGGAAACGGAGTTTTACCAGGAAAGCGGTCGAGGAGGGCGCAAAGAGGTCTTTCGTAAACTTTGTCCTGGAGCCGATATACAAGCTTTACTCGCACACCATTAGCGAGAGCCCAGAGGATCTAAAGGGGACGTTGGCGAAGCTCGGAATCCAGCTCAAGCCGTCCCAGTACAAGTCGGATCCTAAGGTCCTCCTCAAACTGGTCTGCGAGCAGTTCTTTGGTACGTTTGTCTACCGCAACATACTGCCCATGTAGCATACTAACTTGGTTGCAGGGCCATCTACTGGGTTTGTGGACATGGTCTGCCAACATATCCCTTCGCCCGCTGAGGCTGCTGAGAAGAAGCTCGCGCAGTACTATACCGGCCCTCTCGACACCAAGGTCGCAGAGTCGATGAAGAAGTGCGATCAAAATGGACCGCTGGTGATCTACGTGACCAAGTTGTTCAACACGGTCGACGCAAAGAGTTTTTACTCGCTTGGGCGCGTAATGAGCGGCATCGCGCATCCAGGTACAGAGATCCGGGTGCTTGGTGAGGGTTACTCCATCGACGACGAGGAAGACATGGTGTTGGCGAGAATATCCGACGTGTTCATCGCCGAAACCCGGTACAACATCCCGACAGATGGTGTGCCCGCCGGCAACTGGGTCCTCCTCGGGGGCGTTGACAACTCGATCGTCAAGACCGCAACCATCGTGGACAAGCGGTTCGAGGACGATGAGGCCGCCTACATCTTTAAGCCGATATCCCACTTTACCGAATCGGTTCTCAAGGTCGCAGTCGAGCCCATCAACCCAAGCGAGTTGCCCAAGATGCTTGACGGCATCCGAAAGATCAACAAGAGCTACCCTCTCATCACGACAAAGGTGGAGGAGTCGGGTGAGCATATCATTCTCGGCACTGGCGAGCTGTACATGGACTGCGTACTACATGATTTGCGCCGGCTCTATGCGGACATGGAGGTCAGGGTATCGGACCCTGTCGTCCGGTTCTGCGAGACAGTACAAGACATGTCGGCCACAAAGTGCTATGCCATCACACCCAACAAGAAGAACACCATCACCATGGCGGCGGAACCCCTGGACGACGGGATCGCGAAGGACATTGAGTCAGGGGCTGTGAGGATACGCGAACCGCCGCGAAAGACGGCCAAATTCTTTGAGGAAAAGTATGGTTGGGACATGCTCGCGGCCAGGAGTATCTGGGCATTCGGTCCGGACGAGATGGGCCCAAATATCCTGCAGGATGACACACTGCCGACAGAGGTGAGTTTCGGCGATATCATCTCCGCGTCATGGCTGAGATGTGCCGTCTCGGGTCACAGAAGGGCTAACCGACCCTACTAGGTTGACAAGAAACGGCTCAATACGGTGAAAGAGTCGATCCGTCAGGGTTTCAGCTGGGCAACTCGAGAAGGCCCGCTCTGTGAAGAACGTAAGTCACCGCCTCTTAGGTCCCTTGTCTTCCCGGCCGAGTGGTTTGCTGCACTTTCGGAGCAGCCGGCAATATGAGCGCCCCGTGGTAACACCGCGACTGCCGGATCTCCGCATTGTGTTCCCAATAGGAAGCTACAAGCGTGGGATCTGCGCGCCTTGTGCAACCACTGTATTCCCACTCGGCAGATCAGAAACATGTCGCAGACGCAGCTGAACTGACATCATCTCTCGCTCCACAGCCATACGCAACACCAAGTTCCGACTTATCGATGTCGCGCTGGCGCAGGAGGCCATCTTCCGCGGCGGCGGCCAAATCATCCCCACGGCCCGCCGCGCCTGCTACAGCTCCTTCCTCATGGCCTCGCCCCGCCTCATGGAGCCCATGTACTCGGTCTCGATGACGGGGCCCCAGGACTCGGTCAGCATGGTCTACAACATCCTCGCCCGCCGCCGCGGCCACGTGCTGTCGGACGGCCCCATCGCGGGGACCCCGCTGTACCGCGTCAGCGGCCTGCTGCCCGTCATCGACAGCTTCGGCTTCGAGACGGACCTGCGCATCAACACCCCTGGCCAGGCCATGGCCAGCCTGGTCTTTGACCGCTGGAATATCGTGCCGGGCGACCCGCTCGACCGCGAGATGGTTACGCGCCCGCTACAGATGGCGGCGGCGCAGGCGACGGCGAGGGACTTTGTGCTCAAGACGCGGAGGCGCAAGGGGTTGAGCGAGGATGTGACGGTGGCCAAGTTTTTGGAGCCGGAGTTTTATCAGAGTTTGGTGGAGAGTGGGACGCTGGGGGAGGTGTGATAGGTTTTTTTCCCCTCCTGTTTGTTGATTGATTGAAATGGGCATTTGTTCAAATCTGTACTGTACTGGCGTTGGGGGGGTCAAGTGGAAAAGGGGCTGGCTGTGTAGAAGGGTTAATGAACGCTTGTGACATGTCAGAGTGGACACCTGTGGATTTTTGTGGTGTGATTGTGATCTGTTGGGTATTACTGTAGTCATGGCAAAAATGTGTCATTGTAGAGCTGAGTTGTTGCTTGTATTACTTGCGGCGGGGAGCTTGTTTACTGAGGCACACGGTGAATTATCGTTTAGGGTGAATATGGGTATCCGGGTCGTGTTCAGTTACTTCAGAATCGGACACCATACAGTCACAGTCACTGGATTCCTTTTTTTTTTTTTTTGGCCCCGAGTTTTGCTTCTACTACCTGCTCTAAAGTGTCGAGCCTTGTGGGTTGTCATGGTAGGTAGGGTAGTGAAGGGTTGTCAGGGACCAGCATGTTCAGCTCATGGCGGTGGATGCAACGTTGTGGCGTCGCAATAGAGTTTGGTAAGGGGAACAGGCATGCAGACAGATATGGGAGCTGAACGTTCGAGAAATGACGTGGTTTAATGCACGGTTCTGCATACCATCACCTGGATTCAGACAAGTGACAGTGCGTTGGATTCCCAGACACGGAGGAGGTTGCTGCAGTTGGCCTGCTGCATGGTATGGGGAGGGTGGGGGCTTGGGGAGGGTGGGTGGATATGGGGCTGGAGGTATTGGACATAGGTACATATCGTGATTGCACTGATGGGGAAGGAGATCGTGTAAGTGCAGGTGGTTTTTACAGGATATGGAGCCGAGGTAAGGACCCTTTGATAGTACCATCGGGGAGGTCCTCGGACAACAATCTTAGCGAGCTCAATATCGGACTTGTTCATGACATTTAATATTACTGTTACCTCGTGTTCCCTTTAATCCCACTACCACCTAGGGACGGCCCGGTACTTGTGTTATACTTTGGCCAGGGTATTATTGCAGGATTCAGCGTATGGTGTGAAATACGAAGCGCCTGGGATAGGAGATGCCATAAACATTCAATCTAACAAGGATTGATTTAATACCAAGGCAAAGGATACAAATATAGTGACCATTTGTCCCCCTCAACGATGAGAAACCAAAATAGATTGTTTGCTAGATGTTTGAGCATCGACGCATGACCCGAACAGCATGATCGACGACAGATGTTGGGGTGAATGAGTCCAGACCAACACCCAAGATGCGGGCCGGGCAATCCGGGGCTAAACTCACTGAAACACACTCCACATGGAAAATTGAATGCGGGTGGAATCAAAGGATGAAAGTATGAGAACTCTCGAAGAGCGGGCAAGGGTTTCAGCGTTGACTTGGCGTCCCCAATGAGCCCCAGTTGGAAACATCGGGCGTTGCCAACGAGCGGTCCTTGGCTTTGCATGCAGGCTTCTGCATGTTCTGTACATCCCGATACATTTGGAGAGCCAGTGTCAGGTTCCTGTGTCCCTGCTGGGGAAGACGGAGAACCAGGAACCGTCCCGAGTGGGCGGTCGTACCCTCGATACACCGAGATTGTCCCACCAATCACAATTCGAATCCCGCCTTGGCCGGCTCTTCCTGCCGGCTTTGCATGTGCTTGCCGCCTGCTGTCCTGGTGTCGAGGCACCCTAAGTCTCTAACCAAGTTGATCGTCGGTCACACGTTGGACGCAGACGTCACGCAGGAAGCACGCTTCCGTCCCGTTTCTCAAAGCAGCGGGGCTTCCGTCAACGTGACCGAGACTTCGGCCTCAGCATGCGAGGAGCCGCAGCTAAATCCATGGGACACCGCTCAGGCGCATGTCTCGAGCATCTTATCCACCATGCGCTGGAGGGTGTCGTTTTCCAGAGCGGCAGCGACTCGTTCCTTGTCGCCTAGCTGCTTGGTGACCTGGTCGTCCTGGGCGTGGGTTCCGTCCTTCATCCTGACATCCACGCGGTAATTTGGGGGCAGGGTCTGTTCTAGCCTACACCGCACCGCGAGGCCGATGACGGTTGCTAGGGAGCAGTGGTTGATAGTAGGCGTGAGCTCGACAAGGACCGTGACAAGGGAGTCTGGGCGTGACGGCTCGGCCGAGGGACTCAGGTGGATGTCCGGGAGCCTGACGACGGACAACTGACCGAGGGTATGGGGGTGCTCGGGGTCGGATATTGTGGAGATGAGGTCTGTAGAACGTCAGTTAGAATCTCGGCTTTGAACTTGATATTCCGGTGCTGTGGTTCATCCAAGGCTGACAGGGGCTTACCGTATATGTCCTGCTGATCCACAGGTTCCTCTTCGTCGTCATCCTCGTCCGACGACGAGCTTGACCCATAGGGCCAAGAGTGTTTGGGGTAGACGATGCTGTCGCACCTTGAATCCGGACCGTGTCTTGCCGCGCCCCCCTTCCGCCTTCTGCTGGGGAGCTGCGAGACACTCAAGATTGTGGGGTTGGCGTTTTCAAGATCGGCCCCCTCCATGGTTAGAATCTTGGGGGTGGGTCGTAGCGGTGTACTCGGGAATCGGGTTCCTGGGTTCTCGGGCGGCGCGGTACTACGGTGTGCGTATCGGCAAGTGTGAGGGGAAATGAAGGAATTCGATGAATCGGTGATGGGTTGCCACTTCCTTCAGTGATGCTGAGCAATCGATTTGGTCTCGGGCCGGTTCTCTTACTCATCGT
This sequence comes from Trichocladium uniseriatum, assembly GCA_017139535.1. Taxonomy (NCBI): domain Eukaryota; kingdom Fungi; phylum Ascomycota; class Sordariomycetes; order Sordariales; family Chaetomiaceae; genus Trichocladium; species Trichocladium uniseriatum. The sequence continues at coordinate 216,898 of WOUO01000031.1, read as the reverse complement.
AGTGGGGTGGGGTACCCCACTTCACTCAACCGTTTTGCGCCGTTTTCACTTTTTCGCCTGGACCTTCTTGGCAGCTTCTATCAATTCCATAACTTCGTCACGTCTTCTTTGACGGGCCAAGCATCCGTGGTCGTCGAATGTCCAAACCCATGCTTCCATTTCTTTTCATCGCCGCGGACTAGCATATGCCAATCTCAACTGCCTCACAACCGTCTTCCCCCCACCGTACCGCCCTTGCTACTCGCCTCGATCCTTCGGCGATATCACATCCTCATGCATCTGAGACATGGGGTCCGGTTCGATCCCGAATACGCACCGTGGGGCTTCCATGACCCCTGCGTAGAAGCTAAACAGAACACCAGCCAAAGCGGCAGGCTTGGCGCCATGGTTCCGGTCCTCTTCGATCCATCCCCACGTTTTCGGGCGGCAATGACGCAGCAGTCCTCGGAGCTCTTTCTGCAATGGGCCTGGAGGTGCCATGAAGCAAACAGAAGAAGAGCTCAGATCCGTGATCTCCAACCTTAAATTCATCGCATCGTGGAAAACAGCCATGTGCCTGCATCTGCCGCACCCCATGGCGGGTCCGTCCGGTCGCCGCCTCCGCCTGTTGACCTTTCCGTCATGTCTTGCATGACACCCCTGGGATCGCCGCGCCAACTCTCATCTCGGCCGAGTGGAAACCCGACGTCTGAGAAAACACCACCACCGGTTCGTGAGCTGCTGCAACAAGCAGGCTTGGAGATGGATGGAGAAACAAACCTTCCGACGTCGAAAAACGGGAAGATCCATGGGTGATCCTTGGACGGGCGATCCGATGCCTCCTCTTCACCAGCCTTTCGCGGCAACCCCGCTCTTGCCGATCACTACCAGGAAGTCGTCCTCGATTTGTTGGGCTGTTCTGTGCAGAGTGAACATCTTGTGGGCTGCAGAGTGTGTCAATGCCACACACACATCGGCGAAAGCGGGAGACGCACCATCTCCCTGTCCCTCGGCATTCTGCGGGAATTTGATTTGGTGAGGATTTGCCCCACTTGATTGTTTTCTCGAGCATGTGATATTCGACATGGGATCGTCAGGGTCAAACCAGACAATTGTGGTCGCATTGGCCTTAATATTGGTTGGTCAAACGAAAGAGAATAGCCGTCAGTCCAACGACACACCCTGCCAGGCCTTCCTTTGACTAGCGGCCTGGGCATCTCACCTTGAGCCAGTGCCAGGCTGGACTAGTCCTGCAAACGCCATCCCATTCGGTGTGCCAGTCAGGGAGGTGGTTCCCTTCATGCAGGTTCATGTGCCTCCAGTCCGGCATGTCTGGACGAGGTACTTACCACATCCGGATTGGGGCAGACCCGCACAGGGCGCGTTGCACAGGACTGCACTCGGGGTGCGGGACCGATCCGCGCAGCCAACGTTGGCCCAGACCACGATCCGGGCTATCGGGAGGTGGACAAAGTCAACAGAGTGCCGAGGAGGTGAAGCAAGAGTATCCGCATTCCGGGGAAATCGGGGGTTCAAATCCATCTTCGCGAGAGCTAAGCCGGGGGTCACTCTCGTTGAGTGGGTTCGGCTCAGTGGGACGGCGGGCCTATTCGGTCTTCGTCATCGGCGCTTCTCTGAAGGACCTGTCAGGGGAGCGTTGGAACAGTTTCATCGAGGCCATTTACTTGCATCTTCCACTTTCCGAACGATGACGCGGTGTTTGAGAACACGTCCGCAAAGTGTTTCAGCACACCAACAGCGGTGCGCCCAGGGACGATGGCTGCACAAACACGGGGAAATAGGTTTGCCCTGCCGAACCTCGGTGCTTTGAGGCCCTCGATTTTAATTCAACATCATTTGCATTTCACGTCTCTTGACTGGGGAGGACGAATCCGCGGAGCAGCGCCCAGACATCGAGCTGGTGACACCTAGGGACATAGTGTCGGCGGGTTTCTGTCCTATCAAATAGGGGACAAGCCGCAAGATGCAGGAAAAAGGCATATCGTCTTCTAGAACAGCGCGAGTATCAGTGCCTGTCCTCGGTACCACTCCTCCACTTCCCGTGAGGGACAAGGCACGGTCAAAGCTCCCCATGCACGTTACCAGGTACGCTGTGATGCGACAGGCCTGCACTGTCACCGCCTTACCGGGCATCGACACTTGCCCTGGCCCTGTCTGCAGCGCATCCATGCGGCAAAGTATCTGCAAAGACGGTACGGTACGTATCTGTCGGTATCAGTGGAATCCGGTCGCCGGTCGGATCCTACTGCCACCCGTGGGCCCGTGGGCCATCGGGATCAGCGCGCCTAGACCAAACTGTGGAAGAGGCTCGGAAGCCAGGAAATACGGCGAGTAACATGGAATGAGGGACAAAAAGAGTGGCGAACAAGGCCTCATGCCCGAATGGCACCACCGAGGTTTCTGTTTTCGAAGCTGTTTTTGGACATCTCGCAAGAGTGCGCCGAATGCATCCATTTCCCTAATTCGTACAAAGTACCTGGGTACTTCGTCCTTGTAAGTCGCTGGGTTTCAGCCATCAACAAGGGATGTCCCTTCCAGGTTCATCTGTTGGCCGTTCAGGGCCTCAGGGACGCCGCGTGGGCGGGCAGGAAAGTGGCTTCCAGATCCCACACCCCCTGGCATTCCTGGGCCTCACCCCTCCTCCTTCGCTCCTGCCCCTGTCCGCCTCTGACGCAGCAGCACCCTCCTCAATTAGCGCTCCAAGCAATTGCTCCCTCCTGCCAACCCTGGAAATGAACCACAACTTTCCAGGTTGGATTTGGTATCGGAATTCCAGTTTTGCTCCATGATATGGCGTCAAAGCGAGGTGCATTAGACACTGGCACCTGACCTTGGCCGACCAAATCGTCCGATTCCTGTCCCTCAATTTTAGTGTACGCGCAACGCAAGAAGGGATCCCGAGGTACGAAGTAAGGTAGGTACCTACGGAGTACGGAGTACCGCGGAGAGATATCGAGTGCTCCGGGCGCTTTGCGGCTCCTTCCGGTCCGTGCCTCCAGGGCTGCTGGGTCGGCATCTTTTCTCGCGACGTTTCTTCCATGCGACGCTGGCATCTCGGCCTCTCTCTGCTCCGCATCCTCATCCGCCAGGAACTCCCGCGCAGAACACACAGGCCCCAGCTTCTCCATCGAGAGGACTGTCAGATTCGTGCAGGGCCCCCGTCGATCCTGATCAAGACAGGTGCGGCGACGTCTGGAACAGGGTTACCCTTCACTCGGTAGCAGGTCCCTGGCGCACGCTAATTAGCTCGCTCTCGCGCGCCGGCGCACGTTGGCTAAAACCCGCTGCGCGTCCACACTGTCCCTGCTTGGTTTCCTTCTGCGCTGTTGCCGCATTTGTTCGACAACGACGAGTCCCATCTCGAACTGCGTGCCGACGACGTCACTGCACGGGAAACGAAACGCTGGTCCGGACGCGGAACGGCGACGCGACCTCGAAATTCAATGCGACCGATGACCTGAATGTGGAGTCCCTAGCATCTTCTATCTCTTGTTATCCGCCCGACCGCCTTGAGCGTCCGTGCAAGTCGCAACTTCAACAATGTCCAACGATTCCTCGGCACGCCGACTCCTCCCTCAGAGCTCCCAGATGGGCACCTTTTCCTTTGCGCCACCAGCCTACCAGCAACCGCCGCGCGAGACACAGAAAAGTGCGCCGAGGACCAGACTCTCCCATTGTGGCTTTCCATTACGGTTCTGACGGGTTTCCCAGATTATGTCTTTGTGGACGAGCATAACCGCCACAAGCGGTTGAAGGGTATGCGCTGCACCCTGTCCCCACCACCCCCTGCCGCTGCTCGCATGCCAGGCGAAGGAACAAGCTAACTCATTCGCAAATAGTGATGAGAGCATGCGAGGGTTGCCGAAGAAGGAAAATCAAATGCGACGCAGCAACAACAAACACATGGCCTTGCTCCGCATGCATCCGTCTGAAGCTGCACTGTGTTCGTCCGAACGGCTTTGACAGCTCGACAGATGGCCAAGATTACGAGCCGGTCCGGTCCCCGTTTGAGACAACGCATGCTCCCGACAACTTCAGACCGCAGCAACTGCCCCTCCAAGAGCAGCAGCTTCTTGCTCACGGGCATAAGGCGGCGCCCATCTACCCACCGCAGACGTCCTACCAGGACACCTCGGGCATCTACCACCCCGTGCAGTACACAGAAGCCCAGCCCGTGCCACACAGTCTTCAGTATGCCCCAGTACACCACCCTGTCGGGGTCGTCGACCAGCAGCAATACGCGGCACAGACGGCGGCTTTTCCAACCCCCCCGATGCAGCACGCACCACATCCCGGAGCATCTTCGGCCGAGACGTTCCACTCCGAGTACGCTCAACAGGATCTAGCCGATCTTTTGGGCTCTCTGAAGGTCAACGAAGCGGGCACAGGTACGCAATCCTGTTTGATTCGCGGGTTTTCAAACTTTCTGACTCAATTCATGCAGCACCCTACTTGAACAGTAAATTTCAATCTATGCGGGACGAAGAACCGGCTCTTGAGGAGGGAGACGATTACAGAAGCCTACTGCCGCCACTGACGGCAGGTAGAGGCTCCAAGATTCGCATCCCACCCGAGCTGATGCCCGACGACGACACGGTTCTCCATTACCTCGATCTCTATTTCGTCAATGCCCATCCTTACGTGCCCGTCTTGGACAAGGGCTACTTCTACCACCAATGGCACAATAACAGAGAATCCATCTCTCCCCTGCTTCTAGAGGCAATATTCGCCATCGCCGGTCGTTTAGCGGATGAGCCTGCGCAGGGCCAGCAATGGCTAGCACTTGCAACGCGTACGGAATCCCGCTCCCCCTCGGCTACCTCTGTTCATTTGACTCTGGAAACTGACGTCAACAGGGCATGGCGACTCGTTCATGGACGTGCCGCGACTTAGTACGCTCCAGGCGTTGATGATACTGCTCAAAGCGAGGGAATCGGCACCGAAAAAGGGTTATTACTACCGGTCGTGGATGAGCATTGTGCAATGCGTTCAACTAGGCAAGGATTTGGGGCTGGACGAGCACTACGGATATCATCAGGCTGGCAGGCCCTGCGGCGGAAACCAGTCGGAATGTGCATTGAAGACTAGGATCTGGCAGACCTTATTTGTGGTCGAGCTGATGATTGCCTCCCCTCAAGGTATGTTTCCCAGGCACGACGCCGGGCTTTCTCGGCTTGTGCACGCAGCTGACGTTGGATAGGCCGAACCGACTTCCAGGTCGACGAAGATACTGTCGATTTCAACATTCCACGGCCGATACCGAATACCGAGGAGTCGGAATACCACGTGTCGCGCAACTTTACACATCTGGCCAGGATTGCCCGCAGCGTCGGCCGAATGGCGAGAACCTATGGGCGGCTCAAGAAGAGCAAGGAATGGGGCATCGACCCCGAGTTCGTTCAGCTCGACCCCTCACTGGATGCTTGGCTGACGGGGCTTCCTCCGGACTTGGCGCTCAGCTATCCGCCTGATGGATCGCCACCTTGGCTACCTTCCGCATTTGTCGGCAACCTCCATTCTTACTACTATCTGTCACTCATCCTGTTTAACAGGCCGCAACTGGCGGTCCTGTCGCCAGCATCACCGGGGGGCCAGTGGAAACAGCACATGCTGGTATCCTACAATGCGGCCAAGATGCTGTGCAGGCTACAAGAGGCGGTGATGGGGTCGTTTGGACTCAACGGGCTCGTGTGCATGCAGCGGGGGATCAACTTTACCATATACGCGGTGCTTGGTTGCATTGTGCTGCACCTGGTACGTATCCCCGCCGGGGTTGGTTTTTTATTATTCGTCGGCTTACCGTCCCCTAGGTCGCGATAACATCACCGGATCCCGATCTGAACTCGGAAGCCAGAGACTACTTCACCCGCCACATGAGGATTCTGGAGAAATGCATGCATTCGTGGCCCATGCCTGACATGCAGAAACAAATCGATTCGGTCCGTGAGGCCTTCTCGGCGGACATCAGGAAACCGTTTGTCCTGAAGCCCTCGTTTCCTTATGGAACTCCGCATTCCGCATCGCATCCAAGCCCCCCTGGCCGCCAGCTGGACACGCAAATGCCGCACTCGCAAGTCAGTTACACTACTCACCCCCTCACACCCGTCTCGGCCGGACCGCTGGACAGCAAGAACGAGTCGCCTATCGTACAGTCGCTAACCACGATCCCTCCTGGCCAGGCGCCGGGTGTGGCACACACGTTGCCCCTGCCGGAGACGCCCGCTTGGAACCCTTCGCGCATCTTTGAGTAAGTAGCTTATCGATGTTTCAACGGGCGATGGGACCGAGGCCCTAACAACTACACAGCCAGTGGAATACGTCATTTGGCGGACCCCAGATTCAGTCGTCGCCGCCCTCGGTGCCGGGGCAGCCCGGGCCGCTGAGCATAAACACTGGTGCGGGCGTAGAGACATCAAGCCTCCAGGCGATACAGGGTGTCCAAGGCCAGCTCCGGGGCGGTTCCCAGCAACTGCCGACGCCACAGTACCCAGCGGGCCAGGTGCAGACCTTTGTGACGCCAGCCATGTGGCAGGAGTCGGTGGCCAGTGTCTACGAGGGCGGGATCAAACGCTCATGGGGAGAGTACGACGGGCATATGCCCGTCAAGCGCCACTGAAGCTGTTGTATTGTGCTTCAAATATTCGGGTTTCGACCCCGCGTTTGGGCGGCTTGGGTTAGCAGCTCGATTGCGTTGTTAGATATATATGATGGAGGGGAGATTTTGCATTGGGCCTTTTCTTATTCCCCGTGGCTGGCTCACTGGGAGACGGTTCACGACATACAAAAAACGGGCGGAACAAAGCATCATGGGTGGGTGTTCCGGCCGGCAATAGGGGGTGGGAATTTCCCGACAGGATATCCAGGGCGGCGTTTTGGGGTCTTGCAAGCAAAATCTATCCGGGGTTTTCAAGACGATGGGTATGGGTGGGCGGCGCGCGTCAACGCAGTATTATTTAGCTACGGCAATTGTTTTGGGAGAATGTGAAAGGGGCCAGGTGTATTTGGTGGAGCAAGGCCCTGTCTCTGGAGGACCACTGATGCTTGGAAAAGCAGATGGATGGTGGACGACATTTGGATGGACATGTTCAACTCATACCGTACTCCGTACATACATACATCTAAATTGTAGCTGTGTGGTATTGTACATGTTGGCCTTCGAATCATTGTTCACAGCGACGATTTACCTTGAGATGATTGACTTGGCCATTTGCTGTGTGCCTGACTTCCCTCTCTGCCCCTGAAAACGGTGGGACAGGGGGTCGCTGAGCAACGGCAAGAAGAAGCTCGGGCCCACCGTAACTCATCAACTGCCAGTCTTGGCATCAACTTCTCCACCAAAACTCACCGAGACAACGAATCGCAGAAGCAGCAACACTTCATGAGACGGTCCTCAATTCCGTCACATCAGTCATCATGAACGTTCAGAAAAGCCTGAGTGGCTTCCTCCCCCGATATCAGAGCTCCAGCTCCGCGATACGAGCCGGGTTCATTCCGCTGCGGCAGATTCCGATTTCAGAGCAAACAGCTGCGACTCAGAGATTCACTTCAGCCGCCTGCTCGACACACTTCAACTCCTTCTCTCGCGTCCGCGTTTCATGTCATAAACAACTATCTGCCGGCCAATGGGCAGGCAGGGCTTTATTCTCATCCGGCTCACCGTTGAAGTCGGCTGAGGGAGAGGATAGGAAGGTTGCTGATGAGGCGAAGGAGGGCACTGCGCCTGCGGGCGGCAAGGCTGGTGAGCATGGCTCTGGCATGGCATGGCTGGGTGATGATGAAGGAGAGATGAGCTGATGAATGGGGTTGTTGTTGAATGGTTATAGCTTATCCGGAACGGTTGATCATTTACCACGCTGGAACAGGAAGTGAGTGATCCAACACTTATGATAACGATATCCTGACGGGTAACTAATATGTCATGCTAGAAACCACCTTCCTCGCCTGCCTCAAGGTCACAACCCTCTTTGTCTTTGGCTTCTTCGACATGGTCATGGTCCCCGCCTACCTGGCCGCCAACGAGCCCCTCCCCATCACAGCAGGCAGTATGTCTCCTCCCCATCCCCTCCCCCCCCACCTCCATCTATATACCCCAATACACAACACACACTAACAAAACCCAAAAAAAAGTCGCCCTCTGCGGCCTCATCCCCGCCCTCTACGTCGCCTGGTCCACCACCCCCTTCGTCGCCGCCATCCACCTGCACCTCCCGCCCTACGCCCGCTATTCCCGCGCCATCCTCGAGCGCTTCGCCCGCACCGCCCCGCCCAACACCCGCCTGGACGTCACCACCATGAGCCTGATCGGCAAGCCCCGCGTCAGCTCGCTTACGCTGTCTGACCTGCGTCCCGCCGCGATGGTGAGTAGTGAAGAGGGGATGGGGTGGGCGACGAGGCTGAGGAAGAGGTTGGGGATGGTGAATTATGTGCGGGATACGGGGATCGTGGAGAAGGGGAGGAAGTGGTGGCGGTTTAGGGCGGTGAGTGGGTTTAATATTTTGGAGCAGCAGCAGCAGGGAGGGGCAGGGGCGGCGGCGGCGGGGAAGGGGTTGAAGACTGGGTGGGTGTGGGGGGTGGTGAGGGAGGGGATTGAGAGGAGGGCTGTTACGGGGGTTGCGGGAGTGGGGAAGGGGAGGGGGAAGTTGTGAGGGGGGGTTGTGAAAGGGGGGGTTGTAAAAGGGGGGGTTGTAAAAGGGGGGGTTGTAAAAGGGGGGGGTTGTGGCAGATGGAGCGAGAGTTGGTGTATTATAACTGGTTCTGTACTTGTAAAGTTGGAAAGGAGTCAAGTTGGGCTTTGGATTGTGTTTATATTGCTCTTTGTGAACAGTTAAGGCCGTCAGCTTGTGACACCCCTCTGGAATTAAGATAGCATTAGCTGGATGGAAAGGTGCTCAGTTCCTACATATCTATCCAAATACCCAGCGCCAAAATTGTAGGTCATGGAACCTGCCATCTACCAAACCCCCCATTCGCCAGCGAAGGAGGAGGTACAGCAGGACTGAATATGCATGCACCTCTGGCCTTGGTAACCACATGCATCCAACAGCCGGTTGAATCATCTGCGGGTCCTCTGAGGTGCCCGAGAGTTGCTGTTGTTGGAGTGGCCGCTACTATGGCTAGAGGACGAGCTCGAAGGGCGCAGGCCGAGCAAGCTGCGGAGCCATCCGACACGATCCGGGTTGGGCTCGTTTTCGGCGTACCGCGAGGCAAAAAACTCCCTCAGGCGTTCATCCGTGCCGGCCGCAAACCCGCTGACGGTTTGGTGGTGCGAAAAGCACATCCAGGTGAGGTCCCTATAGTCGTTGGTGCCCTCGCGCTCGTAAAAGGACCGCAGCTTGGCGCGGAAGAGGTACTTGAGCTTCAGGATGTCCCAGCTGCGCGTGCCGACTCCGGTCTGGACCCTGTGGGTGTCAGTCGTGCCTTCGAGCGTTCTGGGCGCACCCTTGTTGCCTATAGCTTGATTAGCATAGCCATCATGACACCGGCCGAGGCAGAGAGTCGTGAGTTCTCACCGTTCAGAATCAGGTCAACCTCAACCGCCAGCGGCGCGACGGGTTGTCCATAGGGGGTACCAGTCAGGACAAAGATCCTCGCAACACCGCTCCCAGAGACTGCGATTGCGCGAGGAATATACACCCTAGTAGATTGAACAGGTTATTAGTTTCGGCTCTTGCCTGTTTAAAAACCCCAATGCCGAATTCGGGTTTGGCCTACCGTCTGTCCGTCGAAAAAGCAGCCAACAAGTCCCGGACCCGGGCTTCAACAGCCACGTCGACATCTCTGGTGGTACGGCCCTGGTTTCCCAGCAAAATCATGCTCATGCCGCCCATGACGCCGTATGAGATGCGTTGCGAATCCAAGACTCGGACCACATGATCTAGAGCGTAGAGGAGGTGCTGCTGCGTGACACGCTCTTCGTTCTCCTCTTCAAGGTAATCTAGCTCGTCGTCAGTGTAGGTAGCCGGAGCGGGACGGAGCGCCGGAGCGTGCGTAGATCCGGCTGATCGGCGCCCGGAGCTTCCGCTCGAGCTTCGGCTGTGGCTACTAGCAGGCGCCACGGACGGCCTGTGTGAAGCCGAGGGTCTCTGGCCCCTGGAAGAGATATGATGAGAGGAACCTCGGGAAGACATGGCAAACGCCTGGAATTTTGCACAAGGGGTGAATAAAGACGACCAGCGCCTATACGTGAAGGAAAATAACGGTTCAAAGGAGTGTTTTGTGAGTGAGTGAGGATGATGTTTGCGTTCCTACGGTCAAGATGCTAACGATTGAAGGCTACACGGAGCTTTATACTCGATACCTACCTCGAGACCACCACCCGGCTGGTCGCTTGATACGCAACAGATGAAGCCAAAGTGCCAAGTGCACCGAGAACCTGCCGGCTCGGCTTCTGGGTGTGCAACAGTCTCAGGCCCGGGTTGGCCGTTGCCGTGCCGGATATGCCGAGCAGACATGAAGTAGGTTGGCCAGGCCCGCCGAGCTGGTGTTCATCCACACTCATCCATAGGAATTCTGTGCGCCCCATCAACTGTTGTCGCCAAGGGCCCGCAGCCGTGTCGGCATGTCTTAGTCTCCAAGGAGAATGCCCTCAGGATCGATGGCCGCGAACTATTTCCATCAGGCACGTTTCAGACTGAGCCTGAGGCCACAACGGCGCGGAATCAAGACCGCGGCTAGGGGTGGCACTGGACGCCATGAGCTGGGATCGGGAAGAACTATGTAGGATCAGAAGGAAGCCACCACAGTTTGATAATTGTGGGCATCAGGAGTGCCAAGACTGCGACGGTGGCACAGCAAGAGCGTGTTTAGACTGTGGTGGGCGTCAACATATTGTTGGGTGTTGAAGACGAGCCCATGGGCGATGGGCGATGTCTGGACGGGGGGATACGTACCAAGTCCTCGGTTGTGAGAGCAAAGTCAAGAGTGCCCGGCCATCCTCCATCCCGACAATTTCACAATTCGAACCAACCCCTTAACCCCACATTTCTCCTTTCTCCTGCGCAACCCAGCCATGGACAACGCCGACAGCCATTCTCTTTCTGAAAATTCAGAAACGCAACACCAATCGGCCTCGTACGTGCTGGACCTAGGCAAGTCGGGCGAGGTCGATTGTGGCCGTGGCGTTGACGAGGCTCTCGACGTCATCAACGCGCTGCAGGGCCATGGCATCCCTTGCTGCGTCGTCGGAACAAAGGCGCTGGTCTATTATGGCGCCCACCGCGTTCCAATGGTCGGTAGCCTTCCATATTGTCCCGAGTTTGCGGTTTGGTTGACAATCATCGGACAGAACTGGGAGATCTGTGTCCCGACCGAATCATTTGGCCAGGCAAAGACCTTGCTCACCTCAAGCCCACTCAACAACAAGTACGAGCTCTGGCACCCCGTGACGCCGCAGGTCGGGTCACTCATCCACACCTACCCGCGATTTGCGCTCAAGGGCGTAAACTTCTTCTTCATTCTCATGCCGGCCTTCGAATGCCGCATCAACTGCAGTCCGGACCAGTGCGAGCGCAGCCACAGCGGCATCCCCTACCCCAAGCTCGAGCACCTCGCGCAGAGCCTGCTCGACACGCAGCAGTACGCCGACCTGGCCGATCTCGTCGACGGCATGGACCTGGACGAGCAGTGGGGCGAGAGCCACTTGCAGCTTGACGGGCCGGTACCGATTGAGTACATCAGGAAGAAAAACGACAAGATTGTCGACTCTCTCCCCGAGAACATGCGTGCGAGCGCCCTCTTTTCCACGCTGACCGAGAAGCCGAAGCCGCGCGACGTGTGGTTGCGAACCGTGAGAACGAAGGATCGGAGGATCAATGACGAGCTGCCGAGACACAGGTATTTGACTAGGTTTCGGAAAGTCGGGTCCAGAGATCCGCGTGAGAATATAAAGAGGGAGGTGTAGGGGAGGGCAAGGGAAGTGTACGAGCAACTGTACGCAGTACCTAGTTATCCGTGTTCTGAACGGATTGTACGGTACGGAGTACTTCGTAACAAGCAACTTCGTCCCCTGTTTGTTTGTTAGCGTGCTATCTACTCTTTTTTTTCTCTCTTTATTTTCTTACTTAATTCTCTTCTCTTTCCCTCCTTGTCGTTTTTATTTATTTATTTTATTTTTTTGTTTTCTTTCTCTTTTCTCTTTTCTCTGTTCTTTTTTCTTTTCTCTCTTCTCTCTTCTCCGACTACCAGATGCATCGTCCGAGGGCGATTGGTGTCTGGGTCCCCGAAGGAGCTGTCATCCACCTGGGTACCACGCTAACAAACAAACAAACAGGGGAGGAAGTGTAGACTACCCTGTTCTGATCTCTTTGCGGTCTGTGCTGTAAACCCCCGGTTCAACGCCATCGCTCTTGTAATTCACATGAGGAAAGGGCAGCTTCTGCGGTTGGGAAGGCGTACCTCGAACTAACCTTGCGCATGCCGCCTATCTATTTTTTTGGATCTTGATGATTGCACCACGGTGACCTACGCCTGCGAGTTGCCCCGTTGCCTGCAATTATTATTGTGGATTGATTCTTACGGTGGTCGCTGGGGCGGCCACTGTCAGCAGTCAATATGGCCGTGTATCTCGTCTCATGCTTATTACCCACCGACATTTTTCCACTTTCTCAACGCAATGCTTTCGAACTTCATCGCACGCTAGAACGGCCGCAAGCCGTGGAAATTTGAGATAAGTACAGTCGATTTCCAATGAAGCTCGAAGCTAACCCTCGATATTAGTGTAACGGTCGCCTCACCACTACGCCTGCGAACCTTGCCACCGTTTGATCAAACGATTGCCAGACCTCGTTACCCGCTGGAAGATGGCATCGTTTCTTTTAACTGACACCGTTATCCCCACTCACGAGGCCACGAGGCCCGAACTTGGCGCCTTCGTTCGACGTGGGCTAGACTTTCCCATCCACCGGTACGGCCCTCCGACTCGGGATGTGCCTCGGCCACGATCCACGCCCACACCGGCGAGACGGCCCTTGACCCTCCTTGTTTTGACAATCCACCGCCTTTACTAGCCAGAAACCAACAGCTCCAAAGTCAGCATGCCTTCCTTAAGTTCCATGTCCGGGCCCATGGCCCGATGTTCCTGGCTGAAACCCTTTAATATCTCGGTCACGGCCCCCGTATCCAGATTTGAGATTGCCTTCGGTTGTTTCTGGCCAAACCATGGCTGCTGACCTTTGAAACACCGAGACAGCGGACCGAGACGATGCTGTTCCGGTGCTGCTAGGTCTCGGCCCCGGGCTTGTTCTAGGAGGCGGGTATTGGAGAAGGTGACGGCTCGAGTATAAGGGTGAGTGATTCTCCTGTTCCTCTCCTGACTATCTTTTCCCAGCATCTCGTCGGCTCAGTCTTGATCGCTCTACATTCCTTTCTAGGGGCTTCTGGTAAAGCACCCATTCGCTCCTTCTCAGGCCTTACATGCTTCCGGCAAGCACGATACCAACTACTACTCTCCTTATACCATCTTAATCCTGCCAAGTCCGAGCCTCGGTATCACTCCTTTTCTTCGTTCCATTTTTCCGTTAGTGGCAACTTTGGCACTCTCTGCCATCACCACAAACAGTATCGTCACCGTGACGCCCACACTCCAAGATGAAGCACATCACCGCTCTCGTAGCCCTTCTGGGCGCTGCTAGCGCCGCCTCGATCCCCAGGGTCGCCAACCAGATCAGCACCCGCGACGTCCCGCAAGATGTTAACGATCTTCCCGACAGCGTGATTCTGTTGGAAGACCCCGAAGAGGATGGTTCTTCAAACAGCGACGGTGGCCAAAATGCCGCCGGCGGTGTCAAGAAGCGTGCTCCTCTCGATGATGCCGCTTTCGTGCCGAACGCCTTCCAAGCTGCGTCTGGCCAGAGCAGCGCACAGTTTGATATGGTTGCGGATAGCTCGGATGGATTCTACGACAAGCGTGCTCCTCTTGACGATGCCGCTGTTGTTCCGAACGCCTTTCAGTCTGCGTCTGGCCAGAGCAGCGCACAGTTTGACATGGTTGCGGATAGCTCGGACGGATTTTACCAAAAGCGTGCTCCGATCGATGATCCTTCTCTGGTTCCGAATGCATTTCAGTTACAATCCGGCCAGAGCAGCAAACAATTCGACATTGCTGCGGATAGCTCGGACGGATTCTACCAGAAGCGTGCCCCGACCGATGATCCCTCTCTGGTTTCGAATGCATTCCAGCTACAATCTGGCCAGAGCAGCAAGCAGTTTGACCTTGCTGCGGATAGCTCGGATGGATTCCACCAGAAGCGTGCTCCTCTTGACGATGCTGGTTTGGCTCAGAATGCCTTCCAGGCAAACTATGGCCAAGGTAGCCAACAGTTTGGCATGATTGCGGATAAATCGGATGGATTCCACCCAAAGCGCTCCTACCGGAGACTCTGAGAGCTGTGTCGATAGCGAGTCGGTCTAGATAGTTAATCTTGCAAGGTGTTGCGCCCTAGAATTTCGTTCAAGTTCATGATATGCCTTGACTGAAGCTGATGTCGAGTTGGGTAGCCACTGTGATTACCTGGCAATAGTGTCTCAAAATAATTGACGGAGCAATGTAAGCCGTTTTAGCTGGTTTCTCTTTCGTCGCCGATAACGGCACGATCAGGGGGTTTATTTAGGGAGTGCGGATCGATCCCGAAATATCTTACTATCTACGGTCATAACTAAAAACGGAAGGACAAAAGGGGGGGCGAAGAGTGAGGCGCTCGAACTGGGGACAAGCTGGCTCAACTTGTGTCTTGAGGTCTTGTTGTTTTCGCTTGCATGGCTTCCCTTTCCGTCCCGGAAGCTCTATCTAGGTATTCGCGGGTTCATCCTGCAAGTTGGAGACAACTGAAGGAGATTCATGAGACGAACTGCAAGTTTTAATGTCCTCAACCGTCATTCCCGCCGGTCACCCCCAAACGGGACCGGTATCACAGACACTGGCACCAGCCCCACTCAGTACTAAAATCATCGTGTTGCTCTAAAGGTCTCTGAACTCGCTGCTACTAACGCCAGAATATGCCGGCCAGGAGACAGAGACCAAGCCAATGACGAAGCAAAGTTTGGCCGTATGTGCAAAGCAAAAACAAGAACCCTGAAGGGATAATACAAGGCCATTAAGCGGACGCCGCCGCCCAGGGAATGGTTGGGAAAACACGCGCGGGGAAAGAAAAAGGGAAACAGCCTGCCCATCGATCGTGCTAGCACGTCTTTGCTGTCCGTCCGTCCGTCCGTCCTGTTGTCCCGCCCCCATCCATCTCGCCGCTTGCACCTCTGCGCCCTTTTTGCTGATGCATGCAAAAAACAACACCAGCCCCGTCCCAGAACCCCTTACTTAACCCTCCATCGTGACATCCGCATCCGCAGCCTCCTGCAGCGGAGGCATCTCACCATCCTTCCACCTCTGATAGTCATTATTCACCTTCTGCACCTCCTCGTGGCTGAGCCCCTTCATCCACGCATTATTGGTGACCATCTTCTCCTTGAGCTTCTCAGCCCGGATCTCGCGCCGGAACGTCTGCTTGGCCTCGTACTCGTCCTCTTCGTCGGCCCCGCGCTGGCTGGTGTTGTATATGAAGTAGTCGGACGTGCCCTTCTCAAACACCATCTTGTAGGAGTTGAGGCAGATTCTAACCACCAGACCCTCGTGAATCACCAGCGGCTTCGGTGTGTACCCATCCTCGGACGAGTCCTTGGCGTCCGACGGGAGGTTGCGCTCTAGCAGCACCTTTTGTAGACGCGAGCGTACTATGCCCTCGGTGTGCTCGATGCGCATGTAGGACGAGATGTAGTACTGCCATTGCTGGATCCGCTCCATCTCGTCCATGTAGAATGTCGTTTCGTCTTTCTGGAGCCATCGGACTGTCACTTCGTGCTTGGTGGGATACTGAGGGGAACAAGTTAGTCCTGAGCTTCGGCAAGAGAAGGAAAGGGGCCGACGTACCCAGGAAACGACAAACATCTCGCCATCCTTGATGCACTTTTCGGCAAACTTGCGCATGCTGATCTCGTTCTGGAAGCTCGTCTCCGTCTGCTGGCGGCTTTCCAGATACACCTTGACCAACTCCTTGGTCTTCTCACCCTTGGCATCGGGGTTGTTGCAACTGAGGGCGATCCGGCACAACGACTTGAGCATGTCCTGGATCGTGTACAGCTTCCAGCCCTTCCTAAGATAATAGTGCCGCAACACATCCTGGTACCTGTTCTCGTCGATCTCGCCGTTGATATAGTCCTCGATCAGCTCTACCGTCCTGGGCCAGAACGTCTCGGGGGTCTCGCTATCAAAGTAGTGCATGCCGTCGTGCACAAGGCCCAGAATCTTGGCTGGCTTCTCGGCATTCTCGCGCATCATCTCCTCAATGACGCTGTCCTTGCTAAGCTTGACTTCTTCAAGCCGCTTGAAGAGGGTCTGGAAAATGGTGAAGAAGACGTAGATGTTTTGGTTGCAGTAGAAGTTGTACCAGGTCCGCGGGAACGGCGCATCGGCCTTGAGTTCACCGTCCACATTGACGAGGGCAGATCCCTTGCCGCGCTTGTTCTTCTCGACGATGATGGGGCCGGGAACCGTGGGCAGCCAGCGGCCATTCGACACCTCGGGGACCGCCGAGTCTTCCGGTGCATCCGGCATCTCCTCCTCTGCTGATCCAACGTCGGGTGTGGTCTCCTTGCTACCGGACGCCGCGCTGTCCTCTTTCTGTCCACGGCTCCGGCTGCCATTGCGGCTAGGATCCAACACGCCACGGAGGAGGTCCGACTTCTTGCCGTTGCGGCGGCTGCGACCGTTGGTGAGCTCAATCGGAGTCGGATCATCCTCGTCCTCTTCTGCCGAATCTTGATCGATGTCGGCAAGCTTCTCCTGCACCTTGTCCTCGGGCAGATCGAAGAATTGAGGAATGAAGGTTTCAAAGAATTCGAGAATGCGTCTCCGCTCCTGCGCGTTATGCTGACCGCCGACGTTGGCGTAGATAACCATGAACCGGAGCAAGTCCAGGATAAGCGCCTCATCCTTGAACAAGTACAAGAACTGATAGCGAGTGGTCTTGCCCTTGGCAAGCCGGATGCGTCGCTGTTCCTCATGCTTGGTCTTGATGACGTCGACAAGGTGCTTCGCAGCGATGCTGCGCTTATCGTTGATCTTGACTTGGATCCCCATGTGGTCCAGGCTCTTGAGATGCATCGCTTCGGTTTGGCTCTGCCACACCTTCTCCCACTCTCGCTGTGACAAACAGTTAGCATGGTCCAAGCATGTCGACCATCTTGTTCAAGTTTCTTACCTGGGTGAACCTCCACTCTTCATCCTTTTGCTTCAGCCGAGCCATGACGACGGGCACGACCGTGAAAGGATGCTTGAACATGTCGTTGGCAACCTCGCAACCTTTCTCAGGACCATAAATCTTCTTCAGCACCCTCTTGTAGATTGATGTGCTTTGTCCACCCAGTCCGGCCGGCATCTTGAAGTTGGCCCGCTCCGAGGTCGGCAACGAGAGCATCTGCTGTGCGATGGGCTCCAGAAGCTGGATGCACTTCTGGTTCGCCTCGATGTAGAAATCGTAGTCGTGTCGCTCCTCCTCGATGCGGTGGAGGCCCTCCTCATATCCGTTCTTTCGATGCGCAACGAAACCGGAGTCTTCGGATGCCCAGGTCGGGTGCGAGGCCCACTCGTCGTTGAGCACCGATTGGCAGAGCTCGTCCCGGCCAGAGCAGGGCTTGAGGCGCTCCCGCTTGGGCAGGAGCCGGTAGCTGGGGCCAAAGCCGCGGCAGTTGCTCAGCGATACTCTACCCGTCGGCGGCTCAGGTCGGTTCTCGATGACATCGTCGCTGCTGTCGTGCTTCACCAAGGCCCTCAAAGAGCTGAGGAGCTCAGGGTTGCCGCCCATGAACTGGTTGGCCTTGTAGATCAGAACGTCTTTGGTAATCAGGTCCTGATTCCAGAGATTGAGGAGTTTCAGGAACTCGGTCGTAGCAGTCCGGTTTCCGATGTGTTTCTTGACTTTTTCGAAAAACGCAAAGTCGTCCTGCGCCGAAATGGCGAGCGGAGTGGGAGCCAGAGGCTCCGGCATGACCGGGGTCAAGGTGGGCTCGATGAAGGCGCTGTCGGCGGTGCTCGGCTTGTGCGACAATTTGGCCCGCTTGTTGGCCGACGGCGCGGCGGGAAGGGTTCCTCGCAGAGCCGATGTCTGCGTCTGATCAGAAGCGGTGGCATTGTTGGGAGCGGCCGCCTTCTCTGGACGACGTTTCTTGCTCTCTTTGCTTGCGCTTGCCGGCGGGGCAAAGTTACCGACCGGGGGCATCTTGGGGCCGTCGCGAGCAGCATGCCCAGGCTGGGGCGTCGGCGTGGCCACCGCCATGGGCATGTTCTCCTCGGGGCGCTGGCCAGCCGATCGGGTCTGCGCGGCCGACTCGGGAAGAAATTGTTTGAAGTCCTCGAGAAGATCGGGTGCCGTGTGGAAGAGGCTGGTGACTTGGGAATAGACGTCCTGGATCGGTTTTTGTTCGCGTTGGTAGGTTTGGAGAATTTCCAGGAACTGCTTGTAGATTTCAGGTTTATCCTGGAAACGATTCTGGGTCTCGCGGTTAGTAGCTGTGTCAGGTCGATGGAAAAAAAGGTCTCCACCAGAACTTTGACACAGAATTTCCGTTGAGCCTCCGGATGACAGCTCATCTCGAAGTAAAAAATGGATAATAATAAAAAAACAGGGGAAAAGCAAAGGGCGACTGCTTACCTTTATCTTGTTGACATAGCTAATCGCATGGTTAAATTCAACGGGACCGCGCTTCTCCAGATTGGCCTGCGGATTCGTGCCGCCGTTTGAGCTGGGTGGGCCGGCTGCCGGCGCGGGCGTGTGCGCGGTTCGCGGGGGCGCGTGATTCATGGGAGTGCCGTTCTGCGCGGCTGGAACCGCTCTCTGTTGAATCGGACTGGTACCGTCGAAGGCCGCGCCCTGGGCTGAACCAGGGAATCCGGGGGGGCCGTTCTGCGCAGGGACACTGAACGTCGCTTCCGGGCTCTCGACGCTGTGCACGAGTGGGGGTTGCCAGCCTGGTCTGGTGTTGTGAAATCCTTGCGCAGGCCCATTCGCCGATTGCGCTGCTTCGAGTTGAGTCGATCGGCCTGCCCCGATTGAGTGAATCGTAGAACCGGACGGGGTCGTGACGCGGATGCTGTTGGGGTTATTCTCAAGCCCGCACTCGATGCGATACCCAGGCGGCAGGAAGGTGTTGAATCCTTGAATGAGGTTGGGGTGGCCAGCAAAAAGCTCAGAAACCCTGCTAATAACCCCCGGCGTGTCGATGCTAGCTTGTGTTAGCAACGCATACAGCGTAGGCTTGGTGGTCCGCAACCCACGTCTGACTCTTGAAATCTTTCATGATATCTAGAAATCTGTTGTACACGTCTGGTTGCTCGTGGAACTGAACCTTGACTTGGTCGAGGTAACTCAGCGCATCCTAGACAAACAATGTGAGCTTGAGAACGGTGAATAGCGGGGCTGGGTGCAGATCGCCTACATTCAATATTGGCTGCTGTCCCTGAGGCATTCCCCCGGGCCCAGGAGGCATGGGATGCCCCGCGCCCATCCCGGAGCCAAAGGGCAGTTGTTGCATCCCCCGAACACTGTCCTGTGCAATTCCCCGACCGTTATCCTGTTGTTGAAGCGGGCCACCGAAGATGGCTGCCGGGCCCCCCGATCCGCTTAGAGAATTATTCGGCCCATTCGGGCCATTTGGGCCGTGGGGCATCGGTGCGAACATCTGGTGTTGAGGTGCCGACGTGGCAGCGGGACCGCCGTGCTGCTGAGGCCGGCCAGACTCGTTGTGGAGCTGTCCGCTGAAGCCAGGCGCAGGCGCCGAAGGGCCATTGATGGATAAGGCAGGAGCAGAGCTCCCGTGGTTCGCGAGTAGACCGCCAGGGCCCGTGATTGAGTTCGAAATCCTCGATGCGACGGGCTGGTGAATCGGAAGGGAGCCGGCGGTGCTGTGATGGGGCGCGGTCGGCTGGTAGGGTTCCCGATGCTGACGTTCTGCCTCGTCGCGCTCGCGGTCACGATCACGTTCGCGTTCCAGATCCCGTTCGCGCTCTCTCTCTCGTCGCGCAATCTCGTCTTGATGCAGGGCGCGATGACGTTGCTCGTCGATTTCGCGGTCGCGGTCAAAGCCGCTACCGCCGTGCAGCGGCTGGCTGTTCATCCTGACGGGCTACTTGAAGCCTCTGCAAAAGTCTCAGTATCGCTGCGGACTGGTTAGGAACGCAGATACCCAGTGTGGGTGTGGGATGGGAAAGGGTGAAGAGGGGCGGGCGAGATTGTGTCGGGTCTGTGGGCTTCAATCGGCTCAGGAGAGAAGCAAAATGCCGACCGGGAGCTCGTGCTCAAAGGTCGCGAGGTACTTACAGCTGCGACTGGTATCATAGGGCCTCGGCAAACCTCCAAACGAAAACGCCCTATGGCTCGAGATGCGGCAAGCGCAGTCGTTACGTCGTTCCTGGATGCGAAGGTTACGCGCTCTGTTGAAGAAAAAGACATAACAGGGTCGAGTGTGGTGCTTGATTGACCTGTTCTCACGCTGAGCACAGGCGCAGATCTCGTAGCTGATAGCGATAAGGGGGGAAAACTTCGGCTATTTCCTTATCGTCCCGGTCTCGCTCCCGTTCCTCCAGGGTCCCTCTTCTCCGGTCTCCACACCCGCCATTTGCTCTCGGATTCGGCTCATTGCTTCACCGGGTGCCCGACCTGCGCATTTTCTACTAGGCAGTTACCGCCGCGAAACGGCCATCCATGACGTTAAGTTCCAACTCGTCATTCAAAACGGCTAACCGCAGCTCCCGCTGATATCTCGTATCCCGCTCGTACATTCCTTTATTCACCAAACGGGCTTTCCTCGTAAACCTTCTTTTGTTTACATAGGTTGTCGTTGAACCCAAAGACTCGAACGGCCTGAGCGAGCAGCGAGGGACAACTCCCTTGGAGTCAGAAATTCCATACGAATTACCCCATGGCTGTCTCGTCCCGTCATCTGTCGCCCCCTCCGCCTCTCGTCTTCCATGTCGTCAAATCATCACCATATTTGTCTCCGAGATAATCGTATCATCAAAACTTTCTCATCCCTCAAGCATAATTCCGCACCCCCTTCAAAATCCACTGGCAAGTATGATGTGTTAGCATAAACGCGGTATGATCCTAGGTAGGTGCACTCCGGTCGACATACCACTTCACCGTTTCCAACGGTGCTCGCAACGCTGGCCACTTCTATCTCCCCCGGCTGAATCTACACTCTTGGGTCAGCGGTTTTGCGACTCAAAAGCCGTGCAGAAGAATACTGGGCATGTTGCTCACCACTCGTTTCCCATCCTTCTCTTCCCACCAGATCTCCTGGTCACCTCCGATCGGCCTGGCCTTCTGGGCTTCTGGCCATGGGCTCGTTGGCACCATGTGTGCCTCCACGAACCTGCGCAGGTTGCGCTGGGCCCTCTCTTGCCCGTCCCCACCCTCGTATGCATCCGGACCGAGGGCGCCGTAATCTCTCGGGTCCTCCCACGGCTTCCGAGGCAGCTTCTCGATCGCCGAGTTGAGCGGGGCAAGGACGGTCGTATTCCGGGAGGAGTCGTCAAGACGGAGGGATGTGGACTCGATGTCTCTTACAAAACTGCAACAGTCAGGGTCAGTAGGGTAATCTCAAAGAACTGCCTGTCGCAGTTTCGGATATGTACGCACCCTGCGAAGAGATTGATGCTCCGATCCCGACCCATCACATCAGACAATACCACGCCGCCACTCCCAGGGCCAGAAGGAGGCTCGCCGGGAGCCGAAGGAGGCACCGCCGGACCAGGACCGGCAGGGTCCATGAGGGGTGTTTGGTCGCGATCGAAGGATCGGATTGACGGCGGGGCAAGAAGCGGTACTACAAGCTGGGACGAAACGGTCGCACTTAGAAGAACAACAGGGACGAAGAACGATCGCATGTCTGTCTGCCCTTGCTCGATATTCTCTCGGGTCAAGATGTTATGGCGTCGGGCATTATTCCGTGGTTCGTTGTCGACCAAATGTGGGAGGTTGAATGATTGGATGACGGCAAGGCGGCATTTGGTCAGTGACGTAGGGCGTCATCTGACTGGGCTCGCAACCCAATGTAACCGCTCTCTAAATGCACCACGTTTGCGTCAACAACCGCCAAAAACACTGCACTGCTTGCGAGACCTACATGCGCATACACAGTAGCTATCCATGGCCCTAGACTTATTCCGTCGCATGTTGCTTTCGTCGATGGACCGGTTCGAATGTCGGCGGACGGAGGGTGAGGCTGCATCGGGAGACTAAGCGGGCGCGTTTCATTTCAAGGGAACGACGGGCGCCAGTTCCCAATCGCCATGTTCGAGGTTGTTGTCAAGCCAAATATTCGTCCCTGGGATGAAGAAGCTGGAGGCGCAACAAGCTGCAACAAGCCGCCCACCAAAGCCAAACCTTCGCAGAGGCAAGAGGGAGGGCGGTGTTGAGGCCGATCACATGCCAGCAACTGGGCACGGCACCCTTCTTGTAAAACCCCCGCCGAGAGAAACAAATACCTCCTGACTGCACTCCCGCAGCTTCATAATTTCGACCGATCAATGGCCGGGCCGTGGTGTCCTTTTTTGCCAATCAACCGAGAGCCATCGAGGTTTGAAGCGGGTCTCCCGAGTACCATCACATGCAAATAGTTAGTAAGTTGGGCGGTCAGGTGTCTTGTGACTGTCCGTGGGGAACCCTGCAGCACATGGAGAACAGAAAGGGCTGGAGCATCAGCCAAGCCCTCTTGTCGTTGGAGATGTGGCAGGAATTCATCGGCAAGATCCATCAACAAACTTCATCAATGCCTCCTGGCGCGACCACTCTTCGTTGTGCAATCCCTTGTCGCTGATGTTCTCCGCATGAGACCCAGCTTCCCCACATTCGCGAAAGTCCGTTACACCCGGCTCCAGCATCTGCCGTTTTCGGGGTTTCGTGGCAAACCTCGGCCCATCTGCCGCGGGTGTCCACGAAGTCCACTCCGTCCTCGGCCTAGATTAGCGCGAGCGACGGAAGAATAGCAGAGAGCATGTCTGAAGCTGGACGCTGCCTTCTCAAAGGGCTGTTTTTGTTGTGCAATAGATCAGATAATGAAATCAAACTCTCTCGCGCTCATTGACCAAGTCATGTTCTAAATGGGCAATCAAGAAATCCTCTCAAGTTCTAGCGTGTCAGGTTGGCCCCAGCACCAAGTTCCATCGCCTCACTGACAGAGTCGGACCCCTGTCTCGGTGCGCTAGACCTCGGCAAATCAGCGTCAGTTGATTGCAACCAGGCCCGCCGTTTCGAGCTCGGCAAGAGCAACCCATTGTCTTTCAGATATCTACTCGGTGCATTCCTCTCTCGAACCGAACTTCTTTCCCCTTTCCTCTTCTCATCCATCAACCTCACCAACTCTTTTCTTCCTTTCCTTCCGCCTGTTTCTCCAGATACCCCATCACGATGGCCCCCAGAGTTATTGTTGTCGGCGGCGGCCGTGAGTAGCCCTATCTTTACCCCGCGGTGGTTTGTCGTCATCATCGCATGCCGCGCAAATGCCGTTCGACTTGCTGACCGTTGTTTTTGCGCTGCAGTGTCCGGCCTGAGCGCCGCCCATACCATCTACCTCGCCGGTGGCAACGTTGTTGTTCTCGATAAGCAGGGCTTCTTTGGCGGCAACTCCACAAAGGCCACCTCCGGCATCAACGGTGCCCTCACAAGGACACAGGTGGAGCACGGCATCCAGGACAGCGTCAAGCAGTTCTACGATGACACCCTCAAGTCTGCCCGTGACAAGGCGAGACCCGACCTCATCAAGGTCCTCACCTACAAGTCTGCGGCCGCAGTTGAGTGGCTGCAAGATGTGTTCAACCTCGACCTCACCCTCGTTTCCCGGCTCGGGTAAGTTCAATTGCCCCAATTTGACTGGAACAAGTCTCTAACTCGCACTTCTGCAGCGGCCACTCCCAGCCTCGTACCCACCGTGGCCACGATGCCAAGTTCCCCGGCATGGCCATCACCTACGCCCTGATGCAGAGACTCGAGGAACTCGCCGAGACTGAGCCCCACCGCGTCCAGATTATCAAGAAGGCCCGCGTCACCAGCATCAACAAGGAGGGTAACACCGTCACTGGTGTCAAGTACGAGCACAATGGCGAGACTGTCTCCCTCGACGGCCCCGTCGTTCTCGCAACTGGCGGCTATGCCGCTGACTTCGGCGATGGCTCTCTTCTCAAGCAGCACAGGCCCGACACCATGGGGCTCGCCACCACCAACGGCTCGCACGCCACTGGTGACGGCCAGAAGATGGTCATGGCCATTGGCGGCAACGGTATCGACATGGACAAGGTTCAGGTCCACCCCACCGGTCTCGTCGACCCCAAGGACCCCGGCTCCAAGTGGAAGTTCCTGGCCGCCGAGGCCCTGCGTGGTGAGGGCGGTATCCTCCTGAACGCTGACGGTGACCGCTTCTGCGACGAGCTCGGCCACCGTGACTACGTCTCTGGCATGATGTGGAAGGAGAAGGACAAGGGCAAGTTCCCCATCCGTCTCATCCTCAACTCGAAGGCTTCCAACACGCTCGACTTCCACACCCGCCACTACTCCGGCCGTGGCCTCATGAAGAAGATGAGCGGCAAGCAGCTCGCCAAGGAGATTGGCTGCACCCCCGAGCATCTCCAGAAGACCTTCCAGACCTACAACGCCATCGCCGAGGGCAAGCAGAAGGACCCTTGGGGCAAGCGCTTCTTCCACAACCTGCCTCTGGACATCAGCGACGACTTCCACGTCGCCCTGATGGAGCCCGTCCTTCACTTCACCATGGGTGGTATCGAGATCAACGACAAGGCCCAGGTCCTCAACAAGGAGCAGAAGCCCTTCGATGGTCTCTACGCCTGCGGTGAGCTTGCCGGCGGTGTTCACGGTGCCAACCGTCTCGGTGGCTCGTCTCTGTTGGGCTGCGTCGTCTACGGCCGTGTTGCCGGTGACTCCGCCAGCAACTATCTCTTCCAGCAGGCTCTCAAGGGTTCCGCTGGTGCGGCCCGTCTTGGCCAGATCGCCCTGCACATCGACCCCTCGACGCCGGGCAAGATCTCGGTCGAGTGGGAGACCGGCGCTGGCGGTGCTGCCGCACCCAAGGCGCAGGCCGTGTCCGCTCCTGCCGCCGCCGCCAAGGAGTCGAGCGCCCCCAAGGCCTTCACCATCCCCGAGAAGGAGTACACGATGGAGGAGGTTGCCAAGCACAACACCAAGGAGGACCTCTGGATTGTCGTCAAGGGCGTTGTCCTTGACGTGAGCAACTGGCTCGAGGAGCACCCGGGTGGTCCCCAGGCTCTCCTCAACTTCATGGGTCGCGACGCCACTGAGGAGTTTGAGATGCTCCACGACGACGAGGTCATTCCCAAGTATGCCCCCGAGCAGGTCATCGGGCGGGTCAAGGGCCAGAAGGTCACCCTCGAGATCTAAGCAACAGAAGAACAGCAAAGGGCATCTCAAGTTATTAGCATTATAGGGCGCTCCTCGGGGCCATGGCAAAGACACATCTTATAGACGAGGGATGACTGGGCCAAGAGCCTCAAGAACCTGGGATTGATATGAAAGGGGCGGCTGAGCTGAATGTGTATCATGCATTTTGGGGTTATTATCGGGAGCACTCGTACCAGCTGGATTTTGGATCAATTGCTGGGTTGGCAGTGGCATTCACTGTGCTGTATTGATAGCTTCTTTTTTATTGCTACTGGCATAATGAAAATGACCAATTCTTAACTTGAGTTCCATCAATGGATTCATGTCAAGTAACTATACTGTGTGTTGGAGACCTCGGAATATCCAGGTGGTGGTGGTGGAGGTGATGAGGTTGCTTTGTTTCTTGAAGACCATATGTATGATACATGACGTTACATTGGTGTTGTATTCAGCAACTCCGCTTCGTTTCTCTCCAAGTTGCATATATACAAAGAAAGGCAGGAGGACTGGGTATGTGTTCGCTTCCTAGCTTCTTCTTGTTTCTGCGCCGCCCACCGAGGCGCCGTCATGGAGATGCCTTGGTCTGAGAGGTCTCTGGCTTTCCATGTCCAAAAGAGTCAGTGTGATTGGTGGCATAAATGAACATGAGTCCTCTTGATGAGACTGCAGAGTAAGCTGTTTTGTATCACTTTGGACCTTCATCAAACTCGGGAGGTTTACGAAGTGTCGTTACACTTCCGTATCACTGGTCTAGATTGTTTCTTTTCCTTCTTCTAGATTTACTTAGCTTGCTGGCTGTCTCTAGCTGTCTCGGGTAGGCCACGGAGCGGTGACGATCCGGGCCCGAAGCCGAACGTCGGTTTCAGTTCACTTTTCTCAAGCAGAGTCAGCCATGCCGCGCTTAGGCGCCTGGGAAACTCCGGGGGGTTAGCACGAAGCCGAGACGGTGAATTGTCAATGATCCACTGGTGATCACAAAAAACTTGCTTCTTGGCTTCGTTGAATTTGTGCTCATGATGGATTCGCTCCAATGAAGCCGCCACCGCGAGGAGTCACAAGTTTGGAGAGAGTTTTATGTAAGTGCAAACTTCCCTGCTGCTTCCTCGTGTCTTTCCACCGTTCGTGGTTAGTGTTTGGGTTCAAGGGGGGATCGAGCGAAAGCCACAAACGCCGCCATGACCTCCCCCCTCATTCATCGGGGTCAAGATCTCCGGAACTCGTCTTGACTAGCCAAGGACGAGGAGGAAGACAGGCCAACCATGCTCAAGTGCAGCAGAAGCAAGCTGCTTCTCAACGGCGGTGCGGGCGTGTCCAGTGATCGGTGGTTGCGGCCAATGCCAAGCGCAGCTGGTTCCAAGAATTTAAAAGGGGCCTGAGCGGCGAGAAGCTGGGCTGGGTCATTAATTTATTGCTCTGCGGCTGGGGAACACCGCCGGGTCTGGCCCCAACCAACGAACCCTTAAGGTGGCATTCATCGCGGGGCAGCCTTGCAAGGTGAACGGCACCCAGCAAGGGGCAGAACGGATCACTGCGGGCCGGATACATCATGTTTGTCGAGTTAATGCAATGCGGAATTCTCCGTGCTATCACCAACCGAGTTGAGTTGGTGGTGGCTCCGCAAGAACTGGCGAGCAAGGTCTTCCTGTGCGTACTGTGTCCACAGCAGCATCGGTAGTGGAAGCGCCATGCGTTGCATGGAGCGGCTGAACGTGGCCTAGAAACAACCACGCTTTTACCCGGAAAGACAGCGGTGTGCCGTGGGCATGTTGTGACGCAGATTGAACCAACCATGTTGTCGAGAAGTCTGGCCGGGCGATGGGAACGAGGGGCAGGCGAGGTGAGAGTTAGGCATGAATCTGGGGTGACTTCATGGGAAAAGCTGGGGAATGTTGTCGGTCCGATCCAGGGCTTGGGGTTTAGCGCACCGTTGGAAGCTTGGAATCGGCTCCCTTCCCTTCCATTGCATGGGCTTGGTCACAGCAAAGATCTGATGCCATGCGCGTGCCAGGGAGAATGGTGGTTTTTCCTCGGCATTTCTCTTACCTCATGCGTTTGTGAAGCGATCAAAAAAAAATGGGATGAAGGGATGATACCAGAGGGTGCTCGACTGTATTCGAGCACCAAGAGTCGGTTTTCCCACTGTGCTGCATTGTCATGCTTGTGAGAGGCTTCAATATGGACATATTTCGTATTCGCCAATGATTTGATCGAGCTATCAAAGATTTTGAACCGAATCAAACCAGACGACTGTCGCAGCCCATCCCCGATGTTATCGGAACCTCGGGTATCCGCCAAGCCTGAGAGTGCCGGTGCATTCCCGAGGTCGCTAAGACCCGGCTCCAATGAGTCTGGAGAGAGATAATTTTGCCTCGCCTGCAGGCTTCCAACCGTGAATATGCACAGAAGCGAGTTCGGCTGCACTAGCGGGGGTTATTCATCAAGGTCCGCTCGTGCCAGGTGATGCGCAGGGTGGAGCCATGGAGGGACTACCTGGCTTCGCTATTTTCTCTGACTGGCCAGAGCAGAAGTCGTCCCTTCCCCACCGCTTTGTTCTCTGCTTTCACTGGGTCCCGCTTTTTGACGGGAACGGTTGGATCCCCCGCAGCCCTGAAGTGGGCGGAACCCACTCATCCTTTCCGTTGACTCTTTTGCGTCAACAGGGGAACTCGGATTCTCGACTTGACATTCGACTTGCCATCAAGCAAACTGTTTCAAAAACGCCCACAACAGTCAACAAGGCTACGATGGTATGTAATTTAGGTGGGATTTGTTTGCATACGGGGAGTATCGCCGAGCTGCGCCAAGTCGCCATGACAGGAGCAACCTGGGCATGTTCTGGCATTAGCTGGCCGACCAGCACCACGACTTGCACGCATCTGGAAAGGTTGGGTTTCCTGGAAGGGTGAAAGGAGGGTGACAAGGGTGGCGGAGAGCGTCTTGGGATGTCGACATGCGATCGAGGAGGGTGTCCTGGTCCGGTCTTTCAAAGCCGGCTGCAGAGCACAGACCCAGACAAGCTCAGGATCTGGGCCAATCACAGCGCGGCCCCCGGACTGCGGGATCAAACTGCTGATCTCGAAGGCTCCCACCCGCAGTTCTTCTCTCCCGCCCCATATTACCCACAACCCGGGCGCAACGACAGCGACTTTCAGATGGTCGAACGACACGTCTCAACACCGCATCGCCAACCCCCGACAACCCCGGCGGAAGCGACATCGAATCTGGATTGAAGGGCGTCTCCTCTTGCACCATGGCGGTCTTCGCCATGGGCTGGCAGAAGCCCGACAACGTCGCGGGCTCGTCGACGCCCGCGATCATGGTCGGCCTGTTTGTCGCCAGTGGCGGACTGTTATTTGGCTACGACACCGGGTAAGCCATCGCCGGATGACATGGGAAGGGGAGAGCAATTGTGGACAGTCGAGGGAATAGTGGGAAGGCTGACACGCGCGTCTCTTTTGCAGTTCAATCAACGGGATTCTGGCCATGGACACGTTCAAGCACGATTTCACGACAGGGTTCATCGATTCGGACAACAAACCAGGAATGTACCCGAGCCAGGTGGCTCTAATTGTCGCGATGCTCAGCGCTGGGACGGCTGTCGGTGCGCTATTGGCCGCACCGGTTGGGGATACATGGGGTCGCCGACTGTCACTCATCGGCGCCATCGGAGTGTTTTGCATCGGCGCCATTTTTCAGGTGTGCGCGACCAAGGTACCGCTTCTCGCGGTAGGGAGGTGTGTATATTTTATTTTTGCCCGTCTGGCGTTTCGTTTTCCTGGCAAGCCATGTTGACTTTGATACCAGGGCAGTAGCGGGCGTCGGCGTGGGAGTCGTCTCGGTGCTCGTCCCGTTGTATCAGTCGGAGATGGCGCCAAAGTGGATCCGTGGAACGCTGGTTTGCGCATACCAGTTGTCCATCACGATAGGTCTGCTGGCCGCCGCTACCGTCAACATCCTCACGTACCGGCTCCCTACCGCCGCGGCGTATCGTATCCCGATGGGCCTCCAGCTCACCTGGGCCGTCGTCCTGGGTCTTGGCCTGCTCGTCCTCCCCGAAACACCTCGATATCTAATCAAGCGCGGAGACAAGGACGCCGCTGCGCTCTCGCTCAGTCGGCTCCGCCGCCTTGACATCACTCATCCGGCCCTCATCGAGGAGCTGGCAGAAATCCAGGCCAACCACGAGTACGAACTTGCACTGGGCCCCGACACATACAAAGACATCTTCCTTGGCGAACCACATCTCGGACGCCGTACGTTAACCGGCTGCGGCCTGCAGGTCCTCCAGCAACTGACAGGCGTCAATTTTATCATGTATTACGGAACGACCTTTTTCATTGGAGCTGGCATCGAAAACCCATTTACCATTTCGCTGATCATGCAGGTCATCAATATGGTGTCGACATTTCCCGGCCTTTTCGTCGTCGAGTCGTGGGGCCGACGGAAGCTACTCATCGTGGGCTCTATAGGGATGGCCATCTCCCAGCTGCTCATCGCCTCGGTTGCCGCCGCCAGCGGGGACAACAACCAGATGATCCAAAACAGGATCCTCATCATCTTTGTCGCGATATTTATATTCTTCTTCGCGGCCACCTGGGGCCCAGTGGTGTGGGTCGTTACATCCGAGATCTACCCCCTGAAAGTGCGCGCAAAGTCCATGTCCATCTCGACGGCATCCAACTGGGTCTTGAATTTCGGCATCTCATACGGAACGCCGTATATGGTATATCCCCGCGATACGGCAGGAGCGATTGATCTTGGCTCCAAGGTCTTTTTCGTTTGGGGCGCATTCTGCATCCTTTCCATCGCTTTCGTGTGGGCAATGGTGTACGAGACAAGCAAGATCAGTCTTGAGCAGATTGACGAAATGTACGAGAGAGTGGAATATGCCTGGAAAAGCCGAACCTTCGAACCAAGCTGGAGTTTCCAGCAAATGCGGGATTTTGGTTTCTCGGACAGCGGCGTCCCTCCGGCAGAACCTCAGCTCGAGCTGCAACCATCGCGGACGAGCACAACACAATCGGACACGGGCGGGAGCGCTTCGACGAATACGACAACAGCGCCAGAATCACAGGAGGCCAAGATATTGTCACAATTGGGGCATGTCGACTTAAGTTATTGATTTTTTTGGGACTTTTCATGGTATATCGCCCAAAGCTGCCGCTGTCCGGTCGCTCACTGTCTTCTTTTATTGTTTCGCTTGAGCGATTGTGGATACCAGCGACGGAGTTCTGATATGACGGAGTTAAGGGAAGGGAAGGCGGGGGCGTCAAATGGATGGGCACATTCTTGGGGTATCAAATGTTGTTTTCATCCCTCGTTCTGGGTTCAAGGGGACACATCTGGGGACTGTCATTTTATACGTTACCTACTGCAGTGTCACAACTCTTAGGCCACCGAAGCTCGGGTATGTAGTATTATGGAGAGGGACGATGGGGCGACTTCGGATGATGTCCTCGGACGGGAGTATTTTATTCGAGGCTGGCGCAAGGTGCCAGACAGAAACGAGGCAAGGCTGTAAATCGGCTTTCGGCAAACCTAGGCACATACGGTACACAAATGGCTTCTAATACCCGGGTAGGAATGGAAAACAATATTTCGTACTTAATCACCATTGGCATCCTTGACACGCGGGCTGCCGAAGGAGTGCAGATTATAAGGTTGAGAATCAGACACGGCCATCCTTCTCTTGTCAGTTGTGGTTTGCTCTTTCAAGTCTGTGGTCTGCACCTTCCATGCATTGCACCCGGCAATTGGACTCCAAGGTGCAGTTGCAGTTGCCTCAATTCCAACCGTGCCTTGTGACACTGCGCCGAGTTGGATTCCGACTGGTGCCCCGCGCCCGCCACTTCTCGTTTGTCTCACCTTACCTACTACCCCAGTCCGGGGACGGGAGCTGGGTCTCCTCTGATCAACAAAACCCGTGCTTCGAGTTGCAAATACACTTTAACCAGCATTGACATCCCGAATAAGAATACTTATTACTTTTCCGACCCAAACGTCCCAAGACCAATTTCTGGGTGTTCCAATTGCAACCAGAGACTGGGCAGTCACTGGCTGACGGCCGATCACTGCCCGGAACACCGACCACGATGACGTTGGGCCCGGCGACCACCCGGCGCTTCCCCGGGCTTTCATCTATCTGCACTCCCCCGAGGATTGCTGGAGGCAGCTTGACCGGTGAACCGAGTAACATCATGTCTCCAAATGAGGACATCAGGACATATGCGATCCCACGTCCTGCCGCTGCCATGTCGGCCCGGCATCTAATATGGCGTGTAAGTCCCCTGTCCATCCCGTACTACGAGCCGTCCCAGGCATGCACAATGATACTCGCGCTTTCCCGCTGCGTCTTATTAGAACCGGGGGAGTAGTGGCTGATGTCCTGGTTTGACCCATTCTATATATTGCAGGCCCTCGCCGCAATCTCCGTCCCCTCACCGTCACTTTACTCTCTGTTCTCGGCCGCAGGTCTTTTCCAGTGTATTCTTGTCCTAGTACTCGGCACCGAGACGACCTTGGCTGAGTCAACGGGGGGAAACGCCGAGTGGGATCGAGAAGGGTTGGGGCTACCGACCGTCCTTGAGAGAGTTTATCCGGACTGGGCAAGGTACTCCTTCGACATCGACACCCTTGGGTCACGAGCCGACCTTCAGCTGGGCCTCTTGCTGCTACTGTGCTCCCTGGCCGTCCTCTACAAGGTCCAGGGTCGCCGTCCCGAACTGTCAGAAAAGGGTCACCAGAGGAATCCAAAGCCAAACCCCATCATACCGGCCATGGCAGCCTTTACACTCATCTCGCTGTTGCTACTCACGGCCTTTCAGCTGCATGCGGCGTTGACCCAGCACGGGACATCGACTTACGGGGGACACCGTACGACTCCGACTTTAAGCCATGCGCCAGTCTTTACCATTCCGTCTTCGGCCGACGAGGGCATGAATGTCCTGCCCAACATCAAGGATCCCGAAGCTGTCGACCCTCAGACCGTGTGCCCAGGCTACAAGGCATTCAATGTGCATAACACTAAGAATGGTTTCACGGCCGATTTGGACCTCGCCGGCAAGGCTTGCAACGTCTATGGCAACGACGTGGAGCATCTCACGATATTAGCCGAGTTCCAGGCGGATGACCGCGTCCATGTCGAGATCCGACCCCGGTATATCAGTCCCGAGAATGAGACATGGTATGTACTTCCAGGTCTATGTACCTATCTTTGCCTCCAGTTGTTCCATGTCCCTGGAATGATCAAATGGCAACAAGAAGGCAGAAGCCGGCTGACATTATTAGGTTCCTGCTTCCCGAGCTGCTTGTCCCACGGCCACCTCGCGGTTCGAAGTCCACGCACTCTCACGGAGGCCTAGCCATATCGTTCACTAATGAACCAACCTTCTCATTTTCCATCAAGCGTGAGAGCACCGGAGACACGCTCTTTTCGACCGAGGGGACTGTTCTCGTTTACGAGGACCAGTTCGTTGAATTCGTGTCCCCGCTTCCCGAGAATTACAATCTATACGGTCTCGGCGAGGTCGTACGGGGATTGCGCCTTGGGAACAACTTGACACGTGGGTTATCATTGGCGATGTTTGAGGTCCAAATTGCTGACCGGCCCCAGGAACTCTCTATGCCGCCGACGTGGGCGACACTGTTGACGCCAATGTTTATGGCACTCATCCTATCTATCTTGACACAAGATATTTCACGACTGACGACTCGGGCGACTTGGCTTATGCTCCCTATGCCACCGACAAGGAAACCAAGTACGTATCATACACGCACGGAGTGTTTCTTCGTAACGCCCACGCACAAGAGGTCCTCCTGAAGCCGTCCGGCATCACATGGAGGGCACTGGGCGGGAGCATCGATCTCTACTTCTACAGTGGCCCCAAGGCAGAGGATGTTACACAGGCCTACCAGGAGAGCGCCGTCGGATTCCCCGCGATGCAGCAATACTGGACACTCGGCTTCCACCAGTGCCGCTGGGGATACGAGAATTGGACCGTTGTGAAGAACGTTGTTGACGATTTTGCCAAGTTCAAGATCCCTCTGGAGACCCTCTGGCGTGAGTGGGGCTCCTTCGCTTTGGTCTCAAGCATGTCGAGTATCGTCGGACTGACCTTTTCACAGTCGACATCGATTATATGAAGGGTTACCGGGATTTTACCCATGATCCCGTACGCTTCGGTTACGACGAAGGAGCCGAGTTCTTGGCCAAACTTCATGCAGACAACCAACACTATGTACCGATCGTCGATGCGGCCATCTACGCACCCAATCCCGAGGATCCAAGCGACTCTTATCCTACATACGATCGTGGAATCGATGCCAATGCGTTCCTCTTGAACCCGGACGGCTCCATCTACTACGGCGCTGTGTGGCCTGGTTACACAGGTAATGCTCACGAGATCCGGGTTCTGTCTCTCAGCTAATATGGAGTAGTATTCCCTGACTGGGTTGGTGCTGTTCTAAACGGCACTGGCACCATTGACTGGTGGATCAACGAGCTGTCGATATGGTCGGAGAAGGTTGCGGTAAGTCGATGTCGTGTTGCAGTCTCAAGGGCGCGAGCTCCCTTTCACGCAAAGGCCAAAAGTTGAGGACAGGAGAGGCTAACTGACCTGCACAGTTTGACGGCATATGGATTGATATGTCTGAAGTAAGTAGGCCACTGCTATCTTACTCCGCTTGCTGACAATCCTAGGTCGCTTCGTTCTGTGTAGGGAGCTGCGGCTCCGGGAACTTGACGCTGAATCCAGCACATCCACCGTTCAAATTACCGGGCGCTCCAGGGAACCCGATCTGGCAATACCCAGAGGGCTTCGAAGACACAAACCGAACCGAGGTTGTTTCGTCGGTTTTGCCCGCAGAGGCGAGAGCCATCGCTGCCAGGGATAGCTCTACCGCAACGTCCTACTTCCGCACCAAGCCTACCCCCGGGGCAAGGAACGTAAACTGGCCGCCCTACACGATTAACCACTTCCACGGCGATTTGGCGGTTCACGCGGTGAGCCCCAACGCGACGCACCACGGGGGTTACCTTCAGTACGACTTCCACAATCTCTATGGCCATCAGATCCTCAACGCGACGTACCAAGCGCTCTTGAAGATAAAGCCCGGCAAGCGACCCTTCATCATTGGGCGTAGCACCTTTGCTGGATCTGGAAAATGGGCAGGCCATTGGGGCGGTGATAACGAGTCGCGTTGGGCCATGATGTACTTCAGCATCCCGCAGGCTCTATCCTTCTCCATCTTTGGCATCCCCATGTTTGGTGTCGACACCTGTGGGTTCGGCGGCAACAGCAATTTCGAGCTGTGCTCGCGTTGGATGCAGCTCAGCGCCTTCTTCCCCTTTTACCGCAACCACAACATCCTCGGCGCCATCAGCCAGGAACCGTACATCTGGAGCAGCGTCATTGACGCCACCAAGAAGGCCATGGATATTCGATACTCGCTGCTTCCGTACATGTACACGCTCATGGTGCAGGCCAGCCTTGACGGAAGCACCGTGATGCGGGCGCTGGCTTGGGAGTTCCCCAACGAGCCGTGGCTCGCGGACGCGGATCGACAGTTTATGCTCGGCAGCGCCATCATGGTCACGCCCTGCTTGACGCCGGGGGCTTCAACCGTTGATGGTGTGTTTCCCGGCGTCGGTGACGGAACGGTTTGGTACGATTGGTACACGTCGGCGGCGGTGACGGGGGTCGGGCCGGGCCAGAATGTCACAATCGATGCGCCTCTGGGACACATCCCCGTCTATCTGCGCGGCGGCAGCGTGGTTCCTATCCAGGAACCGGGCATGACGACCACGGAGAGCCGCAAGAACCCGTGGGGCCTGATCGTGGCGCTTGATGAGCGGGGAAATGCCGAGGGGAAGCTCTATCTTGACGATGGTGAGAGTTTGGAGCCGAGTACCGTGAAGTGGGTGCATGTAAGTTCATTCCTAAGGGGCAAGATGGGGGGTGTTTGTGGAGTGGGGTGACTGACATGGTTGGTAGTTTGCTGCCTCGAAAAATTGGCTCTCGGCGTACCCTAAGGGCAACTACGTCGATACCAACGCACTCAAGGACGTGAGGATTATCGGACTGGCTAAGGGCCCATCTAGGGTGCGGGTGAACGGGCAGGTCCTTGAATCGCCGTCTTGGAGTTATTTGAGGGATAAAGGCGTTTTGTCTTTGGAGGGATTGAATGAGCGGTTTCCGAAGGGAGCGTGGACTTCGGCTTGGAAGATTACGTGGGAGTAGGCGGTGATATTATGGCGGGTTGGTGATGGGTAGTCTGGGGCGACGGATATGATTATTTTGACTTTTAAAGGGAGTTCTGGGTAAGGGTTAAGGCAATGGCATTCGCTTTTGACGATTAGTAGTTTGAGTTGGCTTTGACCAGTGGCGGCGCTGGGGGTCATCCTACTGCCACCATTATAACACATCGTAACCATATCCAACAGCCGACCCAGAATGACTTGAACTTTTGATGTAAATTCTTATGTTCCTTCTATCCAAGTAAGTACCCATAACCCCCTTTTATATACACCCCTAGCCGAGCCCCTTTAATCTAACCTCTTCTTCCCCGCCCACCCGCCGTCCTCCTCCCCACTGCTGAACCCATCCCGCTCCATCAACCGAATCGCCTCCTCCCCGCCGGCCCCTTTACCCTTGTGCCGCTCCCTCCGCGACCTGCTGCTCTTGGTCCCGCTCTTCCGCCGCGCCGCGCGCATCAGCCCGCCCAGGTCAATGTGCCGCGCCTGTCGGTTCCACATGGACGTGCCCACCACGATGAAGAGCGCCATGCTCAGCACGAGGGGCAGGACGATAAAGAGCGCCGTGTTGTCGGCGCCCTCAGGCGGCGGCGGAGGGGGGGCCGGTTTGGGTTTGTAGGTGAGTTGGATGGTGGGGCCCTCGAGCCACGTGGCGCGTTGGCCGTCGCGCGGGAGCGCGGCCATGCGCAGGGTGATGTTGACGGCTTGGAGTTTGTGGTTGGAGAGGAGGGACTTTTCGAGGCGCCATTCTATTGGGTGGGGGGTGGGGTGTTAGTTATGAGATATGGATTGGGGCTGAGAGAAAGGAGGGGGGGGGGTTGTTGTTGTTGTTGTTTGGAAATGGTACGTACGGTAGAAGCCCCAGGCGAAGCCCATGTCATCCGAGGAAAAGGCCTCCTCGCCCGCAATCTCTTCTTCTTTCTCGCTGGCCTCGGTGGCGTTGGGGTTGGCGGCGTAGTATCCCATGATTTTGACGGTCGTGTTGGCGCCGTGGAAAAAGTCGGGGTCCCAGGTCACTTTGAAAAGCGGTTAGTCAGTTTTTCTTGGTCCTTTTCTGGATCTCCTGGAAAGGAGGGAGGATTCATTGGGGGGCTTACCATAGTGCAATGACCCCGGATAGTAGATGTCTTTGTTCTTGGGCAGGCAGAAGGGCGCAAACTCGCCGTCGGGGTTGGTGCAGTCGGTAATGGCCGGGGCAGCCTTGTTTTTGTTGTTGTCGTTGTTGTCGGCGGCGGGCTCAGCGGTGCCGGTGCTGGGTGCGGCGTTGATGATGGTTCGGGTACCGTCGATGGTGGTCAGTACCGGGGTCACGGTCTTCGGGAGGCCTTCGGCATCGACGGTGACCCAGGGTTCCATCGGGTTTTCGGCCTGCTCGGCATCGACTTTGTCGGAAGGTGGTGCCGGGACCGCTGCCGCGGTGCCCAAGAGCAGCAGCCAGGCGGCGGGAAGGACGAATTTTGAAGCGAACATATTTCTCGGTCTCCCGGATGGCTCGGCGGGCGTTGTTAGTTGAAAAGGGGTGGGCTCTAAGGCCTCGGAGACGGCTGTCTAGAGAGAATTGACCCAATTGAGTGACTATCAGGCGGCAACAATAGTGTTGATGGTTAGTAGAAAGAGGAAAACAAAATCCTCCACAAAGGGTGAAGGAATGGACGGCCGAGGAGACTCGACTCTGGCGCGACGTCAGTCAAAAATGGCCGCGGAGGGGCGATTTTGGTTCGCGAATGCCGAAGCGCCCCGGCACCCCGACCGTAAATTACTTGGTGTGGGTCCGGTAATTGCAGGGGGTTCCATACGACCCCCAAACTTTGAACATCAACGTATTCTTTCGCTCTACATCAACCACATAATAGTTTCTATCCGTCCCAACGCCCTTGGTCTAATCCTCTAGATGCAAGCTATCGATAGAATGTGAGTTGAGAGCGTAGGCTTCATAGGAAGGTTTGGAATACGAAAGTTTCAAGAGGGTGCCAGGGGGGTTTGCAGGTGGTCGCCCTGTGCAAGATACCTGACTTGAGGGGTTTATTAAACAGCATACACTTCCTCCCGGGTTGCATGAGAGCAGGGGATGTGTAAACCAATTAACCTTTTTGAGGGCCAATTTACTAGCAATTCAGCTAGTTGCAATATCCCACCTATTCTTTTAGTTGCTGAGTCCAGCACAAGTCACGTCAGGAATTCTGGATGAGAGGACTCCCGGAGTGACGGCATGGTACCTTAGTTTCGTGCTGTCACGGGCCTGTTCAGCTCTCACGAAGCATCTACATCTCTAACGTGATTTTGAACCAACTGGATATCGGTTACCACTTCGCTAGCATCCGAATATGCGACTGTCCAACACTTTTTTATCACGTTCCCTAACAACAGGTCGTCTGTAGGTGGGAACTGGCCTGTCCCGAACAACTCCTCAAGCTCCCCGTCGTTTTTGTCGTGAAACGCCTGGTAAGTCGTCTCCATCTCGTAGAACAACGAGCCCAGCACAAAGAGTTCAGAATGGACCGATGGGTTCGAGACAGACAACTTTGGATGTGTGGCGTGTGCACTTGGAGCGACTGTGGGTTTGGACCCGTCGAGGGATGAGCCAGCAAAGTCGGAGAGCTTTGCATTGTTCTCCCAGTCGAGCAGCACATTGTACGTGCCAATGTCGACCTGTCTCACTCCACGAGAATGGATGTACTGGAGTCCCTCGGCGATTTGCAATGCCCATTGGACTTTGTCCCCGGAGGCAGGGTGTTCATCTCGCTCTCGTAACTCGTGGAGCCGGTGGCGGAGGGTGTACTGAAGTCGTTCGAGTATGACCATGTCCTGCTGAGATCCGAGAAGCGCCGTTATGCAAGGGTGCGGCCCCAAGCGGTCATATATCTGGCGCTCAATGCTGAGCTGTGCCTTGGAAGTATCATCAGACATGGCTCGCTTGACGACGGCCTGCTTTGAGATGAAGTAGACGGCGCCCGACATGCCGTGGGTCCAGGGGATTCCAGATAAACTGGCGGGTATCGTAGGAACAACAGTCATGATGAGTAATACGCGTGGTGGGGGATGAAAACTGATGGAAGTTGGTTTGTTGCAAACACTCTTGTCTCACCGTTTTGTTATTGTTGTTGGGAGAACCATCCGCGATACAAGGAACGGAGTCGCCTGTTGATAATAACGCAGGCAACCTTACCCGGATGGGGCCCAGACAGGGATCACCCCGCTGTCGCGTGGAACAAAATGCGCGCTAAAGACGCAAGTGGGGTGACCACCGCCGTTGCCAAGCCGGCACACACAGGGGTCTAGAGAGTTTCCAGGTTGAAATGCTGTCTTTGTTCAGACACTTCAGACCGCATTGGGTCTCACAATCAGACATTTTGAAAGGCCCGAGAGAGCGAAAGGAAATGTGAGATGGTGAGTAGTAACTAAAAAGTACCCTATCCAACTACCGT
This sequence comes from Trichocladium uniseriatum, assembly GCA_017139535.1. NCBI lineage: Eukaryota > Fungi > Ascomycota > Sordariomycetes > Sordariales > Chaetomiaceae > Trichocladium > Trichocladium uniseriatum. The sequence goes on along the minus strand of WOUO01000031.1, from coordinate 177,770 downwards.
ATTGTGTATAGTATAGAACTTCAACCCTTAAGAAATAGTGTTTTTCGCAACGATGCCCCTCGCAAACTCTCCAAAGGTAATGTGCTGCTCCATATCCACCTCATCGCCCAGGTTCGGCTGGGTAAACACAGCGAGCGTGTTTCTGGCAATGCAGCCCTCGCTCAGCGCAGCCCGGGCGCCCCGTACAAAGTGCGGCACCGCCTTGAACTTGCCGCCCGTGATGCGCTCCAGCGCCTCGCCCGTCTGGAAGGCGATGCAGTCGCGCGGGATCCTGACCTGTACCGTCTCGCCGGTGCGTGACTTGATGTACAGTCCGGCGGCCGGATCCGGCGACGTGTCGAGCTCCGGAAGAGGCGACAAGGGGAGCGGATCGGGCGAGGAGCGTTCAATCTCGGGGGCGGCCACCGTCGGGTCCGACTTGCTCTCGTCGACGAACATGGCCGAGGTCAAGCCGGTCAGGCACCCATGGTCGAGGTGTGTGGCGCACCAGTTGTCCTCGTCCACATCGTCATCGTTGTTATTCGCTTGCTCGTCAGACATGGCCACCGGGGCTGGTTGCCCAGTTGGGTCCTCGGGGAAGTAGTGTAGCAGACGGGCTTTGGTGGTGGTCGAGGTGCTCACCATCCGCTCCAGATAGCCGCTGGGGTAGCCGGTGATCTCCTTTTCGGCGAACCTGTCGCAGGCTCGTGCCACCAGCACGGCCACATCAATGATGAGACGGCACAGCTGCTCGAAGTTTGTCTTGAACCCCGGCAGGGTTTCCTCACCGGGCCAGATGTTTGGCGAGAGATACTCGGGAAAGTTGTCCGGGTTGAACTGCTCCGTCGGGACCGCGCAGGCGAGGGTCGGGTCGACGTAGAAGGCGCAATTGGCATAGAAAGAGCCTTTCATCGTGTCGACCTGGCCGTCCTTGAGCGTCTCCTTGCCGCGCGACCAGCCCGTCAGATATTTTGCCTTTTCATTCTCGAGCTTGTCTAGCTGCGACTTGGGCAGGTTCCCCAGGTACGACGAGTACGACAACAGGTGGTGCCGCAGTCTGGCGAACTCGGGAGGCACATCTTTGACGACTAGAATTCCTAGCGAGTCCGGGCCGAAGGCTTTGGTGAGAGACTCAAACGACACAGTTCCTGTTGTGTATTGCTCGTCAGCAACGTCACTTACACAACTCTCCCCGCATTACATCAGCTGCGTACCATCTTTGAGGTCCTGCAACGAGACCGTCACCGCCTGCGCGATAGGAGACATGGTGTAAATAGATCTGGTTTACTTCAACACAAAAATTTCAAGCAGCAAATGAGAGAAAAAATAATTGTGAAAGAATTTGTGTCCTGTCTGGTGACCTTCTCGGTGCTTCCTGCCCCTCAAGATGGTGGGGCAGATGCCAAGCAACTTCAACAGCTCTGACCTGCTGAAGGCGGCAGGTGGAATGATGACGGTGGGCCAAGCGTCGATTTGCAGCGGCTCAGCGGCAGCTCGCGGCACTAGTAGTAGAGCTCTTATCGATAAGCTCCAGAACCACTCCAGCTGCAGCTGGTTGCGGTCAGCCTGTGGCGTTTCAACACGGCGGGCGTCTCCGTCTTCATATTCAAGACAACAAATCCCCAGACTCAACATGGTAAAACCACTCTCCTTCAAAGGCGACAAGAAGCCCAAGAAGAGGAAGCGCGCCGACGCCGGCGAGGGCGCTGCATCCGATGACAAGGCCGAGCGGCAGGTCAAGGCCCCCAAGGCGGACGACGCCGAGGCCGACCACGACGACAGCTGGGTTTCGGCCGACGCCGTGACGGACATCTCCGGCCCCGTCATGTTTGTGCTGCCCACCGAGCCTCCCACTGCGCTAGCCTGCGACGCCAACGGCAAGGTCTTTACACTACCCATCGAGAACATCGTCGACGGCAACCCCGTCACCGCCGAACCCCACGACGTGCGCCAGGTCTGGGTCGCCAACCGCATCGTCGGCACCGAGCACTTTCGCATCAAGGGGCACCACGGGAAGTGCGTACTCCTCCCCCCCCCCCCCCCCCGGCTATCCATCCGTCCCATCCCAAACCAACACCAGAAAACTAACCCCCCCTCCCCCGCCATAGATACCTCTCCTGCGACAAAATCGGCCTCTTCACCGCCACCGCCGACGCCATCACGCCCCTCGAATCCTTCACCCTCATCGCGACGGCCGACACACCCGGCACTTTCCAGCTCCAGACCGCGCGAGAAACCTTCCTCTCCGTCTACGCATCCCGCTCCTCCAAGGCCGCCGCGCCGCCCGAGGTGCGCGGCGACCAGGCCGACATCACGTTCGACACGACGCTGCGCGTGCGCATGCAGGCACGCTTCAAGCCGAAGCTCAAGGCGTCTAAAGAAGAAAAAGCGCGTGAGAAGATTAGCAGGGGGGAGCTCGAGGCGGCGGCGGGGAGGAGGTTGGATGAGGACGAGGTGAGGCGGTTGAAGAAGGCGAGGAGGGAGGGGAATTATCATGAGGCGTTGCTGGATATTAAGGTGAAGAGTAAGCATGACAAGTTTGGATGAGCGGGTGTTGGTTGGCTGGGTGTACGATTGGCTGCTCGGAACGAAGGGGGCTTCAGGAGGATCAAATAAACGTAATGATACCCATGATACTAAAGAACTTGCCCACTTTCCCGAGGATCTCACAGTTATCAAACACCATATCTCTATGTCTAACCTTTTTAAGTACCCTCTGATTGGGAGTAACACCGCGCCAAAAGATTATCGGCTCAACCATCCCAGCACGTATCACCACTCCCGATGGCTAGTAACAGCCCAAGTAACCTCGCTGTCTTGATCAGGACTACCTCGTACAACATACAACATACAACATACAACATACCTACCGGCACATCCCCCACACCCAACACACATTATCTCCAACTACGCCGCCACGCGAGAGCGACCCATCCAGCCGACCCGTGCCATCGGCACATGGCATCCATGCCGGGGGAAAGGAAGCTAGCACCACTAGTAGACGAGAAGATCTAAGAATAGCACCACCGCCGCAACCCCACCGCCCTCGGCTTGCATGCTCCCGATCTCTCGGTATGATCTCGACCCGACCGCCCCGGACCGCCCGACCACAGCGGCACAGCGGCACAGTCCCCTCCCCCTGCCAAGTATCTGCTCGTCATTCAGCCCTACGATGCACACTCCAGGCACAGGGACGAGGGCGCACGTCTACGGCGTTTAGCACATGGCCAAGGGACGGGTGTATGATAGGTTGGCTGTTGAGGGTATTCATTCTCGTGTGTTCATCCCAACATGGCCATTCTGATGCCTATTGTCTCTGAAGCATAGCTATCTGAATTTCCTCCAACCACGCCAAAAATGGTATATAGTACCTAAAAGTCAAAATATGGTGCCATAACCTCCATCATTCACTCATGGCTGTTCCGTGGTCCGTTTTGCCCCCGAACGCCCCTAAGAAATGCTCAGATAATAAGCCCCCCAAAAAGAAGTATAAAACGGTGAAGCCTGGAAAACATCCAAAAGTGCCAAACCAAATCATGCAGCCGCTTGCTAGCTCAGTAACTAAAAAACAATATGTGGAGAATATTGTAAACAAAATATGATTACAGAGTAGAAGAGTATGTTGTCAAGTCACAGTGGGAACTCGTTAAAGAATCACGAGTCGACCTTCACCCGCTTGGCCTCGCCCCCCTCGAGCGGCTCGTGGTGGGGCCCGTTGCCGCTGATCTCGGGCGTCTTCCTCTTGTGGGGGGTAGGGTCCTCTCTTAGAAAGGACGGCCCGGTACCGACGACGGGCGTCGCGAAATTCAGTGGGCTCGGAAGAGTGTTGCTGTCGTTGCCCCGGAAATTCCATTCCGGGTAAAAGCTGCTCGGGCTCGGAAGAAACTCGTTGTTTAGGAAGCGCGATGGCAGGGCCGATACAGGCGTGTCGATGTTCATGTTATTATTGTTATTATTCTGGTGGGGAGGAGGCCGCGCAAAAGGATTAGGTGGCCCAGTGGCACCCGCCGAGAGCAGGGCCGAGGCCGACGGGGATGGCGGCGGGAGCACCGGACCAGAACAATGCGAGTCGGTAGGCCGCCTCGAAGGTTGGGATGTAACATCGGTCGCTGTCGTGCCTCGCGGAGACGCCGAGTCAGCCGTAGCGCTGCCGCGGTCCGACTCATCTGGAATCTGCAGGATCAACTGTGGCCGCGAAACGCTACCAACACGCACGCTGTTGGACCGGGACGGCGGCGTGAAGACAGTCTCTGGGATTGACGACAGCGACCCGTTCCTCTTGGCCAATTGTTGAGCCTGCGAGTTGGCGCGTTGTGGGACCGGCGGCGAAGCTGCGTTGCTCGTCGGAGCATTTCCGGGGTCGATCGACTGTGAGCGGTTGCTGGGCGCTTCTGTCTTCACCTCGGGGTGAAACGCCGCCAGATGTTGCGAGAGGATAGACCGGTTCTCGTCAATGGGCGTGAATATGCTGCCTCCCTTGCGGGGCGCCTGCTTTTTGATGTTGGTGTCCAGAATGGGCGGCTGGCGCACCCGTTCTACTGGCTCCAGCATTCTCCTCGGTTCCATGGGCGCGGGCGGCTGATGTTCTTGGGGCGGAGGCCGGACGTGAGACGGCTCTTGCGGTGGCGGCGGCGGCAGATGTTGTTGTTGAGGTTGCGGTGGACTCCGATTAGGATGGGCTTGTGGTTGCGGCGGAGGCGGCGACATGTGAGGAACGGGTTGCGAGGGGAGTTGCGCTGGAAGCGGTGCAGCGGGAGGCTGCGGCGGAGACACGGAATGGCGCGGTGCAGATGGTGGACCCTGAGCCTGGGGAGGAAAGTTATGAGGTCCTGAAGCCCTTCGCTGTTCATCCACAAATGGCTGCATCGGGTGCGGGTGTGGCTGTGGTTGGGCGTGTTGGGGATGCTGTGGATAGGGGTATGGATTGTGCGGATGCGGTTGCGGCAGGCCGTGGGTTGGTATGTTCTGGGGCATGTTCGGGGGATTTTGAGGGTTGTAGATGGCCGGCTGGGGCATGAAGGCAAACCCGTTGACTGCTGGTGGTTGGGTAGGTCCTGACGGGCCGACCTGCTGGCCGACCATGTTCGGGCCCATTCTCCGAATGTCATTTCGTGACGAAGGACGGGAGCCCATCTGAGGTTGTGGGGTGTGCCCTCGCGGACCATTCGCTGGGTGAGGGAAAACACCATTCGGGATCGGGGGCGAAGCCGAAGGCGTGTGGTGCCTAATATGGGGTGGGAATGGAGGCTGGGCTTGGAAGTGAGGAGGGAGCATTTGAGAGTCCATCCCGTCAACTTGGGGAGGGGTGGCATTCTCGTCCTCTTCTTCCTCGTCGTCAGCCCCGCCATTGAAGTCGGACGGGCCCTTGTGTTCGTTCGGACCACCGTGCTAGAACGCCGTGTTAGCTACAAAGTCTGGGGGAGAGCGGAGCGGGAGAAGGGGCATACATAGGTGTATCGCGTGATCAGCTCCCGCATATCGCACGACGAGTACTCGTAGAGCTTCTTGTTGCTGCCAAAGATGAACACGGCCACGTCAACAGAGCAGAGCACGGACAGCTCGTGGGCCTTCTTGAAGAGACCGCCCTTTCGCTTCAAAAAGGTGCTGCGGGCAGATAGTTAGCATTGGTTAACTGGGAGGGAGAGGGCGTCTCGCCGAGGGGGATACCTACACAGAGCGGTTTCTGTCATCCTTGATCGCTTTGATCTCAATTTTCCGGCGACCCATCTTGTCGGGCGCGTGGCTGGCCTAGGGCCGGCGACAGCTAGATAGAACTACTAAGTGGACCCGAAACCGGGAGGGCGCGAGGCAGATGGTGGCGACTGCGATAGATGTCACGGTGATGGACAAGATTCGGCGCGTGTCGACGACGACAAAGCCAGCTCTGAATGAAGCAGAGGGCGTCGCGGCTTAGTTAGCGACAACGAGGGTATGCAACGGTGCAGCACAGACGTGCGGCGACCAATCTGTAGATTGCAGCTGATGCTAGAGCTTCGGGTGGAAGCTAGCTCGCGGTGGAGAGGGTGCTAGGGCTGGCGCTGAGACCTGAACCCACAGACGGCGACAAATGGTGGTGATGGGGCTCGGCCTCTTTTTGTGTCGTTTTTGCAAGACGCAGGCGTGGGATCTCGACGGGCGACGTCAATTGCCTAGTCGGTAACTAGGGTCGCTAAAAGATACTCGGGTACTTGAGGCGGCGCTCGTGCAGTTGAAGGGCGATGAGGCTGGATCTGGTGATGCTAATAATAGATCGCGAGTTCAGAAGACGAGAGACAAGAGGTGTGGGCAAGGTGGGCAGAGAGTGGGCGGTGGGAGGGAAAAGGCAAGGCCCCGGGGGAAATGGAGCAAGGGATCCGCTGCAGAACCCCGAAGCCACGAGTCAGACTTGGCGTGCCCCACCGACAGGTTGGTCCGAGCCCCACACTTTGCTGCTGGCCCGAGCTCATCAAAGACCCAACAATGGTCAACGTTCTGGAAGCCGGAAACACCTTCTTTTCACTGCTTTGTTGATCTGGTAGTTAGGTCTTTCTTTTGAAGACGCGTTGTTGTTTAGGGACGACACTATATTATGAAAGCAAACCCCTTAGGCGACGGACAAAGAGACTCGGTAGTAGTTTTTTGATTTTGGTTTTGTAACCTGTATCTTTGAACGGGACGCGGACTCAACCGACATGCGTGCAGCGTCGTATGTAGGGCAGCAGGGCAGCAACCATCCCATCTTGATGGTTACCACAATGGACGAAAGCCGACCAACCAGAGGGTTCCCCTTCGGACTGACCAGCTCCATCGAAATCCCCGGTGGCGCTGCTTCTCCACGCCGTTGCGTCGGTCGGATCGAGATGGCCCCGGCTAGCAAGAGCCGCAAGATGGATATCAGAAACACCATCAGTCGTTTGTCTTTCCCATGTTACCTTCCAAGTGCCTCGGGTCCTTCCGCATCCACCAAATTTGCGCTCTATGAGAACGATTCAGTTGTTTTGCTCCTTTTCAGGCAGTCAAAGCACCTTGCAGAATTGCTGACCTCGAGCTGACCCTTGAAAGCCATCCCACAGAGCTTGTGGCCTGCATCCAAGTCATGTGGGGATGTTCCTGCTGCTGCGGTTGCACCGCGTCCTTGGCAACCAAATCCCCAGGGAGTCGGGGACGAGAAGGGAGCATCATGACTTTGAAGTTTGGACAGACTTGTCAAACTCATCACTCAAGGGCCCAATCATACTCGCATGAACCCTTGCTGCATTTGAGAACCAGTTCGCAACCTTTGCAGTCCTCGGCTGTGGGCGTCAATCGTCCATTGCCCGACCTGGCATCGCTGGCGAGACTTGACGCATCTCGCGAGCCGATTGGCCCGTCGGACGCAAGCGCCGGACCCTGCATTGGGGCCATCTATTTTTAGCTATTTTTAGCAACCATCACCTGCAGCCCCACTTGCCCAGAAGATGCTGTCGGTCTTGTCACACTCTGATCTTCAACGTCCATCGTTGGATCTCTCTCTTAACTCGATCTCGGTCAACAGACCCAGCCTGATATGGGTGCAGCCTGATTGATAACTATCACTGTGCTTCTTTTCCCTCCAAGGCCACTCTTGGCATCCCAGTCGATTCTTCCGCCAACCAGCTTACGGACCGCACCGACTAGGCTCCCAGGCAGGCGGGGCAACTCATCAAGTTCAGACTTCCAACACGCGAGCAATCAAGAGCGAGCTTACCGCACGCTGACCATCTCGGCACACCGGCTCTTCCGAGTGCATCCGCGAATCTGGTTCCCACTCACAGCCTTTCATCAGTCAAGTTGAATACGTAATAAACAAGTAAATTTCACCTCTCCCGTGTGATGCAGCATGTGTCGACCCAAAGACCTGGGACATCCATCTTGCTGCCATCTCCAAGTTTAATCACGGCGGTTAAGCAGGGTACCATGCAATGCAACGCACGAAATACTGGCATGGTAAACATAGAACTCGGCTTGATATGACTTGGTTTCAGAGCGGATGATTCCGTCAATCTATTTCTTTTTTCTCTTTCGTAGACCAACTTGCAAGTTGCCGCCAACTACCACACAAGATCTGCAATACCTGCATCTGATATTTGTCTACCATTCACTTCCCGACTTTGGATCATAGATATATGTGGCGAAACGGCGCAAAGGGGACGGACGTGCTGTTCTGTATATCTCTCAGTGCGAATAGCGGAGAGAGACAAGAACATAGGCAGATGCCCGGCACTTAAACCAGGATCGCACCGTGCCACACCTATACGTAGAACCGTGGCATGGAAATGACGAGCGCCTTGGTTTCTAGAACCCTGACACATAGTTCTAGATCCCGCCCGCTTAGTAGTGTCACACCCAAATAGGCACCTCCGCATGCAAGTAGGGCATGCCTCGCCGCACGCCTGCCCCCTTGCTGCGTACCCAGAGATGGCAAAAGACGGGACAGAGGATATGGGACGACGGTAACGAGGAATGGCTTGGTTAGCCTACCGCTTATCAACCATCGTTGAATTCAGGTTGGCCAATGAGATACTCCCTTCGTGGTCAGATCACACACCCCATCAGCGTCAAATGCAACTCCAGAATTGTCAACAACCTCACTAATGAGCTGCAAAGGAGAAGTAAGTCGCTTCCCTTTCCGGGACTGCCTTGTCCTGCATGCTTACATGCATTCTACGTACCTAGTCCCACGGTCAAGTTCAAGGGTATGCTCCGGAAAGAAAAGCCCAATCCTGTTTTCCCATCCCATCCCACCCCTATCCCACCCCCATACACATTGTACGTGTCGTAGCCCCCTAATAAAACGCCTGATACCAGGGGAAAAACAGCCGCTGGTGAACCCCCTTCCAATAATAAATAAATAACGCAGCAGCGTCTTGTATGCCGCCTTCAATCCTCCAGAAGGCCGCCCTTAAGGGGTAGGCGGCATCCCCAAAACCAAATATCGTATCGTCCCAACTAACCCTAATCCCGCCTCGCCGAAAAGGCAGCCGCAATAATCGATCGGTCGGTCGGTCGACCGGGCCAGTTAGTTAACCTCCACCACCCACCGTCGCCGCCGACTCTCCTCATCTCAAAACCAAATCATGCTCCCCGCTATCCCTTTCATTAACCCAAGTTCACAAAGCTCGCCGCCACAGGGGCATTCGTTGATCCGAGGCTGGCCGACTCGTCCGGATTTTGATCGCGCGGCCGCGAGCCGTTGAGAAGCGGGCAGAGCCTTTTGTTGAGAGAACGCAATGTCAGCACGACTGTTGTTGATAGGTAGGCAAAGAGCACGTGAAATCAAGAGAGCGGCAAAAAGAGAAACAGTAAAGATAAAAGAATAGAAGAATAGAAAAAAGTGAAGGGGAGAGATAATAAGATAATGGGGAAGGAAGGGCTGGTTCAGAGGTTGAAGTGTCTACTCGTCGCCAGTCCCTTGGCCGTCGAGATCTTCCCACGTAACCCGCTTCTGTTTGCTGCTGTTGCCCTTGGAGGGCGGCTCCATTGTGCTTGCAAAGGCGCCCGCCTTCCAGCAACGAGGGTCCCAGAACTTATCACCCTCACGGGGTTCAATGGTGGGCCGCCACTTGGGGACCGTAGACTTCTTGGCTGCCCCGGACGCCCGCTTATTGGATGGCCCCCCAAGGTCGGGGGACTCGGTTGACTTCTGCTGAGAGCAAGGGCATACGTACTTCTTGTTGGTCTTGATGTGCCCGACCTGGCCGCAGTTGGCGCACTTTCGGGTCGTGCCTGTGACCTTTTCCGTCGACGGCTCGGGTGAGCCCTCGTCGCCACCACCGGCGCCGCCATCCCGCATCTTTTGTTGGAGCTTCTTTTGTTTCTCGCGCTTCTTACGCCGCTCTTTGTTCTTTTCAAGACGCTCCTGCTCAATGCGGGCCCTGTTCGGACGGTTAGTGGCGCCTGAAGAACCAGATGGGAATGCGGCACATACTTCTCGAGGATCATTTCATCCTTCTCCGGGTCGCCGGTGAGTTTGACATTGTAGATGCTGGAGGCTCAGTTAGCTTGGCGATGCTGCGTTAGGGAGATGCGGGTCCAACTCACTCGATATTCTCAAACTCCATCTGGCGCCGCCTCTTGTTGTACTGTGCGATGACGACAGGGTCATGCACAATCTCGGTGACGGTCTGGATTTCGCCGTTCTCGCCCTTGACCTCCCGGACGATCTTCAACTTTCTCCAGTTCAGGGCACTAGCCTGGCTCTGGCTGACTTGGCTCACACCGTCTGGTAGATTTGCGGCTGGGGCGACCTGGCTCGGGACGTTGAACCGCTCGTCTTCGTCCTCCTGGGCAAGGACATCGTCGTCATCATGCTCCTGGGTATCCTCGAGGCTCTGCTTTTGACGCGTCCAGATATCGCGGAGGGACTCGGTATAGAGACTGTCCTGATTCTTGACATTGTACATGTGGCCGCCGTTGGCCTTGCGCTGCCGCTCAATGGCATCAGCAGACGTCGCAAGCGGTCCGTGCAGCTGCTCGAGGAAGCCACCCTTCATCGATGTCCTGAGGTAGCTGACACCAAGGCCCTTGCCGGTTGGATCTCCAGGTCCATGGACCGCAATCATGGCTTTGCCATGACTGGCGTCGATAAAGGCCTTGGTAAGCCTCCACGGCGCCATCTTGTTGGCAAGAGCATCTGGCGGAATTTCATCTCCTGCTTCCATATTGTCGTCGTCCTTGAGCGCGGCATCGGTGACCTCGTAACCACCATTCTCCAGCTCGTGGGCGCCGACCTGCATGGCGTCTAGGAGGCAAACCTCTTCGGGTCTGACGAGCGATCGGATGTCGGCCTCGCTCATGGGCTCCTCCCCCTCGGGAAGCACCCAATTCCTCTGCTCCTTTCGGAAGACTAGGAATTCCTTGAGCTTCTGACGATTTTGCGACTCGTTGGACTCGGCAACATGTCGAGTGATATCGCTCAAGGTGACATTGTCGCTACGGCGTAGAAGGCGGTATGATACCATCTTGAGCCGGTTCTTGGCAATGGTTGTAACACGCCGGGAGTGCGGCCCAGGCACCTCCATGGAGGGTAGAATCTGGCCAACCACAAAGAGATGATCAATGTTCCGAATATACCAAGACGAACCAGATTTGCCCGTGCTGCTACGTCCGAGGATAAAGTCGGTATTCCTCGGGGAGTGCTTGTAGATGGGAGCACGGAACATCTGGTTGTGCAGGGCGGGTACGGTCTCGCCGGGATGGACTTGGCCGACCATGGCGAAGGGGGACCGGTCCTCTGGCATGAGGATGTAGGGCTCGCCAAGTTCCCGCTTTTCGGGTCTCGAATCTGTCCCCTTGGAGCGGCGATAGTAATTGATAATCTTTTGGCCCATGCCGAATTGTGACAGGACGATGGGAATCTCCTCGCAGTACTCAAAGAGGATCGCGGTGGAGTTGTCGTTCATGGTGAGGTCTGCTGAAGCCTGGAAAATCTCGGAAATCCGCTTGCCCTTGACCTGCCTCTTCTTCTTTTGGATGGGCGCCTTGAACCTGATCGGGTGGAAGGCTTCCTTCCGTGGGTGGAATTGAGGCCGATGGTAGCTGTGAGGGTCGCTGGCGGAGAGTTTTACCCTGTAGTAGGGCCACGAAAGCCTCTGGGCTGTCATGGAGTGTTCGACGGGGATCGAGGCCAGAGTCGCCCGGACCTTGCTTTGGCTGTTCTCCTTCAGGGCGTCGTATGCAGTGTCCGAGGAGAAGTTGAAGCGCTGCGACAACTCCCGGCCAAGCCGGCCATTGGCCATGCGAACCGACTTGTGTTGGACTTTACGTCTCTTGGCGACGCGTTCCGACTCGACATCATCAATGAGCAAGTAGGGGTCGTTCATATCAAGAATGACGCGCTTCCCGAGCTTGGAAGTGGCCTCTTCGAAGTTGTCAAAGTTGGGTGCCGTGAAGCGCGGAATAGGCGGGAGGCCTTTGGGCGTTTCCAGGCGGCGTCTCTTAGGGGCCGGGGCGTCGAGGAACATCCTGTCCCAGTCATCATCATCTCCATCCAGCTCAGTCTTAATGAGGCTGTTGTCGATGACGGTGTCGGCGTTGTTGCCGGGGGCGGAGACGACGGCATCGCCAAGGCGAATCATGGTATCCCAGTCATCGCAAACAAGGGCAATATCGCGGAGGGTATAGCCTCCCACCGTCTCAGAGTCCGACTCGTCGTCCAGGTTGAACACTTCGAGGTCGGCCTGCTCCAGAGGCTCGGGCTCCTCGAGCGAAAAGAGGCCGCGCGCCTCAGCGTCCCTGATCCTCTGGTATACGGATGACGTCGCAGGCCCCGGAATGCGAAACAGCTTTTCTTGGTCTGCTTCGAGCTCCAAGCTGAGTTTTGTCGGAACCAGGGGCTTGGGCGGTTTGGCGGGTTTCTTGGTGATCCATTCCGCCTGTTTCGGGCGAAAGAGCTCGTTCCAGTCGAGAACGGCATTCTCCTTGAAAGCCGGGTAGAGCTGCTTCACGGCCTCGGCAAGACTCTCGGCTGGGGGAGGGATATTGGGGTCCTGGTTGGCGTCGCTGGGTTTCGGACCGTGGCCAAAGTTGAGAGCGATAAGGTCCGCAAGAGACTCGCGGCGGGCCCCGTCAACGTGCATGTGCTCGTCTCCATCGGCGTCTAGGGCCCGGGGAGACGACGCAAGGTCATCGTGGTCGGCGCCCAGAGGCGACGAGGGGAGGTTCTCGCCAAAGAGGTCGTCGGTGTCATTGTCGTCTGTCAGGCCTGGGCCGTCGCCGCTCGCACCGCTCGCAGGGGGTTCTTCGTCGTGCAGATCGTCTTCGTCACTCAGATCGATATCCTCGTAGTCGATGGCATCGTCGGCTTTGCCCGCCTGGTCGAATCTGCCGCCGTTGTCGAGTTTGCTGAGGAGTTCGGTCACGCCGTCGCCGATGCCGCCTTGGAGTTGCTGGATCGCTGCGTCATCGCGGGCCTCCTGCTGCCTCCAGTCCTCATCGTCGAGCGCCGCAAAATCGAGTTCATTCTTATCGCTAGCCATGTTGCCGACGCCAAATGGTTTCCTCTCTGGACCTGTTTCTTGTCGCGCGTTTGTCTCTCGAGGTGGTCCCGGCAGTTGCGCGGCGTGCGGGAGGTCAGGTCATGATATTTATGTGCGCCCCTAGTTAACCTGCTGTTGGTATTGCGCTATCGAAAGTGCGGGTTTGCAAGTCGAGTCGCGGTCGAGAACGTGTTAATAGTCGCGGTGGTTTGAAGAAGCGTTCGATGTCCGATGGTTGAAAGCAGCGGTTGCCAAGGTATCGTGCCGGTCTTGGCGCGTGCGGGTTCAAGCTTGAGTGGGGTGTGACCCGTGCGCATTCAACGAAGGTTTGCCTGGTGAAACACCGGACCTTCCTTCCCAGCAGCATAGCAGTTGGTATTATTCAGAAATATCAATTGATGCGCCATCACATCGGCCAACCAGTTACTGCTTATTTCAAAGTTTATATGAGGAGTCAATACTACTGAATATGCTTGAACAAGGCAAGAAATATGGATTAAAAGCGTGATATTCTCGCTTCCACCTTTTACCGTACCCCAAGTCGGCGTATCTCCTTTCGCTGTTTCGCTATTGAAGTCCATGTTGCTGGAAGTGCTAGAAATCTGGGATAACCTCTAGTTGATTTAAGCTATGGTACCTCTTACCTGCAGTATTCGCGATGAGGAGCTTTGGATCATTATCACACTCTTGCAACCTTGGGTGGGCCATGAGTATCGTGCCCCCGCAGCGATCGCCAACCCCTCTTGTAATCATGTACGAACTCAAGTCAACAATCTTGCACGTAAACTCTATATTTTATTTGTTGAACCACGGAAAGAGAAACACCATCACCATGGCGGCGCCCCAAGCAAGCAGTGAGTTCAAGGAGCAGCTCCGGGCTAGATTCGTGGGCAAGACGCTACACGAAGTGCCCACACCCTCAGTCGTACTAGATCTTGCGAAGCTCGAGGTGAACTGCGAACGCATGCTCGACGCGACCGACAAACTCGGTTTGCTATGGCGGGCGCACATCAAGACTCATAAAGTGAGTTCAACTCGTACCCCTCACTCATCTCAACCACCTCCACTAACCCTCCCCCAGACAACAGAGCTCACCCGGCTGCAAGTCGGCGACAACCGAACCACCCCGGTCTCCCTCATCGTCTCAACCATCCCCGAAGCCGAAAACATTGTCCCCCTCCTCAAAGAATACCAGTCCCAAGGCCGAGACGTCAACGTAACCCACCCCCCCCCTTCCCTCAACCCCCTTCCCCCCCACAAACAACTAACCAACTAACCTGCCCCTTTTCACAAAAAAAAACAGATCCTCTTCTCCCTCCCGCTCTTCCCCTCCGCCCTCCCGCGCCTCACAACCCTCCTCACCACCTCTCTCCCCCCCAACCCCACCACCCCTTCCCTACCCACCCTCATCCTCATGATCGACCACCCTTCCCAACTCTCGTCCTTACCATCTTCCACCCCACCCCCTTTCATCTTCCTCAAAATCGACACCAGCTACCACCGCGCCGGGGTGACCCCCACCTCCGCAGCGTGCACTGCCCTCTTGGACGCTGCGCTACAGGCCGAGCGGGAGGGGAGGTGTGTGCTGCATGGGTTGTATTCGCACGCGGGGCATAGTTATGGGGCGAGGGGGGGCGTGGAGGATGTGACGGGATATCTTGTGGGGGAGTTTGTTGGGTTGGGGGAGGTGGCGCGGTTGGTTGGGGGGAGGTGTGATAGGATGGGGTATGAGAGGAAGGAAAAGGGGGGGTTGGTGTTGTCGGTTGGGGCGACGCCGACTGCAATGGTGGTGCAGCAGTGGTTGGAAGGGGGTGGTGGGAAGGGGGAGGGGAGGATGGGGGAGTTGGAGGGGGTTGTGGAGGGGTTGAGGGGGGAGGGGTATAAGTTGGAGGTTCATGCTGGGGTTTAGTGAGTTGATGGATGTGTTTTTGGGATGGGGATGGTGGTTGCTGACTGGGATAGTACGACGCTGGATCTGCAGCAGCTGGCTACTCACGCCAGGGACCCGGAGTCCATGACGGCCGATGATATTGCCATTAGTGTGCTCGCAGAAGTGGCGTCTAGTAAGCCCCCTTTGGTATTCTTGCTACTCCATACTCACCATCGGTAGTCTACCCCGACCGCGGCGCCAACGGCACCGCAGAAGTCCTCATCAACGCCGGCGTCCTGGCGCTCGGGCGCGAGCCCGTGGTGGACAAGGGCGAGATCCCAGGGCGGGATTACTCCGGCTGGGGACTCCTGATGCCTTGGGGTCTCGACAACCCGGTGCCAGGCCCAGACTTCCCGCGGGTGCACAACGGCTGGAAGGTCGGCCGCATCAGCCAGGAGCACGGCATCCTCACCTGGCAGGGCAATAAGGAGGACCAGGTGCCGCTGGATTATGGCCAGAGGGTGCGCGTGTGGCCGAACCACAGCTGCATCGCCGGTGCCTGCTTTGACTGGTATTTGATTGTCGACAGCAGAAATAAGGGCCGCGAGGACGAGGTTGTGGATGTGTGGCCGAGATGGCGGGGGTGGTGAGGGCAGAGCACACAAGTCTACCCATAGCAATCTTGCTCCCCAAACACGGGGTACATCACAATAATAATTCTGCCTGGATTCTACATAATTTGCCTCTCGTCTCACGGCGCCCGAGAGCCGTCTCGTAACTCCATACGCCAGTTTTGCCATCCCAGCCACCAACACCTATCAGCCCTTGCTTGTCTCTCATCAGTTTGGCCGGAGCAGAGCCGTCGTTTTCTGTTCCGCCTCGACGACGCCCGGTGGTATGCCGCCTCCCTACTTGCAGCGCTTCTCCACGATACCCGCGCCGTTCTCGTCGTACTCTTTCCTCGAGATCCACATCTGGTGGAACGTGCCCAGGCTCGCCAGGATGCTGCCGCCGATCCACGAGCCAAACCTCCTCTCGCTAGTCAAGCCCGCCGCGTGGATCCTGATCCGCAGACCCGGGTACATGGCCGTGAGCTCAACGTTCAGGCGGTCGTTGAACCCATTCAGCAAGCTCGTGCTGCCAGTGACGATGACGTTGGCGAGCAGGTTCGGGCGCACATCGACGTCGACGCCGTCGAGCGCCGCCTTGATCAGCGCGGGAATCGTCTGCGCCTTGGTCAGGACCGGCTCGTCGGTGGCGCCCGCGGCTGGCGGATAGGCGGCCGACTCGTCCCACATGCCCTCGGCCACGCGGTACCGCTGCTCGCGCCACATCTGGTTGAAGCCGTCGGGCATCTCAAACACCCGGCCGGGCTGGCTCTTAGCGTAGTCCTCGTTGCCGGGGGCCGAGTAGCGGCCCGGTCCGCGCCACACCTCGACGACCGACTCCTTGAACTCGGTGAGCACGCGCTCCTCCTCGAACGCGCGGAACGAGTCGGTAATGGGGAAGTTAAAGGTGCGGAGCCTGGCGTCGGCCGGCGCACCAGCCTCGACAGGCTTCTTGTTCTCCACCATAAAAGTCGGCACAATGTCGACCTTGGGGTCGTTGCTCTTCCACATGGAGCGGATCTGGCCGCTCAGCCACAGACCGGCGGCCGGCGACCGCTGGACAGACCTCTTAAGGACCATGCCGTCGTGGATGGCCGTGACGGTCGTGTTGGCGCCGCCGACGTCGAGCACGAGGGCGGTGGCCTTGCCAGCAGCAAAGGCGGCCAGCACGGGGGTCTTGCTGAGCCAAAAGGCGGGGCACCCCCAGCTCTCCATCGACACCTCGATGGCCTTTTCGCGGGCCTTGGCCGAGTTCCAGGGCGCCTCAGTCATGAGCAGCGGGTTCTCGGCGAGCGGCTTCTCGAGCGCATCGGCGGCGTCCTGGTCGGCGCCGCTGTCCTCCATCTGCACGTCGCCGTCGTCGCCGACGTTGAGGCCGTTCTTGCTCGGCGGGGTGGCGCGCGGCGACTGCAGGCGCTGCACGAGCATGTGCTCCCAGATGCGGGTGGCGGCGTCCCAGTCCTCGACGACGCTGTCGCGGTTCATGTAGTTGCGCACTTCGAAGCCGGCGCGCGGCATGATGACCTCGTCGCCGAACAGGTCGCGGCCGTCGACATGGCCGTAGAAGGAGGGGATGACCTGCTTGGGCATCTCCTCGCCCGCAAAGCCCGCGCGCGTGTTGCAGTAGCCGGGATCGAGCACGAGCGCCGAGACCTCATCTGGGAGCGGGCGGGTTAGCGATTGAAATGCGACAGCTCGGGGGTCGCTAGCTCACCTCCGCCGTAGACGTCTGTCGGTTGTACCGACGACGATAGAGGCTGTTGCGACATGGCTGCGAATTGATGGGCGAAAGACACGTGGCGAGTGTCGCTGCTGTTGGAGGTGCAATGGTAGTCTTTGGTGTCGCGTCTGATCTGCTCTGTCGCGTTCAAGTTCCCAGCCGGAGCGCCTCCAAATTCGAGAGCTGCACCTTGAAGTGGGGCAGGCTTGGCATCGCTACAGGGAGAATTCCGAATGTCCTCGCACGGCCTAGCAGCGCGGTACCCACTATTTGAAGTACACTAATAATCTACACAGTATTTCGTGCCTGTTTGACTTGACAGTAGCACCCCCTGCACTGAGTGACCTGGCAGGCACCAGGGATTTTGTACTTTCCAACGAGGGTGCTAGTTTATTGGCTGCGTGCCGTTCGGGTGCAAGAGTTTACTGAGTATACCCCCTCATAAGCCACCCATTGTGCGTCAGCTCTTGTACCGACGACCTACGAGTGGGATCCGGGCACAATAACGATAGCAGGATCGGTCGGGCGCCCTCCCTCAGATCATCTGGTATCAGCTCACTCAACTCGGACCGATCATCGGCGAGCTCCGCATACTGTTGCTCGTATACGTCTCGGAGGCTCTCACGAGTTTGCCCCAACCCAGTCTGGATAAAGGGGGCTCCGTCTGTCAGAACAAAAAACATCTAATACCCCGAATGTCAGTAAGGAGTGGAACGTCAAGGTCGGCTGTCGACTCACGCATAAGCCTAGATGCCAACTATCAACTTTGAATGGGAGGCTTGTTGTGGCATTCTCGCCGAGCAACTCTGGCGGTAACGGGGTGCCATTTGGAAAGTGTGTCCGGTGGTAGGAGTCGTTGTCGACGACGCGAAAAGCAAATCCGAGATCCAGGATGGTAGTGTGGCCGTCCCCAAAACCGATATCGACCGGCTCGGTCACTCGGCGTGGGAGTGCTGGGTGTGTTGGCGCGCCATCTTTGCGGCAGACCTCATGTACGAGGGGCTTCTTTCTGACTAGATACCGTTCGACGTCACGGCGAGCCGGAGGCGGCAGCGCAACGTTTCCGGGGTGAATATCCGGAAACTAAGTCAGGCCCTTTTCACTATGAAGCCGACCAAAAGGTGGAAATACGCCGTTTGCTCACCTCCATGTACTACCCCGATGTCGTGCAGAGCAGCAAGCCCGAGTGTCAGATCGCGGATACAGCGCTTTCGTCTATGCGAAGGCAAAGGTATGTCCGGATTGTCAAGATACCCGCCCGGAGTGCATATCCGACGCAGGTCTGTGCCTGCCAGTGGTTAAACAATTGCGTCAAATTCAATCCCCACATACCTTGAATCAGTTTGGGCCAGGTGGTGCGGAATTTTGAAGCTATCCCTGATGGTGGAGACAAAGGGGCTGCGACAGTGCTTCTCGACGTATTGACTGATAGAAAGCTCATTGTTGTCGGCTGACCGAAGTCGGCTAAGAAACTTGATGGTCAAATACTCTCTGCACAAGTGCCACAACAAACAACGTCAGCGTTAGCTACTGGAGGGCTAGTGCTAAACTTGGACGTCGGAGAATGCAGCTCAACGTGACATGTGGCATACTTTGAGATAGGGTCTTGGGTCAACCAACACCAGTCGCCGAGTCGTAGCTTCAACTCGCACTTGTTGTATACATCACCCATGTAGACGACAGGCTGCTCGCATCTCGCCCATCGCTCGAGCAGATAATTGTCCCGCCAGAAGTTGCCGCCGTGGGTGAAAGTCTCATACAGCTCATATAGTGGCGGAGGCCGGAGCTTGGCCGGCTTGCTGCATGCCGTGCGCCTTGCCATGGGAAGTTGGGTGCTGAATCCGCAAAACGCCGAGCTCAGAAACCATCTTCGTGCGCTGCTTCTCAGCGTACTGATACCGAGCAACCCTCCAAGGGGTCCGCGGAAGGCGATGGGGGACATTCTGGGGCTGGAGAGGTGTGGGATCCTGGATTGTCCAGCTTCAACCAGGGCCCGACCACGGCACCGCGTCGGCGCGTTTGGGATCTCGTCGGAAAAGCGGGGCAATGTTGAATCGTACCGTGTGAGGTCTCGCGTGAGAATGGACGAAACCGAGTTTATCGGGAGCGAGGCGTTCGACAGAAACGTCCGGGAAGATGACAAGTCGTTGCGGGCATCGTACAGTGACCCCATTCCTGTCAGAACCGCACTGGTGCCCGAAGACGACGGGGTCGTGCCGGTGAGCCACATCACCGGCGGGAAATCGTATGGTACCTATGTATATGACCAAGAGGAAGTTGTGTACCTGGCCGCAAAGAAAGGGTATCGGCGTGCTCAGCACCTTCCAAAAAAGATCCAGCCCCTCAAAAAAACGCCAGTCCATATACCTTATAACCCCGTCCTCTCTCTATACCCTCGTAATCACCACATCATCCTCCTCCAACTCACTATCCCACTCCCTCCCCTCGCCATACAACACCTCACAAACCCCCGCCAGCGGCACATCCATAACCGCATCCGTCCCTTCATTCCACACCTCCTTCCAATCCAACCCCCCACCACCACCATCATACCCCCTCATCCAATCCTCCCCATCCCCAACCACCCCCTTCCCCCCTTTCCCCCCTTCTTTCCTCACAATCCTCCCCCTCCCATCCACCACCGCCACCATCGCCGCCTCATCCACCACCGTCTCCACACTCCCCAACGGCAGCGTCAGAATCTCCAAATTATACCCCGCCAGCGCGACATAGATATACACAAGCAGCATGACGAGAAAACTCGGAATCGCCAGCGACCACCACCGGTTGGGGTAGTAATAGATCCCCAGCGCGTGCAGGAACGGGGACGGGAGGTAGCTCCATAGCAAGTAGATTAAAAAGGAGAGGGAGCTGAACAGGTAGAGCACGAAGCCGTAGTACTCGTAGGTCGGCACTTTTGGGCGGGCGCGCGGAAGGGGTTGGTCACTGTGGTGGTGGTGGTGGTGGGCGGAGGGGTGGTGGTCGTGGGAGGAGTTGGGGTGGTGATGGATTGGAGAGTGGCCGGGGCCGTGGCCGTCGTCGTCGGAGGCATCGGGGGTTGTTGGGCGCGAGGGGCGCAGGAGGGAGGTTAGGGATGGGGAAGGTGGTAGAGGGGTTGGCGGGCGGCCGTAGAAGGGCGGGGCGAAGGCGTGTTGGGAGAGGGGAGGGGGTGGTGGGAAGTCGTCGCCTTCTTCGTCGGATGAGTATGCGTCGTCTTGTCCATCTTGGTATTCGTTGTGATCGTGGTTGGGGTGTTGATTGCTCGAGTCTGAAGAGCTGTGGTGGGAGTGGGGCCGGCTGACGGTGTCTTCGTCGGCTTCGTCTTCTGAGGTTACCGACATGGCGGTGCTAGGACTGGGATCATAGGTGTGAAGTGTTGAGGTTGATGTTGAGATCGCGAATTGGGAGACCTTGAAATTGATCTGGAAAGCACCCCGTCTGCCAAGCCTTGCCCTGACGTTTTAGCGGGTCACCCCACTGATCCGCGGGCCGTCGCGCTAAAGCCCAGTGTCAGAACGCCGAGCACGTACGGTGCAAGCCCCTTTTAGCTGTTTACTCTCTCCACTTGGCAAAATCAACACATGTACTTGGGCTTTTATCCATCATGAACACCAGAAATACACCGCATTATTCATTTACCCTTCTTCATCCCAATAGATACATCACGAATCCGGCAATAAAACCAACACCGGTCTATCCCTACCCATCGATAGGACACCTGTACTCCCGCTCCTTGCCCTCCCCATCCTTTGCAAGCAGCTCTTCCAGACAGCTCTTGTGATAGATGTGCCTGCACGCCAGCAGAACCAAAGGCCCCAGCGGCGTCTGCTCCCTGCCGGGGGGGCTCACCACCCCATCATGCTGCCCCTCACGAGGGTCCTGTTTCGCCAACCCATCACCATCCCCTTCCTCACCAGACCCATCCCCTCCCTCTTCTCTCCGCACCACCCTCATATCCTTCCCCTTCCCCTTCCCCTTCCCCTTCCCAGCATACTCCTCCTCCCCATCCCCCTCCCCACCCCCTTTCACCATCCCCTTCACCCTCCCCCTCCTCTCCCTCTCCCTCGCCGCCTCCCTCTCCTCCCACGCCCCAAAAACCCCGCCCGCCACGCCCGGTCCCCACACCCTCTTCGCACAAGCCTCGCACGTCGACCCCCGTGGCCGCCACCCGCGCTGCCGCAGCTCGACGGCCCGGTCGACGCTGACAAACAGGCTGCGCTCGAGCAGGCGGTTGGCCAGGCGCAGGATCGACTCCTCGTAGGCGTACGCCGCAAAGACCGACACCAGCACGGCGCGGAGGTCGGCGAGGTTGGGTGAGGCGGCCGCGGCGCGGGTGAGGAAGGCGCGCAGGACGCGGAGGAAGGAGAGGTTGTTTGTTGTTGTGGGGATTGGGGCGGGTGGTATTGCTGTTGTGGTGGTGATGGGGGAAGGGGTTGTTGAGGTTGATGTGAGGAGGGCGGTAAAGGTTGTTTGGACGAGGGAGCGGAGGAGGGTGATGAGTTTGTTGGTGTCGAGCGGAGGCGTATGGGTCGGTTCGGTGTTTCCGTTTGTAGAGGGCAGAGACTTTGGCGGCTGCAATACTAATGATAACCGTCTGGTGATTTGGACTGACGTGTCAATCAGGTCGAGCCAGAGATTCTCATCAGGAGAGAGGGCGTCGGTGGGGTTAGGTTTCTGTCGTCGTCGGCCAGCATTCGCGTCTCGAGCAGTCTTGGTCTGCCCTTGGCAGAGCCAGATGCCCACCAAAATAAATTTCCGCAGACCATGCATCAGATCCTCGGCTGATTCTTGGAGATTGCGTGTATCGTCCTGCGAGTGTGCCCCTGAGAGCAAGCCCTGCATCGCGGCTTCGAGCGTCTCGAGGTGCTTGACCAACCGGCTCATAGCCTGTTTGACCTGGCCCTCCTTTGCCATGAGAATGACTGCGGCATCGACTACACCCGTCTCCTCCATGGTTGGCAGTAGCTGTTCTAGCCTCAGGTTGGAGGATTGGACGAGGCCCACGTAGTCCGACACGTGCTCTGGGTCGAATCTGCACATCAGCCGCAGGTACTGCTCCACCAGCTCTGTGTCCGGGGAGCGGCCAGGGGAGGTATCTTTTTCGGGTTCCAGTATCGTTCTCAGGTAGGCAAATTGCAACCCTGGCTGTGCTTCCGCCGAGTCCAAGACGTGTCGGTGCAGTTCCGGGGCGTGTTTTGCAATGGTTCTCGCCGCCATCGCAGGATCAATCTCGACAAGCTCTGCCGAGTGTTCCTTGATGACCTGGTGGACATCCTGGACTTGGCGCCGCGTGAGGCCTGCTGGCGGGCGCAGACACACCTCGATGCAGTTGAAGACGTCTTCCTGGTCGTCGGGGTCTTCAAAGTAGGTCTGGACGAGCTTCCCATACTGCTTGTCGACCCGGTAGATGCGCTTGATGATGCGGTAGAAACCGGCTTCCTTGAAAAGCGGCATGAGTTCGTCAACATCCGGTGGCTGGTACACAGACAACAAGTATTCGGCGCTGAGTTGGGCATCCTCGGCGAGATCCCTGCCGGGGTACTTGCACAACCCTGTGAGGACCTTGGTGAGGGTCGAACCCGGGAATAGGAGGTACTGCGGATATTTCGGTAGGTTCCTAGCAATGAACATATCCAGGTAGATGGTATCGTGAGGAGGATAATCGGCCGAGCCCATGATTTCCATCAAGATTGACACAATGTACTGTCTATCCACCGTCAGCCCAAAGATCTGCTCCTCCGGCAGATCACGACCAGAGCTGCCGTTGGCTGACTTTTCCGGTGAGTCGTTGAGAAAAGAGTCTTCGAACGCCTCATTGAGGGCGCTCAGGAAGCTGGGGGCATCAAAGTTCAAAATCAGCCGCAAGTAGGGGAATGACGGCTCTTGCGACAGGTTGGGCCTGGTCAAAAGCCGCTTGCTGCTGCCTTTCGGCCAGGCGATACTCTTCCCAGAGAAAAGGAGCCAGTAGAGCTCAGCCTTTGCCTTTTGTGCAACGTCCTCAGGCAGCGGCTCGCCGGTCGGATACACCCGTCCAGTGAGGACATAGGAGAGGTAGGGGAAAATTTTGAGCGCATTCACCCCGTGTATCTCAGCCTCCATCGGGCTCCCGGAGCCGCGGTATTCGCCGTTCTGCATCAGGGGCACCAGCAGGGCGAGCAGGTCGAATAGCGGCGTGACAAAGTCGTTCATGGCCTGATTCCAGACGTAAATCAAGGCTTCGTATAGGCCGTGTTGCTTGCAAAGCAGAGTGACCTGGTCGAGGTCGAGGGTGGAGGTATCCATGTGGCATATCATCTCCTCGAGCCGGCTCTCCCACCCGTTGCTGACAAAGTGGGTGATCATTGCTTTCACAACCGCTGGCGGGACCGCGATGATGGACCCATCAAGAATGGAGGGTTCCAGTGTCTCGAGGAAGATGCCTTCGACTCCAGCATCTTCATACCACTCGTACATCTCATCAAAGAGAAAATCAACGTCATCGACGCTTAGGCAAGCGGCAAAGCATGTCTGGGCTAGCTCTCGAAGATGGTTGTTGTCTGCTGATTCCCTGTTCTTTTGCCTCTGACCAAATGCGTATTTGAGAGATGCGCCCATAATCTCCATCAGCCTCTCCTGAACCATCGAGTGCCTCAACTCGGTGTCTTCTGGCAGCCCCACGGTGAGCTTGTTGGCGTCGCCCGTGTAGTACGAGGTCGCCAGCTTGATGGCGCCAACGTAGTCGCCGTTTTCCATCAGTGCAATGAGCCGATCGGCCCAGTTGGACAAGGCACCTATTGATATGTCGTTGAATCCAAGAAGGAACAGGCGGCCCTTGTAGGTCTTGAGGCTCATGTAAAAGGCATCGGCAACAACCCCATGCATCGAGGGATCTTCCTCGTCCAGATGGTCCACTAAGGCGCTGAGTTGTTTGGAGAACAAGTCGACATGATAGATGTGCTTGTGAATGAGGTCAAAGGCCTCGGTCATGCGCATGCTTCTGTCTTCAAGCACGATCAGTCGCTGGGAAATGGTCAAGACAGTCAAAACAGACCGGCTCAGCCATTGCACAGCGACGATCGGCTCCTCGCACTTCCACCGACTCCGTGCTCTGAACTTCAAACTGGGAGGCTTGTCCTTGTCCTCGGCCGGAATCTCATCCACGTCTAGGACAGTCAGGACGTTTGACCAGCAGTACACCAGCTTGACCTTGGAAATTTGGCTTCCGGTGACCGGATCTGTCACCTTTAGCTTGACGCCAGGGAACCAAGCGAGGCACCCAGTCATGGCGCTGTGGGCCGTCACTTCTTTTGGTCGGGCAGATTTGTGCTGGGTTTGAGCAATAGGCGTAGTAGATACGATGACCAGGAGGTAGGGCGTGAGCATCGCAGTAAGACCCAAGGTGTCGGTGGCCATCACGACGTTGCCGAGAGGCAAGGAGGAGAAGGCCAGGACAGTGCTAGGCTTGAGCGTCTTGCCTGGTGGCGGCTTTGAATCCGGGTAACGACCCAATATCCTCGTTGTCTTGACTGTCCTGCCAAGCGCTCCCGTGCCACGGGTTGCAAGATGAGAAAAGGCCATTCCTCGGTCGTCGGCAGACACGAGGGCTGTGTGTCGAGTACCCAAGAATCCCAAGTGGGTGATTGCAACATTGGGAACATGACCATCGATTATCCTATTATGCTGCGACGGATCCAGGTGCGGGATGCTGAGAAATGGTCGTGCAGCCCGTGTGGTATCCCAAGTAAATATGTTGCCATTGGCGTGCCCTCCAGCAATGGTGGTGTGGTCTGCCGATATTGCGATGGCAGTGATGGGGCCGGACTCAACAGCTAAGAACAGTTAGTATGACAAGACTGCGCAGAGCCAGACGAGAGTCCCAACCTTTTGTTCCGGGCCCGATGATCATCTTGACGTTTTGGTTGTAGTCAAACATCAAGATGATCCCTTTCGAGGTTCCAAGCACAATCGATGTTGAAACCGCGAGACAGGTAGGAGAACCAAAGTTTCTCCTCCCTACTTCGGAAAAGACCTGACCATTGAGCTTCTTGAGCTTTGTCCACCGCACAACCTCCCATGGCGGCGACGGGGTGTCGGTGTCTCCTGAATCCAGTAGGAACTGACTGCTCAGAGAAACGTTCCGACTGTGGCTCGCGAGGAAGGCCGGGGAAGAAGGCCGTGGGGAAGAGAGGTATGGCGAGGAGATACGGGACTGGAATCTCTGGTCGAAGGGTCTGAAAGAGGGCGTTGGACTGGCGATGCCTGGTCGAGAGGCGAGGGAAGGCAGGAGACTGCTATCTGGAGAGGATATTACGGAGCCCTAGATTGCACCATTAGTTTAAGGTCGGTAAGGAGTATGCTGCTACACACACCTGCACAGAAGGCGGATCGTCCGGGACGGAGAGCATAGAACCCATGGGACTCGCGGCGAGCCGGGGTAGGGCATCGGCTGAGCCATCCTCGGAAGCGGTTTCATGCTCGGCTTCGAGGAGCTCTCGGTAGCGGTGGGCGATGGAACTGGGACCAGCCGGGGGGACGGGAGACGCTGCATATTGACGGTCGTCCTCTAAGCTTTCGGCGAGATGGTCCTGGTCACGATCCCCCTTCACGGTTTCCTCGTCGCTCGAGCTCGAGCTCTGGCTGTCGGCTCGAGCCAGTTCTGGTTCGTCGGCCATGGTGTCCGCCAGCCCATTATCGCCCCGTATCTGACTCGTACTCATCGGGGGTCGACAGCGAGACGCATCGCTTCGGGGAGGTCGATCGAATGGGCGGCAATAAAAGTTAGAAGCTATAGGCGTCAAGACTACGGTTCGTCGCGGGACATGGATGCTTGCAGCTGTGGCGTGCGAGCTTCGATGCTGTCGGCAAGACGGGGAAACTTCGAAAAGTCCGCCAGAAGTTGTTTAGAAGAGACGGCGTGTCGTATGGAGAGCTCCGTAAATCCCGGGCGAGAGTGTAGGTAGGCGAATTGGACTTGTTCTGACGTTTGGCGCATCCAACTAAGCTGTTGCGACATGGGAGTTGACATGGACCTGAGAGTTGCGCAGCTCCCTGCCTCCCGCCTGTCTGGCCCACCACTCCGCTGAACCCAGTGGGGAAATCAGCCTGACAAGGGTCTCAGCCACCTTGAACTAGGCTCGAGCCAGGGGAGCGAGGGTCTTGAAGACGTTATCGATAACGCTAAATCGGATTGAATGTGAAGTAACACATCATTGACCGCGCACTCTTCCTCACATTTCCCCAAACAACAAAACAGTCCATCGCTTATCCACACACTCACTTCCAAGGCCTTCACGTCGCATTCCGTCTCAGTACTTTCCGAGTTGGAGATCAAGAAGAAGCCATGTCGTCTATCGGCCCACAACTCCCTCCACACCTCCAGAAGCGCAAGCGCACGGCCGACGACGACGAGGGTTCACCTCCCCCCAAGACCTCGCGCAGAGACAATCATGACGAGATTGCTCTAGACGACGACTCTGACGATGATTTTGGGCCAAGCGCTCCTCAATCCACAACCAATCATGCCCCGTCCAGGATAGGGCCAGCGATCGGCCCCTCGCTAACCCCAGCCGTCGCAAAGGGCATCGCGAGCGCGCCGGCAGACCAACAACGACGAGTTGGGCCTTCACTGCCACCATCCGCAGCACCAACCAACGAAGATGAAATTCCCCTCGACGACGACTCTGACGACGACGAAACCGGCCCAGCTCCTCCCCCAACTAAAGCTGGCCCGGCCCCTCCACCCAAGCGCGTCCTTGGGCCAGCGCCACCACCAGCAGACCTCTCCGAGCGGCCCACAACCGGCCCCGACTCAGACTCTTCAGACGACGACGATTGGGGCCCAGCACTCCCTGGCGCAGCCGGCGGCTCCAAAGCATCAACCACACCCCACCCCGCCTTCGCCGCCGCGCAAGAAGCCCAGCCCACAGCACCAAAACGCGACGACTGGATGCTCGCGCCTCCCACAAGCGGGGGGTATCGCGCGCCCGACCCAACCAAGCTCAAGAGCCGCAAGTTCGCGAGCGGCCCGCACGCCGCGACCGACGGCAAACCCACAGGCGTAAGCTCCATCTGGACCGAGACCCCCGAAGAAAAGGCGCGCCGCCTCGCCAACGCCGTGCTGGGACGCGAAGACCCCAACGCCCACGTACAACCCTCCGGCGGCGCCCGGCCGTCACGACCCGAGACTAGCAGTACCAAGGCCGAAGACGAGGCGCGGATCAGGGCCTACACGGAGCAGACGCGGGGCAAGAGCCTGGTGGAACAGCACCAGGCTGCCAAGTTGGCCAAGAAGACGAAAGCAGAAAAGGCCGGGGACAAAGATACCAAGTGGGGTGGCAAGGCGGACGACGAGGAGGATGACCCGAGCAAGAGGGCGTTTGATTGGGAGAAGGATATGAAAGTGGGAGGGAGCATAAGCGGTGCGCAACGGAAGCAGCTGCTGAACAAGGCGGCGAATCTTGGGGGGAGGTTTCAGACGGGGAAATATTTGTGATCGAGGGCGGGCTGGGTTTGCTATGTCTTTGATATTGGCGAATCTTGGGGGATGGTTTTAGACGGGGAATTATGTGTGATGGCGGGCGGATTGGCGTGCTATGTGTTTGATATTGGGGGAAGGTTTTAGACGGGAAGTATCTTTTTGATGGAAAGCGGACTTTCTATGTCTTTGATATTTAGAGCGGTATAGATTCGCATAAGAGCATATCGAAGAAAGATCCAACCATGCCTCAACATCTGCGCTCATCACACATCGCAAGGACAGAAACTCAGCAGTCAAAAACAAGCAAACGGCGCTCGTCGTGTTATATTCGAGCATCCAACATACACAACGGCCAGGTCCACCCGGCCAGCTATCTAGCCCAGCCCATCTAGGCCATCCTTCCCTTGCAAAACCCTCATTCGACAATCCAGCCACCCACCCAGCCACCCATCCCATTGAAACTCCATGCTCAGGGGCGCCAATGCCCCTTATAACCCGAGACCACTGTGCTATGCAGACCCAATACGGACGAAAAGAGAACAGGAAAAATAAAGAAATCAAGACAGGAAAACTCTGCTGTTGATCAGCTGGTGGACCGTCCCTCAAGTTCAAACGGCCATACAGCAATGCCTCTCTTTCACCACCCCGGGCGATCCAGCGGTTCCCGCTGAGATAAATGTGTTCTATAAGAACCGTCAACTATCGTTGGGACACATCATATATAATATATCCCCGCTAGCCCCGCCGCGATATATGGTGGGGCCGGCGGCAAGATTGGTCGTTAACCCCTGGGGAGGCTGAAGGTATAATAAAGGCCGAAAAGAGCTAGGTAGATGTTTGTCGAGAGGTTACCGCCCAGCTAGTCGTAACAGCAGAAGAATACATGTACATATCGACAAATGTGGGGTATCGAGCGATGCAACTTTCAGAACCGCAATTGGCGACATGACACCAATGGCATCTTAGGCAGCGCGGGTCCCGGCTTCGAGTTGCGACGGGGTGGTGGAAGTGGCCGGATTGGCGCCCGACACTACCGCGTCGGTTTGCGCCTCGCTGTTCCGACGCCGACTGGTCCCGAGCCTGGGGAACGCAGCCCTGAAACTAGCAACCACTCCGGCGGCCCAGCCCCCGCCGGTTGCAGCTGGGGGGCCAGATGTGGGTTCGGTATTGTTCCTTGTCCTCGGACGCCCGAAGGAATACCCGTTGTCATCTCTCGGGCGCGAACCGCCCGTTGTACGTCGCCTGCTGGACGCATAATAAGTCGTCGTTCTTTGGTCCGACCGCCCGAAGCCAAAGAAGGCGTGCCGGGGTCGGTTGGGTAAAACGACGCGGTGGCTGCGGCGCGAGTCACCGGGCAGTGTGACGGCAATGACGCCTGTAGTGCCATCACCGCCCTCCGTGGCCTGAGGGCGGGGTTTGGGAGTGTAATAGTCGGCCTTGCACAGCGGGCAGCAGGCCCTCCTGGTTGTTAACCAAGGATCGATGCAGACGGCATGGAAGGCGTGGCCACACGTCAGGCCGCGCACGTCATCGTCATCCTCCAAGGTATCGATGCAGATGGCGCAGGTATCGCCAGCCGTCCCCATGCACTCGGGGGGAAGCGCGGCGTCAATGTGGTCGTCGTCGTCATAGTCATCATCATGCGAAACCTGGCTCATGTGCTTGTGGGCAACGGAGGTTTCGGCATTGCGGTCGACATCTGTAGAAGCTCGAGGGGGCGGGCCGACCGTGCTCGACGTACTCTCCTTGGGTGCATGCTGCGGACGCTGGGAATCAGACTTCTCGGTTTCTTGGGGTTGGGTGTTTGAAGGGGCAGTTGCTTCAGCGGTGGTGGTTTCGGCTGGGGTCTTGTTTCCCGTTGCAGTCGCACTTGTAGTCGGCCGGTCGTCGGTTGACATACGTTCCTTTGATGGTAATTCCGGACCTATGCCGTCTGCGTCCCGGATACTGTTTGCCCGGCTGGGCGGAGCCGATACACCACCGCGCGTAGGCAGTCCTTCCTCTGCACGGCTAGCGACCCATGCCTTGTATTTAAGCATGGGAAACTTCTCGTTGACCTCGTCGATAGGCATCAGTTTCTTCTCTCGCCGCCGGCGGTGGGGACGAGGCATGTTCTCCATGTTGATCGGTTCCCCGTCTTCGCTGCGCATCTGCCGGTTGCGCGCGTTATACCTGAAGCAATATTTGACACCGACGATGATCCTACCGTGTGTCAGAAGGCCATCGATACTCATTACCCGCATCCGCATCTCTTAAACTCACCACAGGTTTGTAAAGACGACACCGAACCCGAGGGCGACGAAAAAAAGCAACGAAGATGAATTGGAACTCGAGTTGCCGGAACCCCCTTCGCTCCCAGATGTCGCACCACCGTTAATGAGATTGCCGTCAGTCGGTGAAGCAGCGGCAGATGACAGAGTAATCGCAGTCGGCGGGGGTGAGCTCGCGGCGCTCGGGGTACTAGCCAGGCTCGTGGCCAGGCTCGTGGCCAGGCTTGTGGCCAGGCTTGTGGCTGTGGTTGCCGTTGATAATGTCGAAAGGGCCTCAGTCGCCTCCCTCATCGCTATACGCGCGCCCTCCACCACGGCTGGGTCGATGAATGTCATCTCGCCGGAGACAAATATGGCTCGGTGGCGTTTTGGAACGTTTTACGGTTGCAGGGCGTCCATCAGTCGACGTCGTCGAGTGCCGACCCGAACATGGGCAAAATCGCAGGTCAAACAAGCAACAATGCGCCGAGTACCAGCATGTAAAAGAGAAGTCTGCACGATGCGGACGGTCGGGTCGAGGTTGGGTGGAAGTGAATCCCGCAAAAGGCTGGGAGATGCTTGACTGGGGCCGACGAGGCGGGTAACGGGAACGCAAGCGTGCAGTGAGCTCAGAAAGTGGAGAAGAAGGGTTTTGGGGGGAACAGAGGATCTTGAAATGGGGGGAGGACAAATTGTTAGGGGCGTTTTCGCTGTTTTTGAGACGAGGGGGTGGGAGCGGCGGGCGGTGCAGTGCATGTCCTGTGCTTGAGCCAAGGGTGCGGAGTCTGCGGACCTTCCGAAGCGGGTCTGGACGGAGTGAGTGGTTGCAGGGGCAGGGGCCCGGATTTATGGATGTCGAGGGGCCGGAACCAGCGGGATTGACAGTTAGTCAAGGAACAATTACGAAGCCCCAAGCGTGGATTTGGAAGGCTGGTGGTCTGCTTGACGGGAGCAGGTCTGAATAAGCCAGGGAAGAGGCTGTGTATATGATGCGACAACCGGAAAGGCCCAAGTTTGATGATTCCATCTAAGTAGTTTGCGGTGCCTGCAGCGAAGAATCTCGAGGCCAACCCCTCGGCGCTGCCGAAGTTGGATTCCGTCCCTGTGTATCCGGACAATCCATACCACGATTACCAGTGCGTACTAGAAAATTGCTATAATTGCAGGAGCTTTTACGCCTCTCCATTGCACTGACTCGGCTATGTTTTGTTTTATCTAGCACTAGGGGTCCTTCACCAGCGGCTCAGCAATATTTGGTACGAGTGCGAGCCTTAACCTGTAACCTCGCCTCAGGCTGGCGGACATGCGACAGCACTCTGCGGCGGCGGGGTCTAACCGACTTCGTAAATAGACCAAGAGACCACCTCAAGTGACGAAACAGAACCAGAAGGCAGGCGTCATGGGGGTAAAAAAGACAAGATGAACACAAATCAGTTTCACCCAACATCGAAAAGGTAGTCTTTCACTAGGGTCGGACTTTTACACAAACTTCTTCTGTGGTTTGAGTTTGAAAGCTTCCGAATGTGGTTAATCATGGTTGGAATAGCACATATGGAAATTCCCGCCTTCCCCAGTTGCAGGCTTGCAGCGGCTCACAAATTGCCCTCGTGCCTGAATTTCAGTTTCCTTCCGTTGTGACACCAAAACAGAACTCGGAGATCTCCTTCCTTGAAGGGGCTGGGCTTGAACGGAAAATTACCCTGGGATCATGCAGTCTCCCTATCTTGTTGACATTGTCAAGATGATGCGAGTTGATGCTCATGCAGCCACGACAGAGGCCGAAGCATCTTGTCCGACACAATCACAAAACAGCAAGCTGTTGCGCGGCGCTTGATGAAGGCATGCATGCAGTACGACCTCCTTACAAACGGCGGCACATCCACGACATAGACCGTTGTCAAGAGCAGATCCAGTGCTCAAAAGACGGGCGATTGAATGCAGCCTCGCAGGCCAAGACGGCCGGCTCTGGTGCATCAACCTTCGATACGGGCGTAGTGGACGGCGCCCCATCAACATTGAAAACCGCCACGGCCAATTCACGCGACCTTGTTGCATTAACTAGTCGCGGCCATCGAAAATGGTCGTGCCTTCGCCCTCGCGTCGCGCCCCGGGGCACAGCACGGCGTTTCACGGCAAGAAGAGCAGGAAAGTCGAGCGGGATTCGGATGAACCACGGAATCTCACAGTGGTTCCCCGCCCCCCCTCCCCACGATCCCGTCTTGGTGTTGGTGCGGGAAATATCCGTCCGATGGCACATCATTGCAGTTCTGGACTCTTGCGAAATGTGGAAAGGCAGGTTGCACTG
The DNA here is from genome assembly GCA_017139535.1 of Trichocladium uniseriatum. NCBI lineage: Eukaryota > Fungi > Ascomycota > Sordariomycetes > Sordariales > Chaetomiaceae > Trichocladium > Trichocladium uniseriatum. The sequence goes on along the minus strand of WOUO01000031.1, from coordinate 145,609 downwards.
CAGCCAATGTCTGCGCGTTGTGGTTTCCCCACTCCTCTCCATCCCAGCTAAAGCCAAGATGTTCAAAGATCGTCCTGATCCCTGCGTGATGTGGTTGATGGCTTGATCCGTCTGCAGCCACTGGCCATGATGGAATCTCGGCTCCTGGAAGTGGCCGAGCAGGTTTTGATTTTGCGAAGATCAACGACAAAAGCAGTATCGCCGGTATCGGCGTCCCGGAGCTCAGCTCCTGGAGAAATGTTGCTTCTGATAACTATTGATGCAAAGATTCCATCGAGGCTTCACAAGACTGCCTTGTAGGGAATGATTTGGAAGAACTCGTGGCGGGAGGGCAGTCTTTCGACCTCCGACAAAACCGGAGTATCTTGGCGATGCCAATCCCACGCCACCTCGAATCGAGGGTCTAACGTCAGCATCAAACTAACTGGGCGAGCGTGGCCCTACCTGCATGGCATCTTTGTCCACCAGCGAACCACCTCACAGGCACAAGAGGGCGGGGGCGGGGCTTGGGTACGCAGACCGTGACCGGTTCTCGACTTCGTTCTTCGTGCCCCAACACCACGACCGAGACTCGGCATCCTTGGCCCGTCATCGCCACGCCGACACAACCGAACTTTCTCCACTTGATCCGGGCTGCATCCCGTCTTGTCCCGGATTCGACCAGCGGGCCCAGCGGCCCAGCCAAGGCCAAGAGTTGAGGAAGCCCAAGTCGAACGACGACGAGAGCCCGAAGAAGCCGAGAAACTAATCGTGGGAGAAAGGGCCTTTCACCGCTCCTACGAAAACATATGGTCAGATCCAGCCGTCGACTCCGGCAACCGCATCCAAGGGCAACTGGTCTCGATGCCGAATCTTCGCCGTGCAGAGAAACATGCAGAACGCATGCCGCATATCCTAGGAGCAACGATAATATGTAGAGTTTTGGCGGGAACTGACGGTGTTACTTCGTACCAGCGGCAGGCTCGGAGATGTTACTTTTCGTCCCAGTCTTGGGCCGAGAGAGGAGATGATCACACCACCACACCATTGACCGGCTCCCACGCTCCCGTCCTGCAGGCTGGTGTCAACCGAAGCAAATGCCGAGTTTTAAAGTGTTCATCTCTGTTCTCATGACCCCAACCCACGTATCTTGTCGATGATTTGCTGGGCGAGATCGTAAACAGATCACCATCGCTATTGCGTCAGTCCATGGTACTTGTATGCAACGTCCCGTCCCTGCATGCATCTCAGTACACTATGTGAACAGTGGAGAGGTCCGCCATGCTAGTTTCGGTCAGTTGCCTAGTCGAGATGCTCGAGCTCTTGTTGACCTCATACGGAGTACCAACATGAGGTTAATCGTTCGAGGCTGTCGTGACGAGCATCATGATTTTCTTGCACAGTAGCCTCTCCCGCGGCAAGACTCACAAATGTCGACTTCGGCATGTCATTCTGAGCAATGAGACAGACAGATGCATGGTAGGCTACTCATCAACATGATGAGATGGCACAATATGGGTGACTCGTCACACCTTGTTACTTGACAAGCCGGCACGGGGCTGTCAGAACAAAACTCCGATTCGATTCGTCTCAACACCCCTATGCGAGTTGGATCCTTCGAGATGCCCAAGCAAGCGTTGTCAACCTGATATACTGAGCTTTGCAATCTTACAACTAAAGTGGACATCACCTTGTAGCTGCACTACTAACTCAACAATTCTTCCTCTCCTTCACCACGAGTACAGCCCAGAGCTCTCATAAAGGAACATTCGTCCAACGTAGTAGACTCTCTCTGAACGTCTCCTTTGCAGTCGGTCTAACCAACCTATCACCATAAACGTGGTCCTTGACACATAAGGTTCCTGGACTACGACCAAGGCATACTAGGATGGCTCCTGGTTCCTAGTATATTCCCAACTGGTCAAGCCAACAAGCCAACGAAGTTTGTTACACTGTCTCGCACTAAACAGACGGGGCCACGTTAATTAAGCTAGAGAGTCTCATTTCGAGTTAAACTTTCCCATCCATCGAGTCATGAGACACAGACGAGTTGCTCGGGTGTACGAGGCACAGCTATGTCACTCCTTTTTTTTCAAGTCATAGATGAGTTGATACAGGAAGTTGGACAGTTTCTAGAACCTAGGTTGAACCGAGCAGGCCCATTATCCCGTTATTATGAGCCAGGTTAGGATGATGTCTCGTTATAGTTGGTACACTCTCCATACCTACTTAGGCGAGTACTCAACTGTGCGTCACTATGGTTACTTTAGACAAGATTGTGCCCTAGAATACGTACTTGGCGAACCACTTTGGCCGTTGAACACTGTCCAACTATGTGGAATGTTAGAGTGACAGCAATGATGAGCAGAATGATTTGCCTAAAAGTAGGTAGGGGTACTCGGGGAGCGCAAAATCAGGCTAAACAAAAGAAGCAGGATCGTTTGATCTATGTCTACCCCCGCCCCCTACAGTACATTCAGGTGTCGGGCTTGGATGCAACACCGATTATAATACACTGAACCCGGGCGCCACCCTCCGCTCCACCAGCACTACCTACCCCACCACCTTTTGGACATGTCTTAAAAGTTCCTGCTCATGTCGGCCCTGATTCTCGAGTAGTCGAACAGGCCCTCGATGCTGCCGACGGCGCTGATGGCAATGTCCTGATCCCAGAGCTTCTTGTTGGCGAACTCCATAACGTCCTTCTCAGTGATGCCGTCAATGATGCGCTCGATCTCGGCGGGGTTCATGCGGCGGCCCGTCGTGACGATCTGGCGGCCGATGTCCTCGGCGACGGCGGTGGTGCCGTCGAGCGAGAGGAGGATCGAGGCCTTGAGCTGGGCCTTGGCGCGCTCGACCTCGGCCTCGGTGACGTTGCCCGACAGGCGCGACCACTCACGCAGGGCGAAGTGCACCAGGTCGTCGACCGAGGAGAGCTTGTCGGTGACCATGTAGATACCCCAGAGACTAAAAAGAGTATGTTAGCAGAGTCCAAAACAAGATATCGCGGGTGGTTCAAGTGATGCGGCTTACCCAGTGTCGCTGTAGCTGGTGGAGAAGCTCATGTAGCTGGTGGCAAGGTCGTTCTTGTGGACGATGCCGCTGAGCTTGTTGCCCTGGTGGGGAGCGTTGCCGAGAGCCTTGTCGTAGTTGCCGACAATGGCCTGGGTGACGAGGGCGGTGAAGTAGTCGGGGTCGTTCCAGCTGACACCCTCGACGGCAATGGCGATGTTGGCGGTCGGGATGGTGTCGTCGCGGATCCTGACGTCAGAGCCGATGAAGTCGGGCTTCTTCTTGGACAGCAGGTAGGCGCTGGTCTCGGTAGCCTTGGACGGCAGGTTGGCGAACTGCTTCTCGGCCATCTCGACGAGCTGCTGGTGGGGGACACCGCCGGCACCGACAAGGACCATACGGTCGGCAGTGTAGTTGTGCTTGATGTAGTTGGAGAGCTCGGTCCGGGTGATGTCGCGGATGTTCTCGCGGGGGCCGAGAATGGTGCGACCCAGGGGCTGGTGCTGGTAGGCGGTGGCGTGCAGGTGGTCGAAGACGACCTCCTCGAGCTGCTTCTCCACCTCCTCGGCCTCACGCAGAATGACATCGCGCTCCCGCTCAATGGCGCTCTCCTCGAGCTTGGAGTTCTGGAGAATGTCCTGCAGAATGTCGACGCACTGGGGAACGTCCTCGTTCAGGGCCTTGGCAAAGTAGACGGTGTTCTCGCGCTGTTCCCGAGGTTAGCGGCGGACCGGGGCCGGATTGTCCGAGTCTGGGTCGGGAAACGAACCGAGGTGTAGGCGTTGAGATGGGCGCCCATGTTCTCAATCTCGAGCTCCAATTGCTGCTGCGTCCGCTTGGCAGTGCCCTATCCAGCGAGAAATACTCAGTCAGTAGGGTTCTTCGGCCGTGCTTGGGATCGGAATGGCGCGGGCTGATGCGACGGTGTTCCGTACCTTGAAGGCGAGATGCTCGAGGAAGTGGGCGGTGCCGTTGGTCTCGTCGGTCTCGGCGCGGGAGCCGGCATCGATCCACATGCCGACCGTGGAGGTCTGGGCATAGGGAGAGTACTGGGTCGCGACCTGGAGGGAGCATTGGGAGTTAGGGACGAGTTGCAGAGGGCCAATTGATGATGGCGGGAGCTCTCACGGTCAGGCCATTCTTGAGTGTTGTGGTCTCGGTCTTTGTGGCAGGCGAGTGAGGAGTCGCGAGACCTCGCCTGAGAGGCACAGAAAGACCACCTGCGCGGCCGCGAAGGCCCTGCGCGAGGTTCAGAGCGAGTCTCCGGGACGCCATGGGGGGTGGATAGGTGTGACGGGGGGTGGAATGAGCGGTTTGAAGGAAGGTTTGGGACCTCGCAATGCTCGCATCAAAAAACTCCAGTATGCAGCGTAATTTTGCCTCACTTCCAAGGCCAAGCTCGGGAACGCCCGGGCCAAACCTGGTTGCCGGACAAGAGCTCTTGTCACGTGGCGCAGCTGGCCTTTTGCCCGTCCGTTCTTCTTGGCATGTTTGAAATTGGGCGTCTGCGATTCGCTGCGGCTCCGCGCGAGCCGCAGCCGCGGGAGACGCCATTAGCGCGCTTGGGAGCTTGGCGCCGGCCGAAAATGGGTCCTCGGAAAGCCTCGTTCCGCTGTCAAGAGCTTTGGCACTGGCAACCGAAACTCACAAGCTCCAATTCAGTCCTTCCAGTCGGCAACACAACCAAGCATGCAGTTCCAAAGGGACGAAGATGCTTGCCGGGTGTCACGACATGCCCCACGGAAACCCAGATTTCCATGCAGATTCGAAGCAACCGAATCTATTTCTAGAAGGAATCTACGGAGTTATCCCTCGGCCCCCTCTTTAAAACCCCTCTTGGGTACCTTGATCGTCGATGTCTTTGTCCACGGTGATGCTTCCATGCATCTCTTAAACTCGTGTAGCTAGATTCAACCCCCACGGTAACCCAATTCATCGATTCTTGACATTCGGCCGCCGCTAGAGGATTCAATTGCATGTGCATTGGAGAATACCCCCGCCAATTAGCTTCCTTGTTGCCTTCATGTTGCTTGTTAGACAACTGGTGAGGGGATGCTGATCCACAGCGCACGACGTATATAACCTCCAAACCATTGCTCTGGTTAGTGTCAGACCAGAGTCACCAGCCTTCAAAAGTTCATCTTCCACAAGCTTGATCTCCCCATACTTTAATCTTTCAGCCCTTTACAATGGCTGCCTTCATCGCGACATACCCGCCCGTCGGGCAGGTCACACAGTTGCAGGACCCCAAAGTAGCGTTCCACGCTATTCTCGACGTTCCTCGGGAACTCGCCGCTGAGCCGTGGCAGCTCGTGCTCTGGCATTCGGACAGCCAGGGAAGGGAATGGACCGAAGCCCAGTTCCAGCCCGGTTCACCAGATGTGCGCCCATCGGAATTGCACGCAGCCAGCGACACCAAGGCAAGGCTGTTCTTCTCGGCTGATCTCGCGGTCAAGTCTCAGTTGAACTTCACTGTCAAGTTTCGGCAGGGCCCGGACCACGACTGGCGGTGGCTCCGCAACGAGCTCGGCGTGGATGACGGCCTGGTGGTCGTTGACCAGAAAGAAACGCTGGAGGGTGAACCCGATCTCCCAGACTTGATCCCGGACCTGAACCCGGACTTGAAGTGGAAGAGTCATCTGAGCCAGTCCCCTGACACGCGGCTCTGGTCCATCGAGGCAGGAGTGGACGCGGCAACAGATGAGAAATCGGCATATGCCGACGTCCCCCTTGGTGTCCCATGGGGTGGCTTCCTCAAGTGGTTCGCGCTGGTCCAGCCCTGGGCGCCGTGGTGGGCACCGAGGCACGGCAACTCATCCTTTGAACTCGACAAGGATGCTGTGCTTTGCTCGTTCCTTTCGCCTCAGGGGAAGCACCTGGTTTTTCTGGGGATGAGTGGCGTGGATGATGTTATCACCCTTTTCCGCAGTGGTGATGCTGGGCGTTTGATGTTTCATGTGTGCTCCCTCTGTCCGCTGGAAGTTACTCGCTCGCCTGTGCTAATGCTACACTAGATTCGGAGTGACAACGCGAAGGCGGCAACAGGAACCGCCTTGGTGGCTGTTAGTGACAACGTTGAGAGCGCGGTTGCTGCTGTTATGTACCATGCCCGCAACCTTGTTACGGTTGGCAACGCGCCGGCCGCCGAGGAGGTAGCTGAACCGGCGGCTGAGGGCGATGTCGGACCACAATGGTATGAGAACTGGTATGACGGGCTGGGTTATTGTGAGTGCAGAGTCGCCCTAACACCAATATTCTCCCTAACTGACCTCCTAGGTACCTGGAACTCTCTGGGCCAACACTTGACAGAAGAAAAGGTGCTAAAGGCCGTCGACACGCTGGCCGAGAATAACATTAGCATCTCTAGCCTGATTCTTGATGACAATTGGCAGGATATCGATTACAGAGGGGACGGCCAGTGGCAATATGGCTGGAACGACTTCGAGGCCGAACCAAAGACGTTCCCAGGCGGCCTGAAGAAGCTGATATATAACATCCGGTCCAAGCATAAGAACATCCAGCACATCGCCGTCTGGCATGCCCTCCTGGGCTACTGGGCCGGCCTCGCCCCCAACGGCCCGCTCGCCAAGCGATACAAGACAATCGAGGTCGAACGTGCAGGCGGAGGACACGACGAAATCCCGATCGACGGTATGATGACACTCGTCGCCAAAGAAGAAACGCACAAGTTCTACGATGACTTTTACCGCTTCCTCGCCTCGTGCAACATCGACGGCGTCAAGACCGACGGCCAGTACATGGTCGACACCTGGGTGGCCCCGTCCGCCCGCCGCGACCTCATCAACACGTACCTCGACGCCTGGCACCTCTCCTCCCTCCGCCACTTCCGCGGCAAAGTCATCTCCTGCATGTCCCTCTCCCCCCCAATCCTCTTCCACTCCCAACTCCCCACCCACCGCCCCCCTTTCGTCTGCCGCAACTCGGACGACTACTGGCCACCCAACCCCTCCTCCCAGCCCTGGCACGTCTTTGCCAACGCCCACACCGCCCTCCTCACCCAGCACCTCAACATCCTCCCAGACTGGGACATGTTCCAGACCCACCACGAGTACGGCGCCTTCCACGCCGCGGCGCGCTGCGTCAGCGGCGGACCCGTCTACATCACCGACGTCCCCGGCCAGCACGACCTTAACCTCATCCGCCAGATGACGGGGGTTACGCCGCAAGGCAAGACGGTCGTCTTCCGCCCGAGCACGCTCGGTCGCGCGCTGGATACGTATGTGGGCTACCAGCACCCGGCCGCGCTGCTCAAGGTGGGCGCGTACCATGGTCGCGCGCTGCCGAATGGCACGCCGATTGTGGCGGTGTTTAATGTGCTGGAGGAGGAGGTCACGGAGGTAGTGGCGCTGGACAAGTTTCCGGGTGTCGCGGCGGCTGCGAAGGGTTCTGATGCGGGGGCGAGGTATGTGGTAAGGTCGCATGTGACTGGGAAGGTGACGCCGCCGGTTGGGGTGGGTGAGCCGGGGTCGTTGGTGAGCGTGACGCTGGGGGTGCGGGGGTATGATGTGCTGTGTGCGTACCCGTTGACGGCGGCGGCGTCGAGGACGAGGGGCGAGGTGTGGGTTGCAAATCTGGGGCTGGTGGGCAAGTTGACGGGGTGTGCGGCTGTCGTGGGGACGAAGTATAAGGTGTTGGAGAATGGACGGATGCTGGTTGATGCGACGCTCAAGGCGTTGGGGGTGCTAGGTGAGTTTCTTTTTGTGGAGGCATTGGTTGAACGGATTTGTACTGACGGAGTTGCGCAGGTGTCTACATCTCGGCGCTTCCTGAGTTGTCGATTGGGGATGACTTTATGGTGACGATCCAGGGCCAGCCTATTCCTCCCCACACTGTGTCGGTCAACAAACAGGATAAACATGTTCTCGATGTGGGTGTTGAGACGGCGTGGAACGAGATGGGCCTCAAGAGCGGGTGGGCAAATGAGGTCGAAGTCAAGGTTTATTTTGCGCTGGAGAAGATCTGAGCCTGGGCAGGTGTGGTCAGGTCTGGTGGCGGTGTCAGAGGTATAGGTCAGGTTACGGGAGCAGCTGTCAAGCTAGCAACCGGACCAGGGGCCGCCTGGTCAAGTGGTATTGTGCGATGGCTTCGCACAAGGTTGCTAGCTAGAAACCGTCCGGTGCCCATGCGTGGTATGGCAATCAAGACTGTTTCGTAGGTCTTACCAGCGGCTCGAGTTCGAGACGCGGATAGGCTGAGCTTTTTGTCCTATCTGTGTTCCTTTTTTTTCGTCACCTCGTCAGTCATCTTTCTTACACAGTCTTGAGTGCCCTTGAACCTTTCATTCCATTTCACGATCAAAGAAATCACAAAACCCAACTCTCTTCCCATCACTCAAGCAGCCTTCTCCAACCCCATGCTCCGTCCCTCCCATTTCACCGCCCCCCGAATCTCCTCCACCAACGTCTTCCCCCGCGGCGCCCACCCAAGATACTTCCTCGCCCTCGACGCGACCCCCTTCGAGTTGAGCCCCCACGTCTGCCCAATCCCCGGCACCCCTTCCTTCTTCTCCTCCTCCTCCGAGCTCACCGTCCTCCCCACCGCCTCCTTCAACCACCCCTGCCGAACCGCCTCCTCGCCAATCTCCACCGCCACTTCCCCCCACACATGACTCCCGCTCGCGCAGAAGAAGTACGCCCTCTCACCGAAAACGTCGCCGGCTTGATCATCCCCCTTGACTGCCGCATCGACTAGTTTAACGAACAGCGCGCTCAGGTCGTGGATGTGCACGTGGTCCCACTCGGCTTTGCCCTCGCCAATGACGGGGCAATAGCCGTGCGCGAGGATGAAGCGGGTGAGGGAGGGGATTTGTTTGGAGATGGTGTTGACTGGGCCGCGGCCGGGGCCGTAGATTGTTGGTGGGGCGACGATGGCGGTCTTGATGCCGGAAGTGTCGTTGGCCGAGAGGACAATCTTGTCGACGTCGCGGTGGTCGGCTTGGTCCGGGAGGTTGAGGAGGCGGGAGATGTCGGTGACGTCGTCGTAGGCTTGGTCGGGGAGGGGGGGTTGGCCGAGGCGGTGGTGGGTTTGGTCGTACTTTGAGAGGGATGGTTAGGATGGATGGTGAGTGATGGCGAGTGGTTTGGCTTACCCATTGGAGGATGGCGGTGCCGCTAACGTGAATCCAGTGTGCTGGGTTGTCGGCCGAGCGGTTGGCAGCTTGTAGGCCGCGGAGTATGGCGGTTGCTTGGGCCGCGTCGTCGGCAGATTCGGCGGTGTCTGCGTTTAGGGGATATCAGCACGGGACTGAGTCCTGTAAGATACATAGAAATAAGAACGGCCACCTACGAAGAACAATATCCGCTCTTTTGGCTTCTTCTTCCAGCACATCGGTCAGGGACAGGGCCGGCCCCGTGTCTCCCGGATAGACAACCTTGACGTTGGCGGCATTGGGATACTTTTTGCGAACGGGCTCTTCCCGCTCCTTGCTGCGCACCAGCAACGTGTAGTCGTAGTCGGGATGGGCCTCATGGAGGGCGTGGAAGGCATCACCCGCGATATAGCCTTCGAAGGTGAGCACATTGTACGTGGATTCAAGAGTGAGGACACAGACATACCAGTCACTCCGGTTCTGTCCAAGATCGGTCCCTGTTAGTCCCTTGGTCACTCGATTGGGCTCGCGTCTCGGTCTCAACTCACACAAGGACCTTGGGTGTCATCTTGAAGTTGAACGGTGTTATGGATTTAAGAAAGATGACTACTATTTTGTATTCACTTTTGTTTGATCCCAAACTCAGTAGGGCCTGGAAGGGATGTTTGAATGAGTCCTAGTTTCGTCTGGTGTAGAAACAAGTTCCCCCAAGGATTGTGTTCCTCACAGCAACATGCAAGCCGCCCATGATGTCATGCGGGGGTTGACAGCATCAAGTCAGGCACAGAGGTTTCATTGGGGAAAAGCTGATCCGGCGGCTGCCCCTCACAATATCCTCCATAGTTCGACAATGTGCTTTCCGGAGATGAGGGGTTTCCTGCTGGAGAGCCATCCGGGCCCAAGAGCGAAAGCCCGAGAGCCCGGCCAGAAGGGACAGCTGCGTCTTGGCAACGCGTGCGGATCGGCCGACAATGCCATTCGCTCCTTGATCACATCTCAACGGGGAGTCACATGGCTAGTTCCGACCATGCCTTATCTGTTTTGCGGGCGCGATGCGACTGTGGCGGGGTCCTGGGCCTCCAACGGGGAACCAGAGCTATAATTGGCCATCGTCAAGTCTCAGGTTTGGTCGTGACAGTTGAGAGGATCATTCCGACTTGGAAAGAGACTATGGAGTGAGACAGCGAGGGCAATGGCGTTGCCTATCTGTGTGATACGTGTGCTGTACTCCGGGGCAAGGACTTGGCATCTGTGCGAAGTCGCCTTTGACGATACCTAGGCAGGTACCTATCTCGAGTGTGAAGAGGGGTTGGCAACATGACTGCGGCGGGTTCTTGGCGATGGCGCAACTGAAACCGAGTCGGTGTGAACTGTCCCGTAATCCATCACACGTGACGTGGCCATCTGAGCCCAATGTCATTCACCGATGACACTCAAATAAAAGGCGGGATATTGTGTCCATGTTGCGTTGTTTCGACACCTTTTCACGGCCTGTTTGTCAGTTGTCAGTTGTTGCTTCCAGAATCCAGACGCCGGGGCCGAGTCCAGTCAGCAGAAGCCACCAGAAGAGTGGAGCACCGCCGGAAAGCACCGACCAACAGTACGTACCGTCGCCAAGCCTCGGGCGATCCATTTTAGCGCGGCGAAAACGGCCAACAAGGACTTCAACCAAGCGAAGTTTGGCGAGTCTTTGACCTGAGACTGCCGACTCCAACCTCGACCATCTCGAACCCGAACGTGTCTTGCGCGCCCGCAAGCATCCTGCCGGCCCGCTCTGCGCACCCTCCCTAGGTGAATTGCGCATAGCCGATCCTGCGTAACTCCCGCCGCGAGGCGGCCATCCATCGCCAACAATGTTACCCTCCTCGGTACGACGGGTTGTCGCCGCCGCGCCTCAGGCGCCCGTCGTATCCTCCCTGGCCTCGTCTGGCTCCCGAGCCGCCGTCGCCTACAGCCTGCCATACAAGCCGACTGGCCTCCACCAGCGCCGGTACTCTTCCTCCAAACCGTCGAGCCCGGATGACGGCTCTAGAGATTTTGCCGCCCGGCCGGCAGTTCCCGCGTCAAGGGGGTCCAAGGCTGCCGGGGAGAAGAGCAAGGCGCAGGCAAAGGAGGTTGTGCCGAACCCCCCCAGCGTTCCCAGCACTAGGCATATCGGGGACGAAGGTTTGTTTTTCTTGCGTCGGTCCACGCTTTGCCGAGGCCATTGCTGACACGCGCTGTAGGACTCGCGCTCTCGACCTTCTTCGCCCTCCATCGCCCCATCTCGGTGACGCAACTCCTGCCCAAGACCGTGTCGGACGATGCCTTTTCCAAGATCTTCGCCCCTCGTACCCGGGGAAGCCGAGTAGCCGACGTATTCTCGACGCTATCACAAACGGTACATGACCTGGAGGAGCCCCTGTCCCGGATGAACATTGCCAACGGAGAAAAGCAGCGGGCGCAGGAGGCCGAGGATGGGACCACGAGACTCAGCCTGAAGCACCCCGACGGAACCGAGACCAGCGTTTACCTCGAGCTCAACTCTATGTCGGGCCAGTACCTGCCCTACGCCCCCCCTCCGGCCCCTGCGCCGCTCGCCGAGGCCGAGGTCGACGCCGGGTCCGCCAACAGCGCCATCGCCGAGGAGCTGTCCGAGCAGGAGCCCCAGACGCGCGTGTACAAGGCCATGGTGACCATTGAGGAGACGGTCGACGCCGACGGGCAGTACAAGGTGGTTGCGCACAGCCCCGAGCTGGTCGAGGGCGACGGGCAGCAGCAGCCGCGGTCGTTCCTGGAACGCATGGCGCAGCGCCAGCTGCGGTACGACGAGGTGCGCCAGCAGCAGGACCGCACCATGCAGGCCATCAGCGTGCGCCGGCAACGGAAGCTGCGGATGAAGAAGAAGAAGTACAAGAAGCTGATGAAGAAGACGAGGAACCTACGTCGGAAGCTCGACCGCTTGTAAGGGGTTTGCCGTTTGGCGTCCCCTGTGTGTAAATATCCTAACTATTACCCTGCATTCTTCTTGTTTAGACTGTGGTCTCATAAATGTACCACTGTTCGTGTCTCGTTTCATTTTCTGTATTCGGCATAATCGCGCATAGAGGGAAAGGAGCTACCCAGGTACCCAGACAGCCTCGACAGAAATAGCAGATGCTGGTTCTACCAGAAACACCCTCCCCCTCCAAACTACCCAGGTATCTAAACCACATTCTTCTCCAACCACTCTACCCACTGCTCCTTCGTCCACGCGCTCCCAATCTCCCCAACCACCACCCCATCAAACACCACCGTCGGCGTCACATGCACCCCGCCCATCTGCCTCGCCATCTTGACTATCGTCTTGACATCCCCCGTCACCGCGTTCCCCACATTCTTCGCCTCCCCCCCTTCCTTAATCTCCAACAGCTTATACACCTCCTCCTCGTCCACCCCCTCCACAAACTCGGCCGCGAACTTGGCCAGGCGGCGATACGTCTCGTTGCGCGACTCGTGGGCGACGGCCTCGTCGAAGAATTGCGCCTGGTTGAAGAGGAGCGCGCCCGAGAGGGCCCAGAATTTGGTGGCGTTGCCGTTGGTCAGGCGCTGTACGGCCAAGGCGGTCTCGTGGACGAGGGTGGAGGACGGGTGCCAGGGTTGGATTTGTTGGCGGATGATGAGTTGGAGTTTGGAGGAGAGGGCGGGGTTGGATTGGAGGTGGGGGATGACGGAGACTGTGAGGGTGCGGAAGAGTTCTGTTGACTTTTGTTAGGGGAGAGAGGGGGTGGGGGTGTTGGGGAAGGTGGGGGGAGGGCTTACTGGCGGAAAAGGGGCAGACGTAGTCGAGGTAGAATTCGAGGGTGTGGAGGGGTTCGTTGGAAGGGGAAGACGTGGAGGCGTCGGTGAAGGTGAGGCGGTGGCCTTTGAACTTGGGCGGGAGGGCCATGATGGGTGTTGGTGTTGTTTGGTTGAGAGGTTGATGGCTGTGAGGTTGATGGGTGTTGTTGGATTGGATGTTTGGGACGGGTTGAGGAGAAGTGTAAGTGACGGATTTCCAGTCGTTAAATACCACCAACAAACTTTGGCAAACTTGCTTGGGATCACGCGGTTAGTACGTAGCTTACAGAGGATGGAGCGGGGTGGAGGGGGAGGGGGCGCAGGTTTCGCTTGCATCATTCTACGACATCCTTCCCCAAATTGAGCAATTGGGCGGGTTTATTATTTCAGGCCATTGGCGTAATTGATTGTAAGCAGACCATCAATTGCATGGAAAATTGCTGGATTCGGGTTTTCTGAGAATTTAATTCTAATTCAACTCTCATACTTCGTATAGAACGGAGGAAGGGAAGGATGGAAGTGAACCAACATACAACGGACAATGGTCGGGTTAGGGTTCCTCCATGCAACGACAATGGCACGAGTCGTCGCTTTTCCTTGACAACAATGAAAAATTTGAAACTGAAAAGGCAACTGCTGCCTTCAAACCAAATCCTGGTCCCAACAAGGAATGATCCGTAAAGGTCAGCTGCAAGTTTCCATCCCGCGTACCGACACCAATTAGTCAGAAAGACGCCCATTCAACCACTCATGGGAATGCACATACAAATAGCTACATAATTTCAAGTCACATCTAACAAGGACATTGTTTCCAGAAACAACAAACAACACCATCCATCTATGTCTGAAAAATACCTGCTTTTATTTGATGACCGTATTTCGTACTCAATTCTGCGCCGAGGCTAATAGGAAGGGAAACCATAGCAACTCGACATCATTCGCATCTCCCCCTTACTAAATCCCACAAGCTCGATAAGACGCCGGCCAACGGCGCTCCACCGAAGACTTGGACTCATCGTAGACTCGAGTATGAGGGTTGTTTGCTCTCAACTTTTGCCCCTCGGATATCGAGTCATATTCAATGTCAAAGTCATAGTCAAGATCCACCACCGGATCCCGATCACGGTCATCGTGATGGGCATCTGAGCAAAACTCTTCATCTGTGGGCTCCAGTTTCAAGTTGAAGAAGCCCTGAACCTTCATACTTCTGAAGGTTTCAGTTGGGCCTCTGTTTTTGTTTTCCTTGGAAGCCCGGGCTTTTGAGAGCCAGACGCCCATGATTGCGATGACTTGTTCCCGCTGCCATGGCTTGATGTCAGCGATGCTCTGCATGCTGAATGTTGGTGGCACGTTGAGGGATACGTACTTGTTGTCCGTGTCTGGCGGAGGATGATAGCTGCGAGAGTTTCTTCTCTTGAGGTATCTAGCAGCAAGGGAAGTGTGACGAGGTGGTGGTCTCAACGACTTACTGTAGGCTGGGATTTTGAATATTCGGAGTATCTACTGACTTATACAGACCACACACAAAGGGGGCCAATGTGAACAAAGCATTGTCGCTACAATACTAGGAGAAGGCCCTGCCGAAGGCCACTTTGAACTGGAACAATGAAAAGGTTAATCACTGACTACCTCTTGTTGGGACCACGTCTATCCGATCTGTAGCATAGTACAGTGGTTACAAACATTGAGTAACTTTTGTCACTTTTGTTACTTACTCAGACACTCACAAGTCCCTTTGGCATTGGCTCAATCACCGCCAATTGCCCAAGACCATGAAAGGAAAGGTTGATTCTGCGCTAGTGATGAGATGGGATGAGATGTTGGTCGGCTTGGATTGTTTTTTATGATACTGGGGAATGAATGGATCAAAGGGATAAGAATCAAAAAGCCAAAAGCTCACCGGCTAGCCCCCCGGAGGGAGGTAGCCGGCTACGAAACCCCCTCGAGGGGGTTTACTTCGATTCGACCCAAGGTCGGAATTGGGGGCCGAGGCCCCCGACCGTCGAGGCGGTAAGGGGCGCGCTTTCTTCCCCCGGGCAGGACTCGAACCAGCGACCTTTCGGTCACGGGGCGATGGTCCCTGCAGGGAGTGGTTTCTGCCCGGGAGTGCGCGCCCCCAGACGGCCTCCCCCATTAACCGTTAGGCTACTGGGGGAGGCCGGTGAAATTAGGGAAGTTGGAACTTCTATATTAACCTCCAGTGCCGTCTGCAAGTGTGCTCAAGCCACTGCAGCTGCCGTAGGCCCTTCGGCCCCCTCGTGCATTCTGAGCGGCAGGAAGGGTGTGCAACTGTCATCAACATCAAACGCCATTCATTGCATACTCCCACTGTCTCCCAGCCTCATCACCTAAACCGCAATGACTAAACCAAGTCTTCCTTTGATCCCCAACAAATAGTCCAATATTTCCAAACAACTGAACAAATGCAATAAAACCCCAGAAACCACAACTGTTGAACTCAACCACACACCCGCTTTTATACCGTGTACACCGCAGACACCCGCCCTCGGTATACCCCAGCCCCCACTCCTACTCCGGAGTCCGCCGACGCTGACCCCGACCCCGACGCTGTAATTCTCTCAACCATCCAAAGTCGCCGTAAACAAAACCGTAGCCACCCGTCCCTCATCCGAGACCGTCAACGTCCTCGCCGTGACCAAAACCACAGCCGGCTTCGATCTAGAAGCCGAACCCGAAGCCGAAGTAGCAGCAGCAGCAGCAGCAGAATAAAAAGAAGAAGAAGAAGGGGGAAGCGTAACCGTCACCGTCACCGTCTCGATCCCCGCATCCGTCTCTGTTTCCGTCTCCGTCTTGATTCCCGTGCCACTGTCACTGGTACTGGATGCCGGAATCGCCGATATCGAATATGATGAGGATACAGAGGGGGTATTGTTGTTCTTGCATGCTTCTGCTGCCTCTGAGCCGGGGTATTTGACGGTGAGGGTTACTATGCTGCAAGGGCCGTTGCTACCGGTGTTACCATCGCCATCGCCATCACTACTACCATTGCTTTTTATCTGTTCGTAAAGGTAGTAGTTGACTTCGCCATCAAGACCGGCGGGACATGCCCAGAAGGTAGGGTCGCCTTCATACTCCAGGAGCTCGTCATCGGGGCTGATGCTGAAGGTTTCGAAGAAGGTCTCGCGACGGTTTGGTGGGAGGTCGCAGACTAGGACCGAGCTTGGGTCTGAAGGGGAAGGTTAGATTTCCAACGGGTTGGGATATATTATGGCCAGAGATGCGATGCGGTGGGATAGGAAGTGCAGCAAATTAGCCAGGGGAAACGTAAATAAAAAGGGCAACAGACCAGCCCACCAACACCTTCGATTCTCTGCGTCATACAGCGCGCCGTTCTTTAGGTGGAAAGACGTTCCCGAGCTGTTCGAACGAAAAGTACCTTGCACCTGACCACTGGGAAGCTGGCCGATGACGAGGTTGGTGGCGTCTGATGGGGAGAGATAGAAGGAGCATGGTTGAGGCTCCTCCAGGGCTCGAGCACGGGGTGCCCAGCCTAGGAACCAAAGCGTGAAGAGCCAAAACATTTGCGTATGCTTTACCTGTGTTGCGGCGATGTTGATGTCAGTTGCGTTGGATGTCTTGGTAGGTAAGTCGTGATCCGAGCCCTCGACAGGAGAGCGGCGTTATAACATGGCGGCCCTTGATCGCAGAGCAACGTGGACGCCAACAACATGACGATGTGTTCGGCCGTGAAGACGGGTAGAAGCAACGGGCCGACAAATGACCTTGCAGACGGACGCGACGGTCCCATCCGTCCGGCTCCTACATGAGAAGGGGTAGATGGCGCAGGGAGGATGCATAGGAGCTGCTGTAAGTGTTACAATCACGGCCGAGTCAGCAACGCCGTGTAACTCTCCCGAGGGGCTCCAAGGTAGCCACCAGCAGGTTCCATTCTTGGGGAATACCCCCAGTCAACAGACTACTCGGTACCCGAAGAGATAGCTGAAGAACAAAGACAGAGTGATGGATCATTAATGTTTCATTTCTTAGCTGCAGCTGAAAGGACTACCTCGCCTTCTTCCGCTTCTTTGGAGGCGCTGTTTGTAACTCTTCGTCCGAGTCGACTATGTCACTGGCGCCCTCGATGTCGATCTCCGACTCTTGTGCGGCCTCGTCATCCTCGCTCTCCTCTTCGGAGCCTTCCTCGTCCTCCTCTTCATCACTTGTGTCGTCAAGGGGTATCATATCTTCTGCACCGTCATCTTGAGCTGCTTTCTCAGCTCCGTCTTCTTGCTCAGAGTCACTGTCGCTAGAGAAGCCCGAGAAGTCTGCGTCTTCGTCAGAGTCCTCGTCATCCTCGTCCGCAGCCACAGTCGAGCCAGCCAACGATGTGTCGGCGGCACTCTCGTTTTCATCACGTTTCCGCTTCAATGGCATCTCGCCGAAGCGGCCACCACGACCTTCAATGACGGAATCGTCACCGCCCTCCATCGCCGGAGCTGGTGTGAACCAGGGGGTCTTGCCTCGCATGAAATCATTGAGGACCATCTTGGCAACACCATCAACATCCGGTTCGCCGCCCTTGAGCAGCCGGCCAGCTTTCCTGGCCAGGAGTTCGAGGAACTCCATGTGATCTTTCCAGCCCTTGAGCTCATAGGTCCTCTCCATATGGTGTGTCTTGACTTTCTTCAAGACAGCAGGGATATACTGCTCGGGATTCTCAACATTTTCAACACGGACGACGCCACGGAGAAGGAGGTCCTGCGGTGTATCGTGGTGGTTGGGTGGCACAATACCGGGGCAGTCGATCAAGTAGATGCGCTTCATCAGTGTGACATACTGCCAAACCTTGGTCTCACCGGGAATGGGTGCGACCTTGGCCACCGCCTTGCCGCGGAGTGCGTTGATGATGCTCGACTTGCCGACGTTGGGATAGCCGATCAGGCCGACACTGATTTGTTTCCGGTCCTTGTGGAGGATGCTAAACTGCCTGAGGAGATCGATTAAAGAACCACGCCCGAAGGGGTTCTTCATACTCGACCTCATGGCACAGGTGGGATGATCCTTTTGAAGGACTCGGATCCACGCAGCCTACATCTGTTAGCATCTGTGTGGAAACGAGATGAACAAAACAACGATGTAATGGTGAGATGTGTGAATCATCACTAAGAAGACCGCCATGCGCTGTCCATTGCGGACAGTGGCGGCCTTCAACTCGTATGAAACACATCCGGTATCCGGCGATAATACTCCAAGACGGAGACTATCAATCCCCGGTCTGAAGACCAAACCAGGGACGTTGGAGGTGGAGATCACTCTCCCACGGACGTAACGGACCATCTCCATTGAGCACAAAAATAGATGCGGAGGGATCCTGACTAAAGCCATGGGGTCGCCAGGCGACAAGCACTGACAACCAAGAAAAGGTGGAGGGGCGTTGTTTTGCGAGAAGGAATACGTGATGCAACTTACAGCTGTGCTGGAAGGTACCAGATCGATCTTGTTCAACACGAACACAAGATGCTTATGAGGAGCTTCGGTAGCGAGATACTTCTCAACATGGCGACTGGGACGAATTAGTACACGGAAACAAAGGCAGAGAGAAGAACTGGACATACCATCTTGTGCCGAGCGGATCACGGGCGTCTAGGACATGGAGAATGACATCTGAAGAATCCATCACCTTGTCTGGAGGGCTGTTAGCGCGTGCCAATGGACAGTTGTAGACATTAATACTCACAGAGTTCGTTCCAAATCCGCTTGGACTGGCCCTTGCTGAAGATGGCCTCCTTGGCCGTCGCGACACTGAAATCTTCCTCGACCAGGGCGTCGCCATCCGTAGCCGGAGTACCCGCGGCACCACTGAGCAGCTTGATCTCCTCCAGACGAGCCTGGTACGAGTCGAGGCTTTGCTCGGTGTGGCCCGCCAGTTCGTCAACAGTGTTGAAGCTGAGCTTCGGCCGTTTCCTTTGTGACTTGGGGCCAAATGTCTCGGAGAAAGGCTCGCTCTCGATCGTCATCTTGGCCTGGTGCTTCTTCAAGCCATCCTGGAGACTTGGCCCATCCCGGATCAAGCTCATGGGAAGCTTGTTGCTCTTCAGTAGGACCGAGTAAGGGTCCTTCTCCTTCTCAGAGATCGCCTCCCGGAACGACTTGAGTGTGTCTTGCGAGATGACGCGGGTGTTGGTAAACCACCTCCTGTTCGGCTCGACGACGGCCTTGGGGATGTCCCTGCTCTGGTAGGAAGCTGCCTTGACGATTTCGCCCTCCTTGTTCCGAATAGCCTTGCCATCCTTGTACATGTTCAGGGTCTTGATCTTCTTGGCCGAGCGGTAGAAGTTCTCGCCCTTGACCTTGGGGTCGCCCGTCACCTTCCCCTGCCGCGCAATGCGGGTCCTTTCCTTCTTTCCTATGACAATGTGTTAGCTCAATTGACTTGCCTCCGACAAGCGCAGGATGCGACGGCTTACCGGTTCCCATCTTGGCGGTTTGGTCGGTGCCAAATAGAAATGAAACCCAGAAAAGAAAGGAAAAAGAAGATCCCGCCTGCGAGAAGAGTGAATTGGCAGCGGTCTCCCACGGGGGGAAGCAATGGTGGAAGACGGGGAGAGAAAGTTGAGAAGAAGAGAGGCAGAGCGAGAAGCGCGCCCAAATGAAGTTTTTGGCGGGGTGGAGCTCCGGAAAGAGTCTTCGCGAGAGAAAATATGGCGGTGTCTCGCGGCACAATACCCCAGGGGTCATCTGCACCAATCCCGAACCGGTCTAGCGCATCCAACTCGACCGTCCGGCGCCGAGCTTCAGAATTTCAATCTCTCGATTTCACGACTCCATCCTCCTCGAACCCGGGCCTCAAATTCCCACCATCCCAGCCCCCGAAGCCAATTCTGTCCCGAGACAGAATTGCAATCCCACCTCACACAAACAAAATGCCGCCTCCGATTCCCCGGTCGTCAATAAGCGGCCTGCAAACCGCCTTCTCGTCCTGCCGAATCTCCTCAACGAAATCAACCACCTCCACACCATGGCGGACCTTCAGCACGACCCCGTTCGCCTCGGCCGCCTCGGTCCCTCCCGAGTCCCCCAAATTCATCACCCTCATGGAACCCCCCCAATCCTCGGAGCCGCGTCTGCCCCCCGTTAAGGGCCACCTCCCCGTCCCGCGCGACATGTTCCCCAAGCGCGAGGGCAACCGCAAGGTGACCCCCGCCTACATCGCGTCGGCGACGCCCGTGTCCAAGGTGGAGCAGTCCGGGGAGGCGCCCAAAACGGAGCACGAGGCGCGGCGGCGGGCGCTGGCGGCGGCGCGGCGCAGCGCCTTCGCGTCGGGCATCCAGGGCTTGTACGTGCGCAAGACGCAGCGGGTGCAGCGCGTGGCGGCGCGCAGCGAGGCGCGGCGCAAGGCCAACCTGGCGGCGGCCACGGCGCCCGAGGGGCTCGACGACCTTTTGACGCGGTCGACGGTGCGGTCGTCGACGGCCGACGACGTGGGCGTGACCCCCGACCCGGAGCGGTTCGCGGTGGCGGAGAAGGCCAAGAAGCGGCACGCGCGGGAGCTGGCGCGCAAGGCCGAGTCGCGGCGCGATGCGTTGGCCCAGCTGTACGTGGCGGCGCAGAGCTTCATCGTGGACGAGACGGAGCTCGAGGCGCGGGTCAACAAGATGTTTGTCGACAACTACCACACGACCGGCGGCCTCGAACGCGCGGGGAGCATTTGGGACATGCACCGGGCGCCCATCAGCGTGGCGGACCTGCGCTCCGAGATGACGGGCTCGTCGACCAACATGATCGATTCCCGGAAGCCGACGTCGACCAAGACGACGCAGCGGCAGAAGACGGTCGCGGAGGAGCTGACTGGCGGCAAGCTGATATAAGGTGCCAGACAACCTTTCGTGACGGGGAGAGAGGATGGTTAGTTGCCGGATGGGATCAAATCGTGTGACGGCATGTATTGTACAACTAGAACCTGGGCCGGTCAAGGTGTCCCAGATGTATACATTGCGAGTGGTATTTTACAACAAGAAGACCGAGGCATGTATTGTATTCGATATGAAAGTGGTGGAATGTAAGATGCAAACGCCTGTGAAACGCCGGCTTCCCAAAATGTGCCAATGGCCCTCTAACAACATGTACGCAGAGGCAAAACACAACTATTTACTTGCCCAGCACCCAAAACGCAATCCCCCTCGAGAAGGGCCGGGATTTACATCTGTGAAATTGCACGAAATCTCCCCCATGAATGCATAACTCCGCCCACCCACATCACCTCCGCTCAACCAACATAACATGCATCGCAACATAGGCCAACACGATAAACACGGCGCCAAACACCCCAAGGTTGACAATGTCGGTCCACATGGCCTGGTTGTCAAAGCCGAAAGAGCTGAGGATGGCCGCGCCGGGCACCGTGATATCAATGCCAATCTTGTGGTCGACCAGCGTCAGCTGCGCAACCTCATTGACAATGAGGGCCTCAAAGCCGTAATGGAAGATGGACAGCCACTGGAGCCAGAGCGCCGAGGGAGGAATAGCATTGTGGTTGAGCAGCAGGCCGGCAAAGAGCAAGCTGAAGAGCATGACGAGGCTGCCAATGAGGTTGGCGACGCCGCCGTCCTTGCAGACGATGCCGATAAACAGGCAGATGGCGGCGGCGGCGAGGTTGAACAGGACCAGAACCAGCATGAAGGCCAAGAACTTGTCAACCTCGGCGACGAGGCCCGTCATCGGGTAGACAATGGCGCCGAGTAGGATGGGCGGGATGATGCGCAGGGGGACAATGTCGAAGAGGACCTTGGCGGCAAAGTATGTGATGGGCGAGTAATACCCGTTGGCCCTCTCACGCACGAAAAGGAGGCGTTCCTGGGAGAAGACCGACAGAGTCGTCAAGGTGCTGAATCCAAACAGGGCGAGAACAAAGAAGAACAGACCGAGCCTGTTTTGGAAACCAGCGATGTCCATGGAAAGCCCATAAAACAGGTAGCCAGCAAAGACGGCCAGGAGGATGGCGATGGCGTAGTGCGTCAACATCAACATGGGGTTCCGGTAAAGGTTCCTCCATGTCCGTTGGGAAAGCAAAACGAACTGCCGGAAATATCCGACACGGGCGTATCCCCTCCCCATGGTGCCAACATTGTTATTGCTAGAGCCATTCGAGGCATGTCCATTGGCGTTTTGGCCATTGCTCTGGACTGCTGAAATGACGGCTTGCTGGATTTCATCGTGTGTGTTTCCAGCGATATCGGATTGCATGTACGAGTGCACCAGAAGGTCGAGATCGGTTCCCGTGGTGGCAGGAGGCGGCAGGTCGTCAAGATCGTCTCCCACGGGGGGCGGGGCAAGACGGCCAGACTGTTTCTGGAGCTTGTAGGCCCCAATCTCGTCACCGGCATCCGAAGAAGCTGCCGTATCGACTGTGTGTTTGCGGCGGGTATAGAGTTCTCGTTCTTGCCTGAGCCGCACAGAGTCGCGGCGCTTGCTCCTAGGACGAGACGAAGACGCTTCAGCCGTGCTTTCACCCCCAATGCTTCCCGAGATGCTGGCAATCGACTTGACGGCCCTGGTGCTACTAGGACCAACACTCGCCACGTCTGCCGATAAAGTCCCGTCATCGAATGAAGTGGTGGTGCTGGCGTGCATGGTGAGATCGACCAAGTAGTCGGCAATGTTGAAACCGGGAGGGCAGTTGTATCCGATTTGATCGAAGTAATCCTGGCATTGGTGGAGGGGACCAGAGTATACTGTCTTGCCCTGGGCGAGCAGGATCAGACGGTCAAAGAGGGCGACGATATTGGATCTGGGCTGATGGATAGTGAAGATGACGGTCCGCTTGTAGGTCTTGGCCAATGTGACGAGGCATTCGATAACGTTGTAGGCGTTATAGGCATCGAGACCACTGGTGGGTTCATCGAGGAAGAGGATAGATGGGCTGGTAACCAGCTCGCAGGCAATGCTGACCCGACGCTTTTCTCCGCCAGAAATGCCACGGCCTTTTCCCTCTTCGGATCCGATCAGGGAGTCCCGAATGTGGTAGATGCCCAGCTGCTTCTCAACTTCGAGGACCCTCTGCTCTTTTGCTGCCCGGCCCATGTCCTTGGGAAGACGGAGAAGGGCGCTGGTGAGGATCGTCTCATGTACAGTCAATGTGGGAAGCATCGTGTCCTCCTGGTCGACGAAACCGGTGGCGTTCTTGTAATCGACATCGCTGACCTTCTCGCCGTTGACGTAGAACTCTCCGGTGACGTTACCGCGCTTGTTCTTTCGAGCAAGGATATCTAAGAAAGTGGTTTTTCCAGCCCCAGAGGCACCCATAATGGCGGTGATTTCACCGGGGTGAGCCATGCCTTGAATACCGGACAGGATCTCCTTGCCGTTGAGGGTGTAGGCGACGTTGCTGAAGTAGAGGGATGCCGGCTTATGGTCGGTCATGAGTTTGATCGCTTCGTCGTCTGAGTCGTCGAGATGGATCGGCCCATATCGAAATTGTCTCCTAGACAGGTACCAAGTCCCGAGGATCACGGCAACCAGGAACAGCGAACACCCAGCAATCACACCGGCGATGAGCGGCGTGTTGATCTTGGGCACATGGGGAGCGTACCCGGGCACCTCGGTATGGTACAGGCACTCGCCGGCGTCACACGTCAGGAAGATGCTGGAATCGCCAAATATGTCGCTGATGAGGTTGTTCATCTCCGGTTCCTGGAAAGCACATTTCTTTGGTTCCCCAGGCTTCTGTTCGCATTCAAACTTGGCAGGGCCCCGGATCTGTTCGACGAGGAATTCGCTGATGTCGACCGAACCATTTTCGCCACAAAGCATGCGGTCGGGGATGCACTCGCAGCGGATCTTGTTGCAGTTGTATGCCGTAGAGTTCTTGGACCCGGGAGAGTTGAAGTCGGCGCTCGCTTCGCACTCGTTGAGGTGACACATGAATGACTCCCGCTCATCGACCCAGACTGGAAGAGGTAAGTAGGAGGGACAAACATTCAGGAGAAGGATAACTCACATTGGAAATCGCATTCGCCAGCTTCCTTGTCGCAAGTAAAAGTAACCTGCGGCACTTGCTCCCCAAGCAGTTTTCGGATCGCCTTGTTCGTCACATCGCACATTTGGTGGTTTTGCTTGACGACCTCGCCGCCGGTATAGCAGACGCCGCCATCGCCCGTCTCTGTCATGGCATCGCATGCCCGGTCGCTCGTGCAAACGTTGCAGTTGATGCCTGTCCACCCTTCGTCACATTTGCAAGACTTGCCCTCCCTGACGGAGCGGTCTGGACCTCGGGCGAGGGATCCGCATTCTGCAGCAGTCATAAGTATGGATTCGAAGACGGGGGAACGGTGGTGGGATTCGTACGAGGTTCTAGACAGTTGTCGCCGCCGAAGCCTGGAGGGCAGTTGCATTTGCCGCTGTACTCGCTACAGGGCGCGAATTGGCCGCACGAGTATATGGGAAGGTGGCAGTTGAAGCTAGCGACCGAGGAGCATCAGCATCTCGACAATGAGCGCAATGGGGGCCAGGTGACGGCAGCATACCACGGAGGACAATCCTTGGGCCGATCTTCCATGAGGGTAAGTTGCGCGCGCATCATGTCGATGGACGTGTAGTTCTGGTAAGCCGAGGTGACGCAGGACAGCGACAGCGCCGCGAGCGCGAGCGCACGGGGCAGTCTGAACGCCATGATGGCCAAAGTATCCGGAAGTCGAGTCGTCGATGCAGTCGGGATAATGATGAGGAATCGTGGGAGAGAGAATGTTGAGTTGTTGAGAAGCTGACCGGATTGGCGGGTGCTGCGCCGGCAGGCTGCGACCAACCCCACGGCTCAGAGAGACTGATGGCCCGATGTCGAGTAACTTGAGAACCAGATGAGCTTGCGCCGCAGCTGGCCGCAACTTCGAGGCTGATTAGACTCGGAATAAAACACAATCGTACCCCTCCGTAAGGAGCGAGTTTCGATGATCCTCGGCGCGATTTTGATGATCGGGGGAAGGGACAGACAGCCGCAAGATGCGGTCGACGGTCAAGGCCGACGGTTGCTCCGATGATGTCGCTGTGGAGCCAAACTCCAACTGCCATGGCTGGACGATCCAGGAGTGCCTGGGGAACGGTCCAAGATCCTTGTTACTTTGCCGTGATCTGGTTGGAGGGACCTGCAGACCACCCCCATCTGCACCGCCACTCCCGTTTCCCAGTGGCTCGCTTGGGCGACACGCTCCGCTGTTTCTTATCAAACGGTGCCTCAGATAAGAACCTCGGCCCCTCAGCAGGTCACCTGGCCTTCGACGACACAGCTTGATCTTGGCATCTTGTGTCCGAAGGAAAACAAGTTGAATATGAGCTGGAGATGAATTGGATTATTTCGGGAGGTCGCTTAAAGGGAATGAGGGTAAGAGACAACATGATTTTTTGAGAACATGTCCCGATGACCTTGTGATGTTGATGCATGAACCTGGCATCACTGCATCTATGTAAGTCACCCCGCGTGAAGAGGACCACCCATGTATGGAATCCGTGACCCCGCTACGCCCTGTGGTGAACATTGAATATCGAAACATAAACAGTGACAGCCAGTCCCGGCGTCCTAACGGAATACTCTGTATACGGACCGAGTCCCTACGCCGTAGACATTGAACTCAACCCTCAACCCATATTCTCCCCTTCTGCCTTGATCACACCTGCCAAGATGGTCAAAATCGAGCCCTTCGAAGTGGAGCAATGGATGGACCGGCTCGAGAACACGCCAGGAGCGCTCAACATCGCCGAGACATGCGCCGCCTCGGTGTCGGTCGACGACCTGGTGCATATGTGTGAGGATAAGACTGCGCCGGGACCCCTCTCCCTCTCCACGAAGATGGTCTATGGCGCGATCCGCGGCTCCGAGAAGCTCCGTCAGCGCGTTGCCGCGCTCTTTGACCGGGCGTCTGAGGCCGAGCCGCTCCCGGCCGACAATGTCATCATCACCCAGGGGGCTATCTCTGCTAATTTTCTGACGTTCTACACGCTGGTTGGACCCGGGGACCATGTCATCTGCGTTTACCCTACCTATCAGCAGCTCTATTCTGTTCCTGAGAGCCTCGGGGCGGAGGTATCCCTGTGGAGGCTGAAAGAGGAGAATGGATACGTGCCGGATGTGGGCGAGCTCGAAGGGTTGGTAAAGGCCAACACAAAGGTAGGCAACGCTCGTCGAGTCTTCTGGCGGCCCCATGCTGACAGTGACCTAGATGATTGTCATCAACAACCCAAACAACCCGACCGGCAGCACCATCCCCAAAGCCGTGCTCCAAGCTATCGTCGCCTTCGCGAGAGAGCGGGACATCATCCTCCTCTCAGACGAAGTCTACAGCCCCCTCTACCACTCCTTCCATGCCGACCAACAACCCCCTCCATCAGTCCTCACCCTCGGCTACGAAAAGACCGTCGCCACAGGCTCCATGTCCAAAGCCTTCGCCCTCGCCGGCATCCGAACAGGATGGCTCGCCTCCCGCGACAAAAATATCATCGCTGCCGCGGCAGCAGCCCGCGACTACACCACCATAAGCGTGTCGCAGCTCGACGACCAGGTGGCCAGCTACGCGCTGTCCGCGCCGGTGCTGGAGCCGCTGCTGCGGAGGAACACGCGGCTGGCGCAGATCAACCTGGGCTTGCTCGCGGAATTTGTGGAGCGGTACGCGGCGGTCTGCTCGTGGGTGAGGCCGACGGCGGGGACGACGGCGTTGGTGCAGTTTAGGAGGGGGGATGATGGGGTGCCGGTGGAGGATGCGAGGTTTGTGCTGGATGTGTTGGAGAAGAGTAAAGTGCTGTTTATGCCGGCTAGTCCGTGTTTTGGGAGGGGGGAGGATTTTAAGGGGTTCGTGCGTATCGGGTATGTGTGTGAGACTGAGGTGTTGGTGGATGCGTTGGCGAGGTTGGGACGGTATGTGGAGGAGCATCTGAGCGCGGCTCGATGAAGAGCTAAGTCAGCTAGCTGTTAGCTCGTGAGCGTTCCATTCCCTCTCGTCTCTGCAATTATACCACAAGCAGCAATAGTAGCACTGAAGTCTCGGCATTTTATGACATGATGCCGGGTTCGATTTAGGAGTGCCCAACGAGGGACCATCGCCAAGCGCTGAGTTTCAGATCGCGCAATGTTTCAGCACTTCTTCATCTTCAAAGATCCGCATCCAATCGTGCCAAGACTGCGGCGGGTCTTCCAAATCCTTTCCCCACAGTCTCGGCGTGGACTAGCCCAGGAACGGTTTAGTGTCTTGGCCTGAGAACCACTGACATCACAGCCAAGGCAAGCAAGGTGAACCTTGATCCGGAACTTCGGACTGGAACCTCAGTTTGTCACAGTCCAAACTTTGAAGGCTCATCCGTTTTCAGTTGGCGGCCTGAGTCAATTACAAGCGGCAACAAAAAGCAGCTCAGCCCCTTGTGCAACGTCATGCCGTTCGTTCCACGGGAATACCTAGAGCGGGTTTAAAGAGTCAAGCGACCGACGACAACTGCCTGAGTGCTCCATAGTAGGATTTTGGTCCCCGTTTTTGATCTGCTCTCATTCTGGGTTGATCGCTCTTCTTCAGGGGTTTCTTCCACTTCCTGTTCGTTTTCGCTCCTGCCATCCCATCCTTCAGTTCTTTTAAAGCCTCACCCGCCGTGGTGCGGACTTTTTTGTTTTTGTTTTACCTTCTAAACCCCTCTGGACTGTGTTCGACTTGGCGGCATCATGAAAAGTCACAGTACAGCAATCGTGGGCGCACTGCTCGTCAGCGGGGTGGCTTATGCAAGCCCTGGAAGTGGCGTCGTTCAATGGGACATCCGAAAGGAACAGCAGCTGCAAGACTTCAGGAAGCTACATAAGCGCGTCTCTACGTTTGAAGAGATCGTCACAAACGAGCAGGCCCGCGGAGGGTATTTCGCCACCTGCAGGCTCGGAACGCCCGGCCAGAACCTGACGCTCCAGCTTGACACTGGCAGCAGCGATATCTGGGTGCCCGATTCGGAAGCCAGAGTGTGTAGGAAAGCTGGCACCGAAGGATGTGTTTTAGGAACATGTATGAACCCCTGATCTGATCTTGTCATGTCCAGCTTCACTGACAGACATGCAGTCAACCCAAGCGAGTCCGACACCTTTGAGGTTGTCAATGAGGGCCAGTTCGATATTGAGTACATCGACGGGAGCTCATCCAAGGGCGACTACTTTACCGATGTCTTTGAGATTGGCGGCGCCACCCTGAAGAACATGACGATGGGGTTGGGTCTCCAGACCGACATTGCCTACGGCCTGGTCGGAGTTGGCTATGCCGTCAATGAGGCCATCGTCGGGAAGACGCAGTCGACCTCGTCGATTTACCCCAACCTGCCTGTGCACATGGTCAATGAGGGCATAATTAACACAGTTGCCTACAGCTTGTGGCTGAACGATCTGGGTAAATTGCTGCTCTTGTGTTCCGACTAGTGTTGTTCTCTAACTAATGACATCCCTAGACGCCAGCTCGGGTAGCATTCTGTTTGGTGGAATTGATACCGAAAAGTATAAAGGACAGCTGACGAGGATTGATATCTACCCAACCCAGAGGGACCCGACCCTGTATACGGCGTTTCTGGTGGCTCTTACTTCGCTCCAGGCGGTCAGCCCCAGCGGCGAGGACACTCTCACATCAGAGCAATTCCCGATCGCGGTGGTTCTCGACTCCGGCACCACCCTGTCATACCTCCCAACCGACCTGGCAATGCAAATATGGGAGGAGGTCGGCGCGGAATATTGGGTCGAGCTCGGCGTGGCCGCCATTCCCTGCGACATGCAGAACAGCAAGGGCTATTTCTCCTTTGGCCTTGCCGGCCCGAGCGGCCCCAAGATCAACGTGACCATGGACGAGCTGGTCCTCGACTTGACCACCGGCCAAGCGCCAACCTTCCCCTGGGGTCAGCATGAGGGCAAAGAGATGTGTCAGTTCGGCATCCAAAACTTCACCCAGGCGCCGTATCTCCTCGGCGACACATTCCTGCGGTCGGCCTATGTTGTCTACGACCTGGTCAACAACCAGATCGGCATCGCCCCGACCGACTTCAACTCGACCGACAGCAACATTGTCCCCTTCCCCAGCCTCAGCGCCCGCATCCCGTCGGCCACCGTCGCGCCCGATCAGAGTGAGGCGACCACCCGCCCGTCTGTGACGCAGCCGGTCTATAAAGCCCGCGAGGGCTTCCAGGAGGAAGCCGGAGATTCAGCGGAGGAAGACAAAGACAACGCGGCGACCCAGGCGTCGGCGGTGGCTCTCACCATGTTGCTGATGGCGCTTGGCTCTGGCTTGTTCCTTGCCGTCTGAACATGATAGACAGCGTGTTGGTTTTTTATTTACTTTGCTGATGGAAGCGGCCGTGTTGACTGAATTGGATGCTAGATATGGCACATTGCGCGCATTCGGCTGGCATCGTTGATCTTTGCCGTTGATGTACGGCTTCCATAATTTTAATACATCAGAACGAGGAGTTGGAGAGAAGCATAGAAGACGGCGAATGGCCTTTTGTACCTATATAACTTTCAGAAGTTAGAGCTAGATGTTTGGCTGAATTCTGGACAGTACGTAACAAGAAAAGGTTGATGTTGGCTCTGGGGCGACGGGCTGATTCCCCTGAAGCACAAGGGTGGCACGGCCTTGGTGGAGCTCAGCACCCTGACACCCGGGCTCCACTTAAAAATTTCGCGAACTGGGGTCCCGAACCACGAGCTCACGGTTGCTCGCGAATAGTTCGGATGTTTCCCCAACTTGGAACTTCCACCTGTTCCCCTGCCATTCTTTTAGTCCGTGGTCTTTTGCAAAGATGCGGGTGATACGGGCTGTGGCGGCCCTCAACAGCGGCCGTGCTGTCGGCTCTAGGCAAGGACTCCGCTCCGCAAGTCTGGGATATCGCGTCGCCCTCAACACGGCCTCGGCGCCATGCTACAATTCCCGCCTCAGTGGCCTCCGCCACTTTAGCAGGAGTCCTGTCCCCAGGGCTGCCTCGAGCGCCGCCGATGCTGCGTATGCATTCTCAGATCTCGACCAATTGGGTCATCCCGAGCTGACGTGCCGCCCTTCAGGCTTCAGCAGGCAAAGGACCTTGCCGCGTCCAACATGACGGCCGAGGCGGCAGCAGCGCGCATGTCGCCCGAGGAGGCCAAGAGGCTGTCGATGGTCCGGAATATCGGTATTGCAGTATGTGTGGCATCGGTACGCAGAGAAGGGGAGCTACAGAGAGACTGAGCAGTTGCATAGGCACACATCGACAGCGGCAAGACCACCGTGACGGAGCGCATTCTCTTCTACACCGGCCGGACGAAGGCGATTCACGAAGTTAGAGGGCGCGACGGCGTCGGCGCCAAGATGGACTCTATGGAACTCGAACGCGAACGCGGTATCACCATTCAGTCTGCTGCCACCTTCGCCGACTGGCGCAAGGTTGAGGACGGCAAGGAGGAGACGTACCACTTCAACTTGATCGATACCCCCGGGCATATTGATTTTACCATCGAGGTCGAGCGTGCCATGAGAGTGCTGGACGGTGCCGTCATGGTTCTCTGCGCCGTCAGCGGTGTGCAGAGTCAGACCATCACTGTCGACAGGCAGATGAAGCGCTACAACGTCCCCCGCATCAGCTTCGTCAACAAGATGGACCGCATGGGCGCCAACCCCTTCAAGGCCGTCGAGATGATCAACTCGAAGCTCAAGATTCCCGCCGCCGCGGTCCAGATCCCCATCGGCTCCGAGAAGGAGTTTGAGGGCGTCGTCGACCTGATCAACATGAAGGCCATCCGCAACGACGGCCACCGTGGCATCAACGTCAAGGTCTCAAACCACATCCCCGAGGAGCTGAAGGAGCTGGCCGAGGAGAAGAGGCAGGAGCTCATTGAGAAGCTGGCCGACGTCGATGATGAAATTGCCGAGATGTTCCTCGAGGAGAAGACGCCTTCCCCAGAGCAGATCAAGGCCGCTATCCGGAGAGCGACCATCGCGCTTAAGTTTACCCCTGTCCTGATGGGCACTGCCCTTGCCGACAAGTGTATCCAGCCCATGCTGGATGCTGTTTGCGACTACCTCCCCAACCCGGGCAACGTCCAGAACGTGGCTCTTGATCGGTCAAAGGGCGAGGCCCCTGTGCAGCTCATGCCCTACGACTCTCTGCCTTTCGTCGGTCTTGCCTTCAAGCTCGAAGAGAACCCTTACGGTCAGCTCACCTATATCCGCGTCTACCAAGGCATCTTGAGGAAGGGCCAGTACCTGTTCAACGCTCGCAACGACAAGAAGGTACGCATTCCCCGTATCGTGCGCATGCACTCCAACGAGATGGAGGACGTTTCCGAGATTGGTGCCGGCGAGATCTGCGCCGTCTTTGGCGTCGAGTGCGCGTCTGGCGACACCTTTACCGACGGCAAGCTGCCCTACGGCATGAGTTCCATGTTCGTGCCCGACTCGGTCATGTCGCTCAGCATCAAGCCCAAGCGCAGCAGCGACGCCGATGCCTTCAGCAAGGCCATGAACCGCTTCATGCGCGAGGATCCCACCTTCCGTCTGCACGTCGATAGCGAGTCTGAAGAGACCATCATCAGCGGTATGGGTGAACTGCATCTCGACATCTACGTCGAGCGTCTGCGCCGTGAGTACAAGGTCGACTGTGAGACGGGCAAGCCGCGCGTCGCGTACCGTGAGACCATCGGCAGGCGCGCCGACTTTGACTTCCTCCTCAAGCGGCAGTCGGGTGGTCCCGGTGACTATGCCCGCGTGGTTGGCTATATCGAGCCCAATGAGGAGGACGCCGAGAAGAACAAGTTCGAGTCCAAGGTCGTTGGTGGCAACATTCCCGACAAGTACGTGGCTGCTTGCGGCAAGGGCTTCGAAGAGGCCTGCATCAAGGGCCCGCTCCTCGGCCACAAGGTTATTGGCGCGTCCATGACCATCACGGACGGTGCGACGCACGTTACGGATTCCAGCGATTACGCCTTCAACCTGGCCACGCAGATGGCCTTCCGCAAGGCCTTCCCCGACGCCGGCGGCCAGGTCCTCGAGCCCTTGATGAAGACCACCATCACGGCGCCCGCCGAGTTCCAGGGCAACATCCTCATGTTGATGAACAAGCGCGGCTCCATTGTCGACACCGAAGTCGGCACCGACGAGTTCACCATGATTGCCGAGTGCAGCCTCAACGCCATGTTTGGCTTCAGCACGCACCTGCGCGCCGCCACCCAGGGCAAGGGCGAGTTCAGCATGGAGTTCAGCCACTATGCTGCGGCGCCGCCGCACTTGCAGTAAGTAATTGCCTGAGCATCTTTTGTCGACGGGTAGACTAACCAGTGCCTTTTTTCACAATTACAGGAAGGAGCTTGTTGCTGAGTACGAGAAGGAGCTGGAGGCTAAGAGAACTAAGTAAACCACTTGATTTTGTTTTGGCCTTCATGCCTTTCTCCCGGCTTGAACTCGCATCGAGTTTCCCCGCCACCTGGCCCCTAGCACGTCGCGACGAGCCAGTGAGTGCGGATGAGGAACGATCATAGACTATAGGCACCGTGCGTGTTGTAAGATGAGCGTTGGGGGGACATTCTCTTTTGCTCGCACAAAATAGGGTCAGGTCTGGGATAGATCACGGATAGATGGTCATGTCGCTGGGGTACAGGCGCCTGAATACGGGGCCGGGCGGCTTGTATTTACAGCCCATGTATATGTACATGTATGATACACGATGTAGCTTGTAGTTTTTGGATCTTGGTTATTGTAATCATGGAATGATACCATCCCTTCTCCGAGATCTGGTGGTGGGATATATTGGGTGCAAATCGGGTCACAGGCGCTGCTTTCATGCTGGCTACCACTACGTAACCTTGATATCCTCCATGTTTCTTTTATTTATCCCTCCAAGACACCCTATGTACACAAAAGATGGGGTATATACAACGGCGCGCAGCTACTCTTCAAGCCTTCCCTACTCTGGTACACTACTCGAGCTTCGTCTACAAACGGCGGAGGATATCCTGCACAACCTCCTCGGTCTTGGCAGTGCCACCAAGATCCGGGCTGAGCAGCTTGCCCTCCTCGAGGTTGCCATCAACAGCGGCATAAATCTTGGCCGCGGCGGCCTCCTCATTGAGGAACTCGAGCATCAGCGCGGCGCTGCGGAGCGTGGCGATGGGGTTGGCGATGCCCTGGCCCTGGATGTCGGGGGCGCTGCCGTGGCACGGCTCGCCAATGGCGAAGCCCTCGCCGACGTTGGCGCTAGGCACCAGGCCCAGCGAGCCGACCAGCGCGGCGGCGCCGTCGGACAGGATGTCGCCGTACAGGTTGGGCGCGACAATCACGTCGTACGCCTCGGGCTGCCGGAACAGCTTGTACACCATCGAGTCGACAATCTGCTCCTCGACGGCGACGGCGTCCTTGAAGCGCGGCGCGGCCAGCGCCTCGCGCGCCGTCGACCGGAACAGGCCGTCCGTCTGCGACAGCACGTTGGACTTGTGCGTGATGGTGACGAGCGGGCCCTTGTGGATGCTGGGCACGCCGCTGGCGCGGATCTTTTGGCGGCGCAGGGCGATCTCGCCGGCAATGGTGGCGATGCGGCTGCTGGCGCGCTGCGAGATGCGCTTGATGGCCTCGGCGACCTTGCCGTCGGGGGTGTCGTACGTCTTCTCCTCCTTGACGTACAGGTCCTCGGTGTTTTCACGCACAATGACCATGTCGATGGGCTTGGGGGCCGAGACGACCGTCTTGACGGGCCGCACGTTGGCGTACAGGTCGAGCTTCTTGCGCAGCGCGACGATGGGCGACGAGTAGCCCTTGACGGCCGTGGTGGGCGAGCTGACGGCGCCGAAGAGCGCGCCGTCGCAGTCCGACTTGAGGATGGAGACGGTCTCCTCGGGCAGCGCGGCACCGGTCTGCTCAAAGGCTTCCCAGCCGGCCCTGAGGTCGACGAACTCGAACTTCAGGCCCAGCGAGGCGGGCAGGGCCTCGAGGATGCGCCGGCCGGCGGGGATGACTTCCTTGCCGATGCCATCACCGGGGATGAGGCCTTGGGGCGTGAGTCAGACGATTTCGAGTGGTTGGGAAGCCAATGCGTGGAGACGTAAAAGACTTTGGGTTTTTAAAGGTGCTTACCGATTCTGAGAGTTCTGGTGGCCATGGTTGTGGTCTAATTGACTTTTCCTAATGGTTGTCCGGGAACTTTTCGGGAGAGCGGAAAAGCTCGACGCTGACGACTTTCTGATATGATAACAGCCGGGATCGGAGCTGGGCTCCAATTGATCGACAGAATTGCAGGGGTTGCTCCGGGGAATATTTAAAGTGGGACCATCAAAGAGACGTCCTCGGGTCCTCTGTTGGTTCCGAGCACAGTACCGTAGCTCGGGCACCTTTTAGTCGTTTTGTTTTTTACCTTTTCTTTTCACTCCTTTTGATGTCCAATGGCTCTTCATTTCCTCTAGGCAGCAATCCATCAACAGCCACCCAGTGTATCGGCTGTGGCTCTGTGAGTGAGTGGACTGACGCTTTCACGCTTCCCAACTCGGCATTTCCCAGCCAACCGTCACAACGCTGGGCTCTTCAAGTGATGCTGCCCAACATGAGCCATGAACATGTCGGCGTTAAATCTAGGAACCCACCATCCGCTTCCCGCCGGAGCAGGTTAAACAACATAACATGAGCCCCGCCTAACGTGGGCCCCGTGCACATCATCTCCTACTCATCCGTCGCGAGTACGAATAATTGCAATGCCTCTCAGTGGGACAATCCTGGAGCTCTTGACGGCAGAAAACCCGGCCCTTGACCTGCGCCATCAACCCAAAGGTGCCGTCACACAGAGCTTGTTTTATCAGCCCCTCGATCCCGCCGACGTGCTGGACTGGCCAGACTTCACCTACGAAAATATCAAGGCTTCCTACGGTCATCTTTTTGATATCGGGCCTATCGAATCAGATGCGATTGCAACTAGCCTACGAGGAACCCCGGGGGAGATCGAGAAGGAGGCCCACGTCGACGATGTGGCCATGGAGTGGAACTACAAAATCTGTCGCTATCCCATGAAACGAGCCGCGGAACGAGTTCAGGACGACTTGGGAGTTGAGCGATGCGATGTGACCATGAAGCACCTCGGTGAGGCTTCCAAAGACCCGAAGAGCGACGCAAGGGCCAAGGCTCCAGATTGGTGCATCTTTTTGAGGGACCATGAGGAGCCCGAAGGCGAAAAGAGAATCATCATCGTGTGGGGAGACAGCAAGTGCAGCAGCAAGTGGTCGAGTTCACCGGAGCGTCTGCCTGCAAAGTACCAATCTAATTGGATCTGGCCCTTCCGGCAAGTCCTGACCTACTGTGTCAACAACGCAACTCGCTACGGCTACATCCTGACGCCGGAGGAGGTCGTCGTCCTCCGTGTGCATGAGGACAGGAGCACATCAGCTACTCCATGGCGGGTCCAGCATGCAGCGGTCCCGTGGGGGAATGCAGGCGAGGGTACCCTTACGGTGAACCTGGCCATCTGGGCATTGGCAATGATGAGCTTGAACGAGGGCCATCGACACATTCGCAACCTCGACCAGACTTTGCCTCTCGACGTCTGGTGGGAAGACCCTGGCCAAGGAATGTCGTCGACGCCGAGCTACGAGCATCACCTCTCGGGCCGGAAAGCCACAGAAAAACCCGAAGGCATCATCGATGCAAGACATCGACCAACTACAATCCCTGAGCATGAAGAGATCCAACATCATGGCGAGGGTGAGCGGCGTTCTAAAAGGCTCCGTCGTTAGCAACGATCGTACCATTGGAATCCGCAATCGAAGGGTTGGATAGCTAGTAGGAGTGTAACTTGCGCTGCAATTCCAAGCATCAGATTGTACCGACTCTTGTGCTGCATTTGTTTTTTTTCTTGTCCTATTTTCCATTTCTTTTCTTATGTTCTGTTCTTTCCTTTCTCTCATTTGTTATTTTGATGTTGGATCTCCAATATCGAAAGAGCTATGATGCCTCTCTTCCACGTTTGAAGCTTTTTCGAAACGTGTAAGTCAGGCCCCGTCTGAACATGCTTGTATCTAGGGTTAGGGTTCGATTTTCCAGCCATTGTTGTTGCCTGCGCTGCCCCCGGTTTCCTCATCAACCATACACGGCCGAACCAAGAACACGTCAACAAGGAAGGCGGAGGGCGAAAAACACGAATTCGAAGGGCCGGAGAGTGCTCAATCTCAGAGGCTCGGTCAATTGTGCGGCGGATACGGCAATGCAAGCTAGCCGCCCGCTGCCATGGTTTCGAGGACCGAAATTGGAGCCCTTTCGTTTTCGCGATGATTCGAAACGCGACATTACCTTCTTAGAGTACCTAGGTGGCGGGGTTCATGCCGAGGTTTTTCGAGCGGTCATCGATGGTTCTGTCTTTGCGGTGAAGGTGGTATGTATCTTGACCCTTTTTCAAGGCGACGACCTGCGTCCGATGACTTAGTTTTTACTAAACTTACGCTGATAGTTCCGCTTTGTGCACCCAGCTGAGTTGATTCAGCCAAACCTCCTCCACGAAGGCCTGGTTAACATCGACGATGTCATAAACCAGAACGACCCCTTTCATTGCGAATGCCGCGCCTACGGCCGGCTTAAAGAGGTAGACCGTGAGGATCTTGCTGCTCGCTGCTACGGCTACGTGCTTCTCGATCAATCTCAGGAGGAAGAGCTCACCCAGCGCGGATGCAATGAGTGGGATCGCCGCGCCGCCACCAAGGGTCGGCCCCTTCGAGCAATCGTCAAGGAATATATTGCTGATAACGGCGATGGGCCCTTCACGTACGAAATGCTGCCCCAGATGCGTCGTGATATACAAGACCTCAACCGGCTCGGAATTGTTGTGTTCGACGTCCGGGCCGATAACTACCGGGCTGGCCGCCTCGTGGATTTCAGCCAAGCGCACACTGCACCGCACATGGAACTAGACTGGAACTCAACCATATACTCGCGCGGTCAGGTCAAGGAATGCTGCGTACGTGATCTCGCATGCTTCGACGACATGGTTGAGGAGTGGAACGACGACCACCCGGATCGAAAATTTTGGCGGCGTTTTATGCCCAGTCTCGCCTTCACCCAGCGTCTTCGGAACAGACCCCGCCGCTTCCAGAGCTTGTATCTGCTGGAAGGCGCCAGATTCGATGCTGCATTTTACGACTGGGAGAAGAAGGATAGGAAGTATGTGGCATCGCGAGGCCGTGTCAGGACACAAGCAGTTTCTAAGACACCAAGAAGAAACAGCGCAAACCGCGGCAGTCGTTGAAGCCGACAAGTTTGCCAATACGCCCATGGTAACTTCCTCGGGCAATGGATGCTCGATGGTGCTTTTATGATGAGCTGATCTTCCAAATGGCGCACGTTGCCTCTCAGCATGAGAGGAACAGAGGTGTTGCAGCTCGCGGCGGCGGTGCAGATGAGGCCACCATTATCCGATGCCAACCCGATCACCGCGTTGACCAACGGTTTCTTTTGGTTTTGCGCGAGGATCGGAACCCGGGGCTGAGGTTGGGGCTGGAAAGCTAAATATGTCACTTACTCGGGCCGGAGCCTGTCGGAGGACTCCGTACGGAGTACACGACATCGGGCAGTGCCAGCGCCTCGTGGAGGTTTGAGACAGCGGCGACAATGACATGTACGCAATACGAGACCTGTTGGCGACATGTGGGTACCGTAATGACCCCGTAACTGCGGTATTGACATCTGGGGCCGGGTGCTGCAAAACTTGGGCCTCCGATTGCTCAGAACTTTGTTGACACCGTGGAGGTTCAAGTTGCCCCTCGCCATCTGATTGATGTTGTGTCAACAAGGGGCCCGCGTGTGACTGGGAATGATACTGTAGAAAGCGGCAAGTGGGCTGCGAATGGGCTTCGATGGACCCACTCGCCCCTGGTGGAATTGCCAGGCCGAACAGGCCTCCCTTTCCTCAAGTTTGTCCGCCAAGACAACCCACCTTGGGTTGCCGTCTCTGAAACAGAGTTTCAACTGGAGCAGTGCCTGACGCCAAACGGGTCAATAGATTGCAGCCGCCCTTTGATGACACCTGGACCCTTTTCCGCTATTGAATCGAACTTTCGCTGCGCGTTGCTACTGCATGACGGAGCACCCTGCAGAGAGTTGCATCGGAACATCGTTAGGGGCGACGTGTGCTGTCGGCACCGCCTGGGCGGCCCCGCAGCAGCCCCCTGAACCAGCCCATCCCCGAATTGTTTTCTCCTAATTTGAGACAACGCGCATTTTTATAGGGTGGCACCACGAAGCTCTTTACTCGGCCGAGCAAGCGCGTCTGTCGCACCTGTCGCAACCTTCCCTCCCGCTCTCCGCAAACCTGTCCTTTACCAGACACCTGACTCAACAAACGGTCTTCGTCGCTTCCAATTCGCTACCATTGCTTGGGAAAGTTCCCAGGCGCATCCCGCTACTGCTGTGTAGACGCGCCAAAAAGGGTCTTTCGGCACTCTTTCGCATGCCTGAATTTTGACCGTCACGATCAGAACAGTCTGCGCGACCTTGTCGCCCCTTCCGTCGCATCTTTCGCATCCCACGCCACTACTCCTGAGCTCGCCGGGCGCTTGCTCCACCATCAGCAGCCATGAGTGCGGTCAAGAACCTCCGTGCTATGTTTGAGCAGAAGGGGGACACCAGTCCCCCGGACCGAGGCAGGTCTCCTGGCATCCCACACAGTAAGGCGGTGCCTTCCCTCGGTTAGATACTCCGAGTCGCTGTGCCTGCCGCCGCGCTTCACGCGCCATGCGCACCTTGTGCTCTTCTGTCTCTAGTCAACGGCTAACATCGTCTTGTAGTTGGCGGCACCGACTCCCCGAGACCCCTCTCCAAAGTTCGGACGAGCTTCATCATGGTCGAGAAGGACGGTAGAGTCGGCCTTCAGCGTGAAGGAAGTCAAGATTCGATCCCGTCGCTCCGGAGAACAAACGGCGATAGCACCGCGACGACGCCCACGACTGCGACGGAGCGCTCGAATCCGTTTGACGTGGTACTTAGATCGCCGCCCACCACCAACCTCAGAACACAACCCATTCTAGAGTCTACGCGCACAGATTCTGGAAGTAAGCCTACAACCCCACCGATTCCGGAGGCGCAAGACGCGAAGCCTGCGCCTGTCAGGTCAGCATCCAACAGCCCGGGACCGAATGTAGCCGCCGAGAAGGAAGTCCCTCCCGCCAATACCGAGACATCACAGCCTGAGACTGGAAGCGCGAGCGAAACAGGCAGCGGAAAAGAGGAACAAAAGCCCGCCGAGAAGGAGGCGAAGGCCACTAAAAAGGGGACCACCGAGAAAGAGGCCACCAAGAAAGAGGCCACCAAGAACGAGGCTACCAAGCCTGCGAAACGCACAACGAAACCAGCGCCGAAGCCTCTCACTGGGTTGTCGGCCGGCAAAGCAGCAGCGAAGCCGACGAAGTCTCCAACGGCGCACAAAGTTCCGAAAACCCCTCCGGCGGCATCAGTCCACCACCCCGTCAAGAAGACGCCCGAGCAAAAGGCTCAGGCGCCAGAAAAGCCGGCCACGCCCCGAACGTCCGCCACCTCGTTGAAGTCTACAGGTCCTTCGTCGATCAAGAGACCGCCGCCTCTCCAATCGTCCCCTGCAAACACCGGCTTTGTCAAGCCCAAGGTCAAGTCGCCAACCCGCCCTGCGAAGCTTCCTCCGGGTCTGACTACGCACACGACTTCCTCTGTCGGCAAGGTTAACGCCCCACGCCAGTCCTTGTCTCGTGCAAGCGGTGCCATTCATCCCGTTGACTCCCACGCCCGCCCTTCTAGCAGAATGAGCGCCTCGACTGGCGGCACGGCGCCCAAGTCGGCCGCGACGAAGGGCCTCAAGAGACAGAACTCAACCATAGGTCGGCCACGGCCAAGCTTGGGGCCGCCACCGAAGCAACCGGCCAAGGATCACCCTCCGATCAAGCGGGAGAGGGAAGTTGATGAGAGTTTCCTTGCGCGCATGATGCGCCCTACGCATGCATCGGCATCGAGGACGGCCGAAAAGGCGCACACCAGCCCGCCGCGGAAATTAGCGGCATCAGCTATGAAGAAGACTGCGCCGGTGAAACATGCGAAGAAGGCCACTTCAAAGGCCACTTCGCCCGCAGCAAGCCGTAATCCATCACCTAAGGCTGAGGGGGCGGTTGAAGCGCCAAAGTCGACTGTGGTTGATCAAAGGACGGTCGCCCGGGATGTCCTGTCTGCTGCGGAGCAAAGCGAAGAAGCCACTAAGAAGGCTGAGGGCGCTACTTCTCCCCAGCCCTCAGAAGTGTCCAACACTGGCAAGGAGCTGGAGGAGAGCCCGATCCCGCCTGTCGAGACCGCTGAGGGCGAGCCTGCCGTCCCGGCTGAGGAAGAGGTTGTGGATAGCCACAGCGAGGTGACAGAGGCCGCGGTGCCGGAGACCAAGGGCGAGTCTCCCGCCGAGGAGGCCGCAGAGAAGAAGGAAGATGTGTCGGAGACCACCGCTTGATGCGGGCAAATTGTTTGAAAAGTTCTTGAGCCGCCGTTGCATCTTGTCTTGCAGCGATTCTGTATTGCTTTTAATCCTGCCGCCTGTTCAGAGGCCAGGCTGCAGCGTTTGTTGGAGGAGGTCAAATTTCATGATACCTGGTGGAAAAGGGGCGGGCTGTATTTGGGGAGTTTTGTGGTGGTGCATGCATGTAAGGTAGACCGGCGTTGGCCACCAGGCGTCTTTAGAGTAAGGGAATTCACTTTTTTCTTTTGGGAGAGATGATGGTTGAAAAGTGTGAAATATGATACATATGTCTTTGACAGTTGGTTCTGATGCCACTGGGATGCAGTCCTGGCCTGTCCCCGAGCGTACCATGCCCGATATCGCGCAAAGTGGCAGCTTCTTGTGGCCTGTATCGTACAAACTCTCCTCTCTCCCCAGACACAACCCAACTACCTCTACCCTCCAAAACACCCTCTCCTTCATCCCCCACCAACCATCACCACCACCATTTTATGAAACCCGGCATAGCACCAACCCACCCACCTTCCTGTCCAACGCCTCCCGCACCTCCAACACCCCGCGGTCCGTGCTCAAAAACATCGTCTCCCCCAAATTCAACCCCTTCAGCGGCCCAACGGGAAAACCTCTCGCCACCCGGCTCAACTCCTTCAAATCAGCCGTCACCAGCCGCGACGGCTTGGAGACCGCCTGCACGTTCCGCAGGATGGGCTCGTTGTTCCAGTACTTGAGCCCCAGCCACAGGCGGCGCGTGGCCACGTTGGCTGTGGTCACGGGCTCGGTTTCCGCGGAGAGGAGGGCCTCGGGAGGGGGGGGGCGTGGGCCGCCGCGGGTGACGGAGGCGATGAGGCCCGCGCGGTGCATGGCGAGCGCGAGGCGGAGGTTGTATTTTGTGTTGGGGATCGAAGTGAGGCCGAGGCGGGCGCGGGTGGCGTTTTGGAGGTGCACGCAGGCGTTGGTTATGGAGTGGATGCCCATTTTGAAAGCGGGGGCTTTGCTCCTCTGAGGGAGACGGATGGAGAAGGGTTGGTTTTGGGGTGGTGAATTCGGGGGGCAGGTGGCCGGCCTCGTGGGTTTGGGGGCTCGCGATGGGGGTTGTCGCGGTCTCGTGGTTTTGAGGTGAAGGTTGGTTCGATTGCTGGGGATGGGTATTAGAGCCTGGGTTTCGAGGTAATTGTTGGGTTAGGATGTAACATGGTAGCTTACTTGGCCGGAAAAGAAGGACGCCGCCGGACTGGATTTGGTTGCGCCGATGGGTGTCGTCGTCGACGGTGGACGGTCTTGACAAATTTCGGGTGGATCAGACCGGCTTTGTCGAGACGCGGCTCATTCCGTCGCCAAAATTTTGGCCAGACGCTTGAAGCACGTCCGATAACAGGGGTCGCTGCACAACTCTGGGACGGATTCGAAGGGTCTGTGCTCTCTCTCTTCTTCCTGGTTCTCGACCCCGCCAGACCCACCATCTCCGATTCGACTCCAAATTGTTCGATTGGCCAACGAGCATCCCACCTTTAAGCGCCCAGCACACCACTCGATGCCACTGCACCACCATGGCGTCCTGCCACGGTGGGATCATCGCCATCCAGGGGGCTGATTCGACGCTCGGCGTGTCACTGATTGAGCGCGGGGCAGCCCAAAACCAAGTGATGCTCCTGCAGGGCCCGAAGCAGGGCCCAGCAGCTCCCCTCGGCCTGGTGACTGTCACACTGGGCCTGCGAGATTGGTACCATCGGCGCCATTCTTGATTCCAGTCCCTTATTTTTGTTCCTTTCCATCATCCATCGAGTGCGGCATCTGCTTGATTCTCCGTTTTGGAGTTGACAATAACCCAACGAAGGTCCAGTGCCCTTCTTGCACCACTTCTGTCTTGACCCTGCATCTGAACAAGCTCCGGAGCTGCCCCGCGGAGCTTCCCCTCATTTCCCCCGTTCGTGAGAGCCCCTGCGCCAAACATGGCCGCCAGGCCGGGAGAGGAGAATGTAGCCACGCTGTGAGTGTGCCGGCGCGACTGGACTCGCCTGTTAGACATGACCAGTTCGGACTCTGACACCTCTGAAGCTTTGGCGACGTCCACTACTTCTACGGGCCGCCGACCGACAACCCGCCCCATCACCGGTTCGACAAAGGCTCCTATGTCTATCTGTTTGAGGATGCGAACCAGGGGCGCGCCCGTCTCGAGATCGCGAACCACCCTGGGACCGATGACCAGGACGCGTTTGATGGCTGTAAGCTGCTGTCTTGACCAGTGTTGTCCATGCGCAAGCAGAACTGATGCGGTTTGACCATGCCAGACCTCGACAAAGTCCACCTCCACTACTCGTACAGGCACACATGCGTCGTGACGATCACTGTCGGCGAAGTCCAGGGGCTCGACGAGTGGCACCTGCCGACTTACGACCCTCAGAATCAGAACAAATACCACTACAAGCTGCACTCGCTCGACATTTACTTTTGGACCCATCAGGATGCCTTGGTGTTTGTCAACGGCATTAGGCGTGTCCTCCCTCCGGCGCAATGCGAGGTCCTAGACGAACCGGGCCCGCCTCCTCGCCAGTCGGGCGACGTCAGCGCGGTAGTGCAGCAGCTCGAAAAGGCCGCCATCTCGGAATCCATCTCGGGTTCGGCTCACTTGCCGGCCCCGCCACCTGCCGACGCCGGACTTCCGACCTTCGCCGGCCCTCCCGTCTCGGCCGTCGCCGGCGCGGGAGATCACACCCCTCCTCCACCCCCGCCCCAGCAGTTCTCGCCCATGGCTTACAACCCCGCCGCGCCGGCCGCTCCCGAGCAGCTCCGGCATCGCGAGAAGACGCCGCCCCCTGAAGACGGCATCGCAAACCCTCTGCACCAAACGCTTGCCTACGACGCCGCGACGCCCTTCTCCCCAGGTCT
This sequence comes from Trichocladium uniseriatum, assembly GCA_017139535.1. Classification (NCBI taxonomy): domain Eukaryota; kingdom Fungi; phylum Ascomycota; class Sordariomycetes; order Sordariales; family Chaetomiaceae; genus Trichocladium; species Trichocladium uniseriatum. The sequence goes on along the minus strand of WOUO01000031.1, from coordinate 102,414 downwards.
CGTGCCAAGCGGTGTCGGCCCGCTCAGTCCCGGCGTGCCGCCTCCCAACATCCAACACCCGCCCGGCGCCCCTTCTTTTCCCGGCCCGCCCCAGCATAGTGTCACCTCGCCTGGATTTGCGCCCCAAGGGTTCGGTTCCCTCAGTGTGCCACCGGGCAGCCCCCCCCAGCAACCGCCGGCGCATCCGGGCATCTCCCGCTCCGCAACAATGCCAGTCCATGGCGTGGGGGCACCGCTCGCAAGTCCTTATGGCGGTGTCCCGGTGGTCCCTGGACAGGCGCAGTACGTACCTGGTGTCGCAAACACTCCGACGCCGCCGGCTGCCGGCACGGGGGTGCCTCCTCCGCCTGCACCGGGACAGAATGAATATGCGGTCCATCAGCAGTTTTACATTCCCGAGAGCCAATACAAGCCGAAGCAGGAGACCAAGGGCAGGTTTGAGGAGGGCGCGGGGAAGTTGGAGAGGGGCGTTACGGGCATGCTGAAGAAGTTTGAGAAGAAATTTGGGTAGTATGGAGGATACAGTCGAGGGTATCTTTAGTAATCGTGATGCTGGCGCTGAGTTGATACTGTTTATGTCTTTTATGGACCGCTGTGATATGTGTTAAGATAATTATTACAATCTCCTAACAGCTTTTGTCAAAATAATTCCACTCATTGTCAGTCCCTCCTCCTTAACAGGAGCACAAAGCGTGGTGGCGAACTGTGAGGAGTCAAACAGGGTTAGGGTTGAATACGACCCCCATTGCCTCATTCGAGCTTTTCACTGTTTGCAACCCGAATTTCTCATAATTTCTCATGGAGACTTTTCGTTTGAACACGCACCAACAGAGAACCTTGAATCACCAACACTTTTGCGCCAACACTTACAACTTTCCATCCACCACTGTCTCAACCAACTCAGATCACCAGAAATAAATTATGCTCCTCCGCAACGCCCCAAGCCCCCAGGACCGCGACCACGACATCTTCCTCACCATGACCTCGCACACCCCCACGGCCCAGGACATTCCGGGCACCAACACCACAAACTACACCGACAACAATAACGACACCAATGGCGTCCATGAAAACAACTCGCTAGACGACATCTGGGGCACCACCCCTCCCCAAACCCATCACCACCACCATCACCACTTCCCCCAAGACCACCACCACCACCACAACCACCAGCCCTCTTATCACCCCTACCAAGACCACCAACAACAGCACCCAAGCGACATCCCGCGCCTCGCCCAGTCCCACTCCACCGCCGGCTACCGCGACGGCATCACCCTCGCCAAGGCTCGCACCGCGCAGGCCGGGTTCGACGAGGGCTACGGCCTCGGCGCGACGATTGGGGCGCGCGCGGGCCAGTTGCTGGGCGTGTTGGAAGGGCTGGCGGCGGCTGTCGGGCTGCACTCGCTTTCGTCTGCGGCGGGGGGTTCGTCTTCGGAGTGGCTGGAGCGGCAAGGGAGGGAGGAGGCGGCGAGGTTGGGGGTGTTGTTGGCCGAGGCGAGGAGGGAGTTGAGTGTGCGGGGTGGGATTTTTGGGGGGGAGTTTTTCTGGGAGGGGGATGGGAATTGGAGGTTTGCGGTTGGGGATGGGGAGGGCGGGGATGGGGCGGTGGTGTTTGCGGATGTGGCCGAGGCGCATCCGTTGGTGAGGAAGTGGGATGGGATTGTGAGGGCGGAGGCGGAGAGGTATGGCGTGGATTGGGAGGTGTTGAAGGATGAGGTTGGGCGGGAGGATGGGGATGCGGGGGAGGAGGAGGAGGAGCGGGTTATTGGGGGGAGGGCGAGGAGGGATGCGGGGAGTAGTGCTAAGCCGGCTGCGAGGGGCGGCGGGCAGTTGGCGTGGTGAGGGAGGTTGGCTTCTTTATTTGAGGAGGGGGCTTGGGGGGCGTTGGTGTGATTCTGGGGGACCCGGGAGAATTCGAGTGGGCGAGACGGCAGAGATTCTCCGGGAGCCACATCACCGATGCTCATCGCTTCCGGGACAGGCATATCTTCCTGGAAGCCCGCGGCGGAAGTCGACACCGAGTCGATATTGGTTGCGAGGGACACGGTTTGGGTGGCCTTGGATGCATTTTACACGGAGTTTGGGGAAACAAGAAAAGGATTGATAGGCACCATACGACACGTATCGTATTCTCACATGTTTGCCGAGAAAACCAATTTCTACAAGTTCCTACAAACCTTTACCCGCTGACATACCTTATGCAGAAATGGCGAAGCTTCCCTTCCCACCCTCGCTTTCGGAGACGCAAAAGGCCCCTTCCAAACGGCATGCCCGATGCCCGAACCACGAGATTTCCTCATCGGGCTGAGATGGACTAGAGATGGACGGGGATGATATTGAAATGTTGTGATGGTGTCCAGCACTGTTGTTTCGTTACATGTACCGAGGTATGTACGCCTGTGTCCGAGCCACCAGCCAGAGCCAGCCCCTGGGACTGCGGTATCGCGTCCAAACTACGGCATCCGGCCCTAGAAAATGCCTCCGAACCGCCCGGACGGCGAGAACCAGCCAGTCATGGCGAATTGGTCGCCGGGGTACCCGTTGCCCTCGCTTTCGGCCACGCTTCCGGCGGCACTCCCGGCCACGCTTCCGGCCGTGCTCCCGCCAAAGCCCCCGACCGTCGTCCGGGGAGTGCTACCGCCAAAACCCTCGACTGTCGTGCTACGAGTGCTACCGCCAAAGCCGCCGATTGCCGTTCCGGGAGTAAATCATCCTCTTGCCCTCTCTGCATGTTCTGCTGTCGACAGCCATCTGGCACAATCTTGTCAGTTCTATGCCCTTTCTTTCTGGCCTGACACTGTCTCACCTCCACTTAAGCAGCAACATTTTTTTGCGTTGCCGGTGTCTTGGATGTGAGCAGTCCGCCAACTTTCTGCGTGTTCTTGTGCCGGTAACAAAAGAACTCGCTCGGGGCCGCCCCTTTCTATCGCTAGGTAGGTAGACCGGAATCTCTGCAGGACAAAGAAAATCCTGGGCAAAGAAGCCTACGGATCAAAAAGACGTAGATCCAAAAGGTCTGCCTCGCTGCCCGTCTCGTCTCACTCAACTTCTATCACTTTCGCCTTGGTGTCTCATGAGTTTCAGCTTTCTTCGTCTTATCTGAGTGCCATTATTACCTACAGACTATTCCAGTACCGCACAATGATTCCAAGGGTTGGGACCTGCGGGATGCCGCGATGTAGAAAGCCAGGTGACAGGGAGATAGGCATCTGTTACAGCTGCAAGCGCTCCCTCTGCTACACGCACGCACTGTCACACCACAGTGAATGCCCCGCGCCCATTCCCACGGTAAGAGCGCCTCATCCACTAAAGAGTGAGTTAGTATGGGGTATTGAGTGAATCTGCAGGAACCGGAGGCGGCCGATGTCGCAACCTGGGAGTCGAGGACGGAGGCCGATCTCAGCTACACCGCGTCCAGGGTCAACGACGCTGCCGTGTGCGCATACGCATCCAGCTTGAACGGCGGCCGAGAGTGCAGCATCGAGCACCTGACCAAGCCGGATACCTGGATGTGCGGGGCCGCAAACTACCACGCCCGTGTCCGCTTCCACGACGGCGCTCCCTCGTGGCTCCTTCGGGTCCCACATGCTCGAGACTGCGATACTAACCTCCCTCCGGATTCCTTGAGGGACTACATGATAAGCAGCGAGTACGCCACGCTCAAGTTCCTCGAGACGACGACAGTGCCGGCCCCCCGAGCCTTCGGCTACGGCCTCATCAGCGACGGGACAGACAGGGGCGTTGGCGTCACCTTCCTCCTCATGGAAGAGCTCCCGGGGGAGCCGTGGTACATGGGCGGCGGTCCATTGCCGGCCACACGAGGGTTCACCGAAGCGGCGGAGCTTGCTCGGGACAGGGAGAAGATACGTAATCATAATATATTTACCAAGGACGGGAAGAGAGTCAAGCTCTGGAGCGACGTCGCCGACATTATGGCCGAACTCGCCAGGCATCCGTTCCCCAAGGCCGGGTCGTTGACGATGCGGGGGGACAGTATCGAGGTTGGGCCGGTGGCGAGCGACAGGTTCCGCGCGATCGACCCGGACGGCCCCTTCGACAGCTCTGCCGACTATTATACGGCCTGGGCCGAGCAGTACCTCGCGCTGATTGCCGACCCCAGCTCTACGGCGCGTATCCAGTCGAGGCCTATCTGGTACACCGCTTTCTCAAGGACAATGTGTGGCAGCTGATCGAGGAGGAGCAAAGGGTTCCGCAGGAACCCCAGCAGTTCTTCTTGAAGCACGTCGACGACGTGGGCCACCACTTGCTTATTGACAAGGACCTTAACGTCACGGGTATTATTGACTGGTACGGCGAATCTGAAAGTCCCCTTCCCACCGCAATGGTTGACATTGTTGTTGTTCAACAGGCAGATGGCTCGTGTGGTGCCCCCGAGTGAAGCCTTTGGCCCATCGCTCGTGTCGGCCGAGATCAACAGGCTGGTCAAAAACATACAGGGGCCTTCGGTCCGCGATTCCGCGCTGGAAGTGGCCATGTGTCAAGGAGGTTACCGTCATTTTGGACGGTGGTGGCAGCACGACAAAGTGAGACGCTTCTTTTGGGGTCTGGCCTTGGAGCCGGAATGGCTGTTGGCGGCCAAAGGGATCCTGGAAGCCTTTGGGGTCCATGAGGAGTGGGAGGTGTGGAGGGCAAGGGCGCTCAAAGAATACTCCAAGACGGACAAGCGTTTGAGACTGCTGAGGCGCCGTGTCAGGGCCCGTTCTGTTCAGCCATCATCGGATCGGTACAACCTGAGAAAGCTGGTGGGCAGGGGCGCGGCTCGACGGTGATTGATTCAATGATTCAATCGTGATTGTCATTTTTTCTTCATAAGATAACGCATTTCCCCGGCAGTCCGCAAGGGCCTTCTTTGACCTTGTTTGGGCTCGGGTCCTCCGTCTTGTTAATATTTTCCTTCGTCTCTTTCGCATCTGTCCCCGCAGCCGTCACCGTCACCCTGGCCGTGTCGGCGCTCTCTTCCGGACCCCCTTCCGACGACGGCTCATTAGCGCCAGGTACAACGTCATGTTTTCTCCCGAGAAGGCTCCCGTCATCCAGTCACGCACCGACAAACTTGGCGACCGTCTTGTAAAAGTTCTCGCCCTGGATGTTGGCAATCTCCTTCTCCAGGTCCGTCGGCTGGCGGCTGCCGTCGCTCCCGGCAAAGGTGCCCGCGCCCCAGGGGCTGCCGCCGTGAACCTCGGACAGGTTCGTCAGCTGGCCAAAGGCCTTGGCGTAGCCGAAGGGAACGTAGATGATGCCGTGGTGGGTGAGGGTGCTCATGGCCGCGATGGCCGTCGACTCCTGGCCACCTCCGAGACCGGCCGTGGAGATGAAGACGCCGGCCAACTTGGCGTGCAATCCTCCCGAGGCCCACAGGCCGCCGGTCCGGTCCCAAAAGGCCTTCCACTGGCCGGGGAAGTTGCCGTACCGTGTCGGGATGCCGAGCAGGAAGCCGTCGTACTGCGTCAGGACGCTGGGGTCATCGAGGACGGGGATATCGGTGGGCTTGGGCGGCGCGTGCATCTTGGTGAGCACCTCCTGTGTGAGCGTCTCGGGGATCCTGCATTGCCAATTAGCTCGGCCATCTCATTGTAGCGATACTCGGTGTTGGAATCACACATACTGGAAGATGTCGGCAGTGCCGCCGGCCTTCTCGATACCGGCCTTCTCAGCCTCGGCAAGCTGCCGAATGTGGCCGTACATGGAGTACTACATGTATCAAGGTTAGAGACGAGTGATTGAAATGTTGATGTCATCCCAGCTGCTATCAGCGGGGCATGATGGGCGGGGTGCACCTACGAAGACGATTGCGATCTTGGGAGCCATTGTGAGCTGTGCTGTGTGTGTTTCCTCAGGAAGCTTGAAATATTGGTACGGTATGGTAAAGTTTTGATCTGAGTTCAACTGTCTGGTATCGTTGGGTAGCGACAGGTATATATACGAGTACCTGGCGGGGAAGGGGCGGGTCTTGGTCAAGACGCAAGAGAGGGAGACGCAAGTTGACGGCCCTCCTTCCTGCAGCTTGGCCAGACCCCCGGCTGCACCTGCCACTCACTGCTACCCAGTGCAGATTCGTCAGGATCGGATAATCGACGTCAAATCAACGAGACCGCGCTCTTCGGCTCCATCTCCGGACATGGCACGCCCGCTGGCCAACCAAGAAACTTCCAGGTTCCAGGTACGGCAAGAGGGGTAACATCCTGATAGGGTTCTCGATCGGCCCATATCCATACTGTGTACGGATTGCAAACATCTGACCAATTGGCATGTAATGCATCTGCTCAACCGTTTTCATCCCGTTGACGATGACGACCATCATCCCAGTTGGAAGTTAGGCTGGCCGCACATGTTTGGACGAAGCTCCCCTGAGCCCGTGCCCCTCACCCCGCCTTCAATGCCACGAGCCCCACTGCAACTTCCCTTGGCCGTGGTTGCTGAATAAGAGCTTACAGCAAGTGCAAGGCAACAGCAACTTTTGGCCCATCGCGCTAGACTGTCGCTTAGTCACAGTGACAAATGCCCCGCTGATTCGCACGGCACTCAACTGAACATGGGCCCACAACTTGAACCTTGAAGACCAACGTGCAGTGACAGACTGGCAACTTGCAACATTCCAACAGAGGCACTTGACTGCCCGTCCCTGCCCAGTCCTCAACTCGCAAAATTTCAACCGCCTTTGGCTACTTCTCCGAGCCAGTGCATCTGCCGTCGCAGTCTGCATCATCGGTCTGATCGTCGTGTGGCGTTTGATCATGGAGGATGATTTTTCCGTCTAGAGTAACAATGTTACACAGGCTCGAAACATCTCTTAAGACGCCACGACTCGGTACTCCGTGATACACTTTACTTTTGTTGTACAACTCACCCGGTTCTCTGAAACAACTGTTACAGATTAATCCGAGTCGGAATTCCGTACACATTGTCCAACGACAACACATTGGTAGTGGGCCAAGACGCCGAAGCCGCATGAACTGACCCCAGAGGCTATCTAACACTGGTTTGCCCGTTGTTGTTTCGTTTGCAAAGACGCTGGCTCTATTATTACTCTAATGCGGTACCACCGGGAAGATCCTGACGGCCTGACACAACTCAGCCTTTCCAGACTCCCTTGCGTCTATACAACAAAAACCTCGACGTCGAGTACAGCAAGGTCGCCAACAGCAGTCCAAAAGCCGCGTACAGTATCGTCCCCAGCCATTCGGGGTCATCTTCCCCGCCCAGAATCGCACCGGCAATCGGCGTTCCCACGAGGATGGCCGTGCCTGACACGACGAAGCTCATGCCCATCCTCGCTCCGACGCGTCCCATGTCCGGCGACAGCCCAACCAGGACACTCGGCGTGAGGCTGACCACGCCGCCGGAAAAGGCGCCGTAGAGCAGCACATAGACGACCGAGCCGCCGAGATTGTGGATTCCCAGCCAGCCAAAGACCAGGACTGCGCTGCCGGACGCGCACACAATCATCATGTTGAGTGACCCCACGCGGTCAGCCAAAGCGTTGGGTATGATACGCCCCAGGATCGAGCCCGCGTTGAGCAGTGTCACTAGGTAGGGCGCGAAGCTGTCGGTCGTGGCCCCGTGCGACGTGGCGTATAGCGTGATATAAAAGAAGGGGACGTACAGCGCCAGAAACGCAAAGAACCCGCCCGCGACAAAGATCAGGTACGTCACGTCGCGCAGCGCGCTCTTGTCGATGATGGCGCGGGTATTGCCCTTGCGCGGCGGCACGCGCGTGCGCATGAAGATGAGCGGGATCGCCGACATGCCGAGCAGGATGAAGGCGATGGCGCGTGTGGCCCAGCCGAACCCGACGACGGGCTGCAGCCGGCTGAACATGATGGGGAAGACGGTGCCCGCGACGGGCGAGCCGACGCTCGACAGCCCGAGTGCCAGCGCCCGGTGCCGCGAAAAGTACTGCCCCAGGATGGCCGCCGACGGTAGGAACGTCAGCCCCATGCCCAGCCCCATGGTGATGCCCTGCGCCAGCATCACCTGCCAGTACGCCGTGCACAGCGACGTCATGAACTGCCCAAACACGATCAGGAACAGGCCTGCGCACAGCAGGTGTCGGAAGTACCCCGCGTCATAGAGCGGGCCTGCGAAGACGCCCACCAGGAAGAGCAGCGCGCCCTGAGTCGAGCCGATCCAGGAGATGTCGGACGATGAGTGGTCCTTGAGGAGGTCCGCCTCGTAGTAGGCCTGGAAGACGCCAAACGTGTTGATGATGCCCCAGGTGCAGACCAGGATCGCCGCCGACCCGACTACTTGCAACCAGGCTTTAAGACCGCCGTCGGGTACTTCATCCGGCTCGGTAGCTGCCAGTGGTACCGTGGCCGGGATGGTGTTGTTGTCGGCGGCTGGGATTGGGGTGGATACATCTCCGTCGGACCGGTCCGACTCGGACGTGTATGTGTTTTCCGGGTCCTTCTCCATTGTTGGAATTCGCCCGAGGTTTGCCCCCCCGTGAATCCCCTACACGGCGGTGTTCTCAAGGCCTGTTGTTTCGAAACTTTGACGCAGGCTGTCGATGAAGAGGGGTCGGTTAACTTGTCCCTGGCAGCTCTCCTTTGGATTCGAAGATCGACGAACTGAAAAACCTCTTGGCTCGAAATGTTATGCTGGCGGTTCGTTGGTGAACCTGGGGTTCGGCGTCGTTTTTATCCCCATGGTTGCTTTTACTCCTATGCCTGTTTTTTATTCTCTATGACTAACAGACTGATGATAAATCTATGTGCCGTGCAAATTCGGATATAACCAGGGCGTAAGTTGTGGCCCCCCAAGATGCACTTCTCCCCGCCTCTGTGTCCGGGTCCGCATCCGCAATTGGGTTAGCATGCTTCGGCTTGGTGGAGGCCCGGCCCCTTGGGAATGGCGTGTCCGCGACCGGACGGCAGCCCTCGGGAAGCAGGACAGCTTCCGGAGCTGCCGTGCCCTTTCGGAAGCGGAATACCCGTATCTGCTGATTTGAAGATCCGCCCCGATTACACACCAAACCGACGAAAAGGGAAGCAAAGAAGCTGTTCTCTGCGTCGCCGGCAGGGCCCACCATCTGCATCTGCCGAGATGGGTGCAGGGTTGAACCTCCGTCACGCCCCACCACCTTTTCGGAGCCGAGGTGGTCTTCCGAGAGAATTAATGTTTAATGATACTCGATTACTAATATGCCAACAAGCCGGCCGAGGAGGGCTGCGATGAATGATGATTATCTTAGCGCAACATGCGGCTCTGGCCGGCCGGATGCCTTCCGTCCTGTCATCATCCCTGACGTTCATCCCTCGCCTATGATCGGGCCGGTGTCTCGGCCGATAGGCGGTTCGGATGAGACACCCACGTGGGAAGGCCGGGCTTTACTCGGGAATCGCCCGGGTTTAGTGAAGAGCGGGCAGTGTGTTTCTAGAAGTATTCCGGAGAATATTCGGAGATGCAGTATGAGTCCAAGTTGCTTTATCACCTTGTCCTTGTCGAGTGATCAGGCACGGCTATCCTGTACTCGGAAGGAATCCACCCTTGAAACAAGCTTTTGTTGAACGCAGAGGGAACCCTTCAACTTTCAACATAGACCTTGGGCCAGATCTCTAGCACTTTGTATATATTGTGTCTAGCAAGGAAGTTTAACATATGGGCAAGAAACAGTTGTATATTCCCCCCCAAAACAACTCAGATAACCAACCCTGTCCGGATCGCCAACCCATTGCATACCATATAGATGACCAACAACTCCAGCCACTCCACCTTCCAGCCGACCCAACGCGCCAGGAGCGGAAAAAGGAACATATATATACACGCCGCGCCTGTCTCCGTCCTAGGGTATCCATTACTCCGTGCGTTGACCGTCCCAACCATCCAAATTAAGTTCGGTGCCACGCTATGCCTGCCTGCCACCATTTGAACCATTTCCTCACGAATTTCCAACCAACCGACCGACTTCGAACCACCAACACGTCTGCCGGGGTCTAGTCCCATCGATATATACCCAAACAACCGTCCCCCCTCAAGCCTGGTCATGGCCTCGCACTCGACGGCTCAATCACAATCTGCGGCACCCCCGCAGCCTCCACCCTCAACCCACCCCCAGTCCCCCTCTCACCCTCTTCCCTCTCCTCCTCCCCCTGTTCATTCTCCCCCCTCCCCGCGTTCGACCCCCTCCTCTCACTCATCTGCCCCGCCTCCGTTTCCCCCATCCCTATCCCTAAACCTGTCACCCCCGGACCTGGATACTCCGGTGGCGGATCCGGGTACGGACTCGCCGCCCTCGCGGTGCTGGACACGACCGAGTTCCGCCGCGAGTGTCCCGGCGTGGGCGTGGGCGTGCCGATGTCGTCGGCCAGACTGACCTCGTCGTACCCCGGCGGCGGCGCGTCGTCGCTAGCGAATTCTTCGTCGGGGTCGATGATTTCTGGGCTGGAGCCCGCGCGCGAGTGCGTAGGGCCTGTTGCTGGGGTGATGGTTAGGTTGTAGGTGCTGCCATTGTTGGGGGGGTTGAGGGTGTTGGGGGTGTCTGGGCGGTCGTGGCCGGCGACGGCGGTGTCGATGCTGAGGGTGGTGCTGGCGCTGCGGTTGCGGTTGTGTTGTTGGTGGGAGAGGGTGGAGGCGGCGATGCTGGCGGCGTCCGAGAGCAGGCCGACGCGCTCGGTGCTCTCGGTGCTGTTGGCGCGCACGCGGGTGCCGTCGGCGCGGGCGACGCCCACGTCGAGGTAGGAGACGCTGCTGACGGCGCGCTGGCGGGTGGAGCGGATGCGCTCGTGCTCGTAGCGGAGGTCGTCGATTTCCGAGGTGTTTTGGGCGTTGCGGGTGCGCGCCTGCTCGCGTAGTTCCTGGAGGGCGACGAGGTTGTTGGCTTCGCGCGCTTCGCGGCGCAGGCGTCGGCGCTCTTCGCGCTCGGCGATCTGCCGGCGCCGCGCGGCCCGGATCTGGTACATGGACTCCATCTCTTCGTCCCGCAGCTCCTCCTCTTGCTCGGCCGTCGTCATCTCGACCACCACGTCGATGCCGTCGCGCTCGCCCTCGCGGCCCAGTACCCTTTCATTTTCGGTCGCTTTTGGTCGGTATACCGGCAGCGTCATGACGCTGCGGACCGAAGTGTTCCGATCTACACCGGCTGTGTCGGTTGCGGATAGCCCGCCGTTCCCGGCCTGGGCGTCTGCTAATGCGTCTTCCAAGTCGGTTTGGTTCTGCCGGTTGATCTGGCGAGTGTTTGGGGAGTCTTCCTCGTTATGTGCCGCCTTGTAGGAATGGCCGGGAAGAGCGTATTTGCGGTAGAAGTAGCGCGTTATAATTGCAATGATGATGATGCCGGCAATGATTCCGAGGACAATTCCGGCGGTCTGGGTGCGCGGGGGTCAATTTTTGGTTCAGATGAAAGTGTAAATAACCGGGGTTTGACTTACTCGAAGTGACTGCGGATCATCCCTTCCTGGGCTCTGACGAGTTTGTAATCTCGAGGTCGGGGCATCGAAGCCATCGTCGGGTACCGGCAGCGGCGCAAAGACCGGGACGGGTATTCGAACTAGCGGGGGCATTGTGGCGGGAGGCTTAATCCGATTTAATTCTAACCCTGCTACGAAGCCGACGGCTTCGTCCGCATCGCCTTCTTCCCCGGAGGGAGATTGGGGGAGCTGTTGGTTTTCTTGTGCTTTTCCAGTGCCAAGATGTTCAAGCGGCAACTTGGGGCGAACCCGAGGTCGTGGAGGGGTTGGAGGTTTAGTTAGTTTTCGTCAGCGCGTGCGTGGATCGTCGCACGGGGATCCGAAGGTCGGTCGGAAGCTCCGCAAACAGTTATTCGGTTTGAAATAGGCGTTGTTTTGTCGACAATGCGAGTTGGACTGTGGCACAAGATGGAGACGTGACAGATGAAGAGGAGGAAATCAGCTCGGCGGCAACAGGTTCGTCTCTGGTTGCATCCTTGTGAGGCGCTGTTTGCTGCCAAGCGACAAGCCTGGCTCGAGCCTGGCCGCTTCGTCCGGTCGGTAAGGCTGGGCTGGGCCCGGGCCAGGGTGTGGAATCGGTTGATTGGAGACCCCACACGAGCTCCGTGGGGTGGGGTTGTTCGGACTCTTCTCCTGGATTCGCACTTTTTGATTGATTTCCTCTTGTGTAGATCGAGTCTCAAGATTTATTAAGGCTTAGGTACTCCACAATATTTTTGTGAAAAAAAAAGGGGTCCTTTTTTCCTTTTCAGTTTGAAGCTCGTTCTCAAGCTTGGTGCGGAAGATGGGGCACCTATGCAGCAAGCCTGTGAGAGTGCAGGAACGAGCATGCATCGGTATCCAGAGGTGGATCTGACGGACACTTCGTACTTTGTCTCGAGAAGGCGCTGCCACATGGATATCAGGCAGAATCCCATTCCATCGCAGATCGACCTGTACGTATAGCTGTCCGCTTTACTGCATATCGGACTTTTCTCTTGATTCCCCACGCAGCTGGTCGGTAAAAAAGGTACCTAACCTCGAGCTAATATCTTCGCACGTAGTGTACGGAATACAGAGTACGAATCCCGCCCCCGGCTGCTTCGGGTACTTTACCGAAGCCACCAAGCCACCTACCTCCCGAGGGCCCACAATTGCCCGTATTGCATCAGTGTCGACCCATGTGAATGTCAACTTGGACATGGCAAGGACGCTTAAAAACGAAACTGATTATGGATTACAGACATCGTCATTGTGAATCCAGATACCCTCCAGCGCAAAAGTTGGCAGGATTTGTGGCCGACCGCAGCTGGGCCGTGTGGGCACCAAGATTCTGCCTTGCGCTGACGATCATGGCCCATCAGTGGTTTGACTTGCCACGTGCTGCGTGGCTGAGGAATCAGAAACGTCAGAGGAGACAGCAGCGCCACTAGCCATATGTCGTAGTGTTACATGTTCCGTACATTGATTCCATAATTCCACCATTCGAGTGGTTTTGTTGTTCTCTTTCTCATCTCACACGTCAACCGAGTTAACGATTAGAGTACTCCATTACTTCTGTGCCCAGGAAGCAAGATGGGGATTCAATCCTTCCCAACTGTGAGAGCTACCAGGTTCGCCATTGGCCAATTTCCATCTGATGGCGGCACCTTTGCTCATTCGCTCGCGGGTCGGCTTCCACCCAATCGCTAAGCTCCGTTGAGCTTCTTGGCTTTATTCCCATTGTAACCACCCGACGGTACTTGTTCCAAGTTCAATATTAACCTGGTATGCTGACTGCATCTCGGTTGCGTCTGAAGAAGAGATGAGTTTATCCTCGGAAAATTATATGTTTTATCTTAAACAGATAGAGCCAACATGCCGCCATTTTTTGACCCAAACACAAGAGAATTGGAGCTAGGAAACATGGACTTGCCGAGAAGGATCTTCGGCAGCACCCGGCTCCGGCTCCAGAGACCCGACGTGGGGCCGGCCAATGCCCGGATCGGCCTAACAGCTCCACTTCCACATGCTAACAGCATCCCTCCTTTCCTCCATCAGTCACTCAACAACTGCTTCATTTGAATCTCATACATCCAGCTTGCTTTAAATCTCACCGCGGCTTGCGCTTCATTCTTCAAGCAACCCGCACTTCAAAGCGCAGAATCCCGCCCTGTATCTTTTAGCGAAACGCAACCTCGGCTCCAGTCCGGAACTACGGAAGTAGCGGCTGTCCCTCACCATGACAGCCCCTCAACAAGATCCCATCGTCCAGGCGTTGCAGGAGTACACGACGTAGGCACTAATCTATGCTAATAACACAATCATACCACCAAAATATTCACAAAGACTACCTATAGGTGCGACGTCTCGGACGCCCTGTGCAAACTCCAGCTCCACCACGGCGGCTTCCTCCCGGGCCTGACCATGTGGTCACCCCAGCACCAGGACGGGCAGACCAAAATTGTTGGGCCGGCATACACGGTTCAGTATGCGCCTATGGACGATCCGCGGCCCAAGGTTGGCTCTCATTATGTCAGTACAGTACCTATCCTTCGATTCCATACTGCCACATAGCACTAAGGATCGGAGCTAAAAGGGTGGTTGGTTATATAGATCGACTCGGTTCCTGAGGGCGCCGTAGTCTTTGTGACCTGTTCGCCGAGGACGCCCAATGCGCTCTATGGAGGTCTGATGTCGACGCGGGCCCAGGCTAGCGGTGCCGTGGGATCCGTCATCGACGGTCGCTTTCGGGATTTGCAGGAGCAGAGGGAGTTGAATTACCCGGTGCGTATCTCCTTACATAGGTCGTGACTTGGCGTGTGGGCAACGAAACTGACTAGGGAAATAGATATTCGCTCGCGATGTGGGCACCACGCCGCCTGGCAAACTGTTCAAGGTTGTCGGTGTAAACGTCCCTGTCAAGCTCATGTCTGATGAGCAGGATATTGCGATCAAGCCGGGGGATTATTTGGTTGGTGACGTGAATGGCGTTGTGGTCTTGCCCCGGGACCTGGCTGAGCAGGCGCTGCCGTTGATGGCGAAGCAGGTCGATGCAGACTCAAAGATGGCCGTCGAGATCAAAAAGGGCATGTCTTTTGCCGAGGCGAGCAAGTTGTTTAGGTCGTGAATCGCGAATCTCTGCTATAATACCTACCACGAGAGCCCAGGTAACTGCAAGCAAACGGCACGCCGTCGGTGCGAGCCACACTTGCTGAGCAGTTTCTTAAGTTGCATGGTGGGCCCCCATCCACAGCTGAGAGAGTGTATTAATCCCACCCTTCACTCTTTCAAGTAGGAAGGAATTTACCCAGCTACGCTCACGCCGTTGATAACAAGCAACGAGAACTATATCGCCATGGCTCCGCCCCCGCCTAGAATCCACGCTCTGACCTTGGGTATGAAGACCGACGATGACGATCCCGGACGTTCCGATGATGTGAGCTCGAAGGTCAATAGGAGGGCACTTCCAATTGTGATGGCCACCCGGAGTCAGACCAGCGCCGCGATTGTCAGCGCAAAAGCAAGACACGGGCCGTCTTTTGTGGCCCAGATGACTTGACGGCTGATTCCAACCAAGGTTACCAAGGAACCATACGAGCATGGTGGAGTTCTGTAGCTGGCGTAATTATGCCTTTGTATGCCGATACTGGCGTGGCTTGCAAGTGTATGAAGACGGCGGAGGGAAACAACAGACTACCGAGTATGCATGGAGTGGCGAGATAGTTCTATTTAAACAATCTACCTGTGTTGATTGAGTGTCCTCACCTACAGTTATGTGCAAGGAGATTGTCAGTCTTGCATCGTTAGGTCCTCCTGCTCCTTGGCCTTGGCCTTGGCGCCTGCGTGCTTCTGATAGAGTCTGAACGACTCCTTGTCTACCTCCTCGTCCACCGTCTTGCCGTGGTCTTGTTGGTACGTGCTGCAGTAACAGATTGCCCTTGCCAGAGCCCGTTCAGAGTTGGGCAGCTTGCGCAATATGGCTACCGCCTGCTCCTGGGATTTGCTACAGGAGCAAAGAAAGAAAATAAAAGGTCAGCTGCGTGCGTGCGGATAGGGAAACGCATATATGGGGCTGCTCACATTGCATCCTTGATGTGACCCTTCGCCTTCATACCTTTTATTGTGGCTGGCGGGATCATCTGCACATGGCGCTACAGAACTGTGGGAGTGGGCAAAGGTGAATTGGGGGAGTTGAAGAAAGCGTGCCTGCGTCAATGCAGGCGCTCATCCTGGGTCTTATATTGGAAGGACTCAACACCGCGTCTCAATTGGAAGACGTCCAGACATACTTTGCTGGCCGAAATACGAGACAGTACGACCAAGCTCTGGCCCAGAGGGTATTGAGACTCGAATGCGGTGGGCTGATCGCGATGTGGACAATGTTGCGGCGTGGTTGAAGACTCATGGTTACCTGAAAGAGGGCGGCTAGAGCCTACGATGATGCCCGTGGCATACTGGCAAATGAGGACGGGGTTTAACCAAAACAGGCGGTGTACTCCCGAATCCAGAGACAGGGCTCATTCCCAAGCAGCTTCTGTATATGCTATACATTCTGTCTTTAACCACTTCCCTCGGAGCAGCCCAGTTTCTTTTTTATTTACAGCATGTCTCGACTGCCCAAGATACCGAGGTAGAGAGAGGTAGGTAGCAAAGCTTCCACGCCACTTACTTCTTCACAGCTTTGACAACAGCCAGCGTCGGCTCGGCCACAAACCCCTTCCAAAACTCGGGATCCTTCCGCACCACCTCTGTGCTCTCGTACGGCACAATCTCAACATCCGTCAGGCCCGCCTTCTCATACACCTCAGGCGACCCCGAGTTCAGAATATCCAACGTCACCCCCTCAATCTTAAACGGCGGATTCCCATCAATCTGCAACCCATATTTGTACCCCCCGGGAATCGGAGTCCTCCACGTCATCACATACCCATACTTTCCACTCTGAAAGTTCCCACTCAGCGGGTTCGCATCCCGCACACCCACATACAACCCGCCCTTCTTCAAATACCTGGTCACATTGTCCAACATAGCATCCAGCACCTCGGGCGTATCAGCATAGTTGAGCACCCAGTTGGCCATGACCACGTCGTACCCTTCCTCGCGCAGGGGGAGGTGGGAGAGCGGCTTGCCGACGTCGGCTTCGAAGAAACGCATGGCGCCCTGTCGGCCCAGGGACGTTTCGATTTGTTCGGCGACTTTGAGCATGGCCGGGGTCAGGTCGACGACGTCGACCGAGGCGGCGCCATGGTCGAGGGCGTCGCGCGCGTGGAGGCCGGTGCCGCCGCCGAGGTCGAGGACGGTTAGGCCGGTGAGGTCCCCGAGGGCGTGTTTGATGAGTTGGGTTTCGATGAGGCCCAGGGGGGTGTGGAGGAAGTCGTTGTAGTGGATTGCGGCGACGTCATAGTCCTTTTTGGTCTGTTCGGGGATGACGGCCATGGTGAGCGGAGGAGAGAAGGCAAGGGGCTTGTTTGGTTGGTCTGGGTTATATGGATCAACGAGATGTCAATTTGGTGTTTGGGGGAGAACTACCGGCTTCCCTCCGTCCCTCCCTTATTTAACAACCACACCACCAGTCAGTCTGTACCCCTCACTTCACAGGTGTGCCCGACGCAATGTTACCGTTTTTAATGCTACCCAACGGCTGCATCTTGGGGTGATGCTCTTATTGGTAGACGGCCAAGAGCTGCTGCTCGTCTTGGACAAGCCCACAGCAGATCAGGTGGAGGATGCATACTGAAGAGAAAGGAGAAAAACGATAACGAAAAAGAAAAAGAAGGAAAGAAAGTAAAAAGCGAAAAGGAAGAAGGATAAAAAAAAAGTGAAAGGAAAAGGGGAAGGTTAACAAGAAAAAAGCAGAAGAGAAAGTAAAGTATGTGTCACGCTAACAAACAAATAGGGGAGGAAGTGTCCTCGAGTTCTTCTTCGGGAGACAAGGGTGGGAGCTAAACTTTTGTTTCTGATAGCCTCCCGGGACCATTAAGCTTTTATTGGGTTGGCCAACCAACAGGCTGATAATTGAAACGAGCTTGTTATGCGGGATGCTCCCATGCAGCCTTGGATCCCGCCGCCTCGGCACCTGGATGATTAAACTTGCTCATAACCACTCATTGTGGCTGGCGTAACGCGGTTGGCAGGAGACAGGGGGCTTGGATTTCTCCTTCTTCAAGACATGACAATGGCCAATTCTTCGCTTTGGCTTTTTTTCCTTTGAATTTCTGTCTCACTTACCTCGCTAGGATCTGACGATCTTGACCTAACTTGACAATATGAGGCTTCCTCTCGCCCTCGGGCTGTTGCAGATATGCATCTTGCAACAGCCCGCGGCCGCCCTTGTTGGTATCGACACTCACATGTTCAACCCGCCCTGCGCACACGCTTGTTACCGGTCTCTGGGCTCTTTTATGTTATCGTGTTCGTCCCATGATGCTTCGGCAGGAGGCCATGTTCACGGTGGTTCAGCCATGACATCTCCAGTCTGTCGGGCCAGCGACACGGCCTTCCTGACAACGCTGGCATGGTGTATGCGCACCAAGTGTGCTCCATATGCCGTTTCGACATCCGAGCTGGAGAAGTTTTGGGCCGAGCAAGCCACTGGAGACCCGACTGTCGCTCCGAAATGGGATTATGGCACCGCTATCGCCAACATATCCCAGCCGCCGACGAAGGAACTGGCCGCGGATGACACGCTCGACTCTACCGCACTCGCTCCACAGACCGCTTGGGACATACAGTGGGGGACGATGACGACCGTCGAATACGAAGAAACAATGCACGCAAGATACGGGTACGCCTAACCGTCAATACTCCCCCCTCCAAACCCAACCACCTAGCTAACCCCTACCAAACCAGGCTCGTCATCCTCCTCACCGGCCTCACCACCCCTATCCTCCTCACCCTCCTCCCCCGCCTCCCCTACACAACCCGCCTCCTCGACCGCCTCACCCCCTACCTCATCTCCCCCTCCACAATCGGCACCTACCAAGTCCGCCCGCTCCCCCACCACCTTGGCAATGCCCCCACAATCGGCCAAGCCCTGTACATCGCCCTCCTCACACTCCTCAACGTCGCCCTCTCCGCAGCCAGCTACCGCTCGGCCCAGCCCGCCAACGCGTGGTTCGCCACTGCAAGCCAGGAGACGCTGGCCTGGGTCATGTACCGCACGGGGACACTGGCGTTTGCGATGCTGCCGCTGGTGGTGTTGTTTGCGGGAAGGAATAATGTGCTGTTGTGGGTCAGTGATTGGTCGCATGCGACGTATATGTTGCTGCATCGGTGGGTGGCGAGGGTGTTTGCGGTGCAGGTGGTGCTGCATTCGGTGTTGGCGCTGGCGTTGTATAAGGATACAGGGGCCTATCCGGCGGAGGAGAATGAGGAGTACTGGATTTGGGGGGCGGTCGCGACAGTGGCGGTGTGTGTGATGGTGGTGGGGAGTGGGTTGTATGTAAGACGGTTGGGGTATGAGTGGTTTTTGATTGGGCATGTGGTGTTGGCGGTGCTGGTGCTGGTTGGGTGTTGGTATCATGTTGAGTTGCGGTTTGAGAGGATGTGGGGATATGAGATGTGGTGCGTACCCTTTTTCCCTTTTCTTACACATCTTCTTCCCCTTTCTTACCCCTTTTCTTGCTCCTGAACCATCAATCCCATACTCACCACACCTAGGCTCTACGCTGCCTGCGCAGTCTGGTTTTTTGATCGCCTCGCCCGCCTAGCAAGGACCCTCAAAGCAGGCGTGCGCCGCGCCAAAATCACCGAGATCGGCAACTCCTTCGTCCGCGTCGACATCCCCGGTCTCCGCCGGGGCACAACCCCGGGCCAGCACGCCTACATCTACTTCCCGACCCTCACTCCCCTCCGGCCCTGGGAAAACCACCCCTTTTCCATCCTCCCCACATCCCTCCTCGACCCTCCCGCCCAATCCTCACCCCCCACCCCCGACGAAGACCCCGAAAAAGCCACCACCACCCCCCATTCCCAACCCCTGGACACCACCACCAACCCCAACCTCAACTCTGGAATAACCCTCCTCATCCGTAAATCCCCCACCAAATCATCCCTCACCTCCCTCCTCACCCCTCACCTCTCCCTCCCCACCCTCCTCGATGGCCCTTACCCCTCCGCCACCCACAAGGCCCTTCCGGGGAAGTATGACCGCGTCCTCCTCTTCGCAGGTGGCATCGGCATCACCGCCTTACTCCCCTGGGCCGTGTACCCGTTCACGAATGTGAAGCTGTGCTGGAGTGTGCGGCAAAAGGCGGGGTGTTTGGTCGGGGTGTTTGAGCAGGCGCTGGGGAGGGTTGGGGAGAAGGAGGTGGTAATTGGGAAGAGGGTGGATGTAAGGGGGGTGGTGGAAGAGGAAGCGGGGAGGGGGTGGGGGAGGGTGGGGGTGGTGGTTTGTGGGCCGGGGGGGTTGTGTGATGAGGTGAGGGCTGTTGTGGGGGAGGTTGGGAGGGCACGGAAGGGGGGGACGGGGTGGGAGGTTGTTGTTGAGGCTTATAGTTGGTGATTTTTATTTCAGGGTGACTAGTGGCTGTGGTATGCTCTTGACATGGGCTTTGATTCGTTTATTTTGTGTCATCAATGTCTCGTGAACCAGGTGGTGGCTTTAATGTCCCCTCTGCTAAACTAATACTGATACCGCTTCTCGCCCTCCCTCTTCTGCACGCGGTTGAGCAGCCAGTACTGCAGATTAGCCACGCCGGCCATGACCAGCGCCACTGACACCAGGGAAATAATGACGGTCCACCCCGTCTTGTACAGCGGCGCGTCCTCGGCCTGGAAGATTTGGCCGCCGATAATGCCTGAAAGGTTAGCACCGATGATGAAGATGGCCATGGTGATGGACCGCTCGCCGGCCGACCGGGCGTTGAGGGCCAGCCAGGCGCCGTTGACGGGATCTGTGTCCGTGTTAGCTGGCTGGAGAATACGGATGGGGTGCTGAAAGTCTTACGCCAGTTGGCTTGGAAGGCCGTGGTTACCGTCAAGAATCCGAACCGCAAGTTCCCGTTCTTGGAGTTGATAAGGAGGCGGTTTCCGAGCTATTCATCATCAGCGAATGCGATGATAGTCAGGTGAGAAAGTACGCACCGTCAACCCCCAGAGAATGAGCACACCAATAAACACCATCATGCCCCGGCGCTTCGTCTTGTCGGCCAGGTACCCCCACACAAGGTTGGTAACGAGCATCAGCCAGGCGCCAATAGACATCATCGCGTTGGCCTTGAGCCGGTCGAACCCAAACGAGACGACCAATGTCGGGGCGTATGAACCCATGGTCTGGGCGGGGGACATGGCCGAAAGGGTCAGGAGGAAGTGGGGGAGGAGGCGCCAGTTGGTGAACTTGTGTTGATACTGTTAGTTTGTGCGCAAAGTCTGAAGTGAAAAGGGGTGAACTAACGGTGCCCTTGACCTCGGCCCAGCTGACTGTCTCACGGGCATGGACTTTTGACGGGTCGTCGGCGAGGACTCGCTGTTGCAGGATCTGTGCCTCGCGCTCGCTAAAGTATCGGAAGCCGAGAAGAGAGACGGGATTGCTGGTTGACTTGGGGAAGAGGCCGATGAAAAGGATGCCGACGAGGATCGTGAAGAGACCCTCGAGCTGGATACGGGTCAGAAGACAGTTATTATGGCTTGTCGTGGTAATGGGGGCATACCAGAAACAACCATTGCCACCCTGCCAGGCCGGCTATCCCTCTCATGTGCAGACTAGGATGGGGTTAGATGGCTGATGGACTCATTGAGCGCACAAAACTCACATTCCAAAGGCAATGAGACCGGAACAGGCAGCAGAAGTCATCATGCCAAGAAAATAAAACGAAAACCGCCTCGTTGTCTCCTCGCGCTTATACCAGCGAGTGATGGTAAACAATCCGGCAGGGATAAAACCGGCCTCGCAAAGCCTTGGACGATGTTAGTTGATATAAGGGTCGACACACTTGGAACCGCGGAAAAGGGGGACATACCCAAGTAGAAGTCGGGTTGCGAGGTACGGACCGAGGCCCTTTTGGAAGGCCTGGAACGTTGCGACGAAGCCCCTGGGAATTGTGAGCTACGTGCTCAATGCTATCATGGTGGGAGAAGCATTACCATGCGAGTATCTGCGAGCCAATCCAGAGCTGTGGCCCAACTTTGTAAAGAATCAGGTTGCTCGGAATCTGAGTTTCGGTCAGTGGCTCTGTGGACAACACCTGCCGGAATCAAGTCTCACCTCGAGGATGACAATACCAGCAGACAACAACTGCTGGCCAATGTTGAACTGGAACTGCGTGATGCCAAAGTCCTGGAGGAAATAATCGGTCAAGGCGTTGCCACTAGCAGAGAGTCAGACAACCGAGTTGATGAGAGGTGATTTGGGATAAACACACATGTTGCCTCTGTCGAGCTGGAGGGCAAAGAAACCAAGGGTAAGTAAGGGCATGAGGAGGAGGTCGACCCTGTTGGTTTGCGGGTTAGTTTTTCTGGGTTCAATTTCAGCCTCACAAGATTCAGGGGACATGCCTCCGGACCAGCGCCTTCTCTTCGGCCTCAGTCCATGTCAGCACTTGGCCGTCGTCATCACTGCCGCTGAGCTGGCTCTCGGACAGATTGCTGATGTGCTTCTCGTCGGCCACATCGGCCACTGTGACGGCCATTGTTCCGGCTGGTTGTGTTTGAAACTCCCGAAAAACTGGCACGCTCGGTGGAACTGGCCAGGACAGGTGCGAGACAACAATGGGACAGAAGCTTTCCAAGTATATTTTATACAGTCCTAGCTTACAGGGGCCTTATCCGTCCCCCGTGCGGCCAACGCCCAAAACAAGTCGTTGATTCCTGACGCGCCTGCATGCGAACTAGCTTCTAATGGTCTCTCTGCGCGACAGTATCTCGGCCCAATAGCAACTGGCAATGCGCCGGGCCAAGGTCATGGCAATGAAACATTTCGAACATTTACCATGCTCCCGGAAACGTGGGGAGGAGTTGAACACCGGGGTCGCACCTTGTTAGTGTTGATGTCATCGGCGTGGGCCGGCACGCCATCGGGGGCCGCGCGGGGGTTCGACGGCAGTTATAAGCCAACGAGCGCCCGGCCAGCACCCGGAAGAGCGCGTTTGATGCCACTTTTTACAGCAATTGCGACATGTATCTCTGCGTCTTGGTCGGGTTTTCGCCGTCACCGTCCCACTGGCCTAGCCCGCATGGGCGCGTCCCGGAACCGAATCCGAGGCACGCCATCGACATTCGGCCGGTATCGCTTGATAACGTCCGCTTAACTCCGGCCGTAGGCATTGTCCCCTTTTCGGGCTTGTTGGGATTGTGGCTGCTGGTGCCATGATTCCTGGTTCGAAAACTTGAGGGGTTGGTAGAAACTTGAACTTTCAGAAAACGAAAAGAGTCAAACCGAAGGAGGAGTGCTCCAGAGTCTACGTCGTGCTGTAATTACTATTAGACAGTCGCATCAAATTGGCCGGGAAATGCACATCTAGCATACAACACGCTCGCAACAGGACACTCGCCGTCAGACTACCTTACGACATCCGGACGCTGCCCTGGCTTCATTTTGACCATCGATCTGACAAAGCCAAAAAACTGCCACCATATTTGACTTTGTTAGGAATGCTCTCGCAAACATACTCGAAGCTGTCGAATAGGGCGAAGATGTGGTTGGCCCCTGGGATGCTCACAATTTCACCCTCGCCCTTGCTGAAATCCTCTCAAAAAACAATGAATGGCGCTATTGACTACAAAGTAGACTCAGGCCGGGTTCTAGGCAGGTTCCACGTTGGCACCGTTGGCCATTTTACCCGGCTGGTACCGCCTTTGCTCCAGTAACCCATGCCCCCCTTGTCTGCCAGACCTTGGACCTCGCCTCAAACGACTCGAGCATATCCTAGTACTCCTGCTCGGTATATTTAGGATGGTTTCCCGGATTTCCCAAAACCGTGCTGGGACTCCCGCATGCGGTCTCTATCCCACCAGACGTAGGCGCGCTCACGGAGCCAGGCATTCGATGCGTGCAACGGCTCTTCTGGGTCGGCATTGCGCCAGGCTTCCGAGGGACCGCTGTCTGTGTCCGGATTGGTCTGGCCATTGTCGCTGATGCCACTGTACATGTATTCCAGTATGCTCCTGTTGTTCTCTTCCTCGTTGCAAAATTCGCGCAGAGCCTTGGGGAAGCTGACTTGGCCGGAGCGAGAAACGGGAGCAGAGACCAGCAGGCGGTTTTCGGTATCGAAGGAGTCGGCAATTGCGAACTGGTTGGCCAACTGGTTTAACCAACTAGACGCCGTAAGAGAGCTGTAGTTGGCGTTAACGGAGGTCGTGAGCAAATTGGCTTCAGAGGATCAGAGGTACCAACCCAAATCAGTCTCCATTTACTGTCCTCCCCGGCCGTGAGATAATCGACTGAGAGCTTGCCAAAGTCGACATCATGGGCGACAACGTCGAAAGAAGCGAAAGTGCTCGGCGGGCGAGAGGGTCACACTTGTTGATGCGCTTTCAGGCGAGATGCGCTCCAACGCGCTGGCCGCAAAGTCGGCCGCCAGGGTATGAATTGCGTCGTGGGTGGGGGCCATCTTTCGACATGAGACCTGCTGACACGGTTGGTAGCCGGGCCGCGAGACGATCTGGACAAAAGTCGAGCTCGTCCAGCAAGTTGGAGGCAGCGCTGTGCATCCACTACGGCAACTGAATACGGGACGAGTACAGGGGTGATTTGGCGACGGATGATCAGGGTCTCAATAACATGGCTTTCCTTGAATGAGGCGTAAAAATGGCGACATGAGTAGAGCTGGGGTGAGAGACTGGAGATGGTCACGGTTCTCTAGGATTGCGATCACTATCTCGCAAGGCAGGTCTGCTATGGATGGCATCGTTGTTAATGCTATGCTAGTGTGCTGTCCTGGAATGCCGCGATAAGGGCGAAGAAACGATGTATTGGAGATCAAGAAGAAAAAGTTGAACGCCGAAGCCTGACGCGGCTGCGTGAGGGGTTGGGTGTCAGTACCTACAGGCTACTTCTCGAACAACCAACGGTGGCCCCACACAAAAGTCTGGAGGCTCAGAGTCCTTGTCAATTTCGCCCAGTAACAAAAGGCAGCTTTATGGCCTACCAGCTTGACACTCATCAACCCAGTGTCATGAGCAACCTTGGGTCTCCGAATCTCGAAGCGCTGCAATTTTGCAAAAGCCAAGATCCCCTCATACCAAACGTTACTTGTCTCTCACTCAAAACCGCTACTCTTCAACCCACTTCTCCTCAAAATGGTCGAAAACGGCGTGCACACGAAGCAAGTGGCTACACTCGAGAGAAGGTCCAGGGGTCAGCGATGATCTCTATGCAGTAGTCCCACCAGAATAGTTTACTCTTGCGCGGTTCGCTCCGGCCAGGGCTCCGGCCGCAAATATACAAAAGTCAGAGGAGGAACAGTATAGGTCGGGGTCGGTACTTATTTGAATATAAATACAGGTATATCATCATTATACATATCGTTGCACTTATAAGAGACCTTAGCAAAGGATATTACGGACCTACGCAATCCTTTAACAGCCTTGCAGCATGGAATCTCGTAGTAGGCATTGAGATATTTCTCCTTAAATTCCCATAGCTCATCCATCCACTGGGTTCTTAGGCAGTTGATCGATATCTAGCTTTAGAGCCAAGATCTCTTGAGCGGTCGGAAACTCGGGTTTCGAATACTGGTCGTTACCCTCGGTAGGCCTCAAGACCAATTATTATGGAAACCTAGTAGGCACTAGTAATAATTCTACTGTAAATACTAAAATTAGTATTAAAAGTTCCCCAAACGGTGTCCCAAAACACCTTTTGCCTTGTCAACGGTTGCGTTGAACTTGCTTGATACTATATAACAAGCACTGAAGCTCCTTGGCCTTTTTTTTGCCCATCTTACTTCAACTTCGCCATGGCTTCCGCCAGATTCACCGAGCTCACCGTCACCTTATTCCTATTATCCGCCACGCCCAGCTTTCCACCTCCCATAATCAACAACATCTTGGGATCCTCTTTCAGAATCCTCAACTGCCGCGTATAGCTAATCGGCTCCGGCGTCGGCACCTCGATCCACTCGCCCTCGCCCAGCGCCTGGTTCACCAGCACCGAGGACATGGACATGCAGCTCAGCACGATGGTGCCGTTGCGGCCGCCCCATGGGGTCCAGACGACAGAGGGCGAGGAGTCAGGGTTGACCCCGCCGCTGGCGCCGCCCTTGACGACGATGGGGTGGTGCTCGGCGGTCTGGAAGCGCTCGGGGTGGTCGGCGATGCGGGAGTACACGGGGTACGAGTAGGACGACGTGTTGAACTTGCCGCCGTACTCGTAGGCGAGGAAGAACTTGCCGTTGGGGAGACGGGCGATGCTGGCCATGCCGGGGCGGTCGGATTGGGTTGGGTAGGCGCTGTTGTTTTTTTGGTAAGTGGTTAGTGAAACGGTTGGGGGGACGGACGCTGTACGCCGGGGAAGAGGCAAACATACACGTCGTCGATGACTGGACCCCAGTTGTAAAGGTCGTCAGTGGCCCGGTGGACCAGCTTCTGGCTAGTTACAGCCTGCTCCTTCTCGGTAGAGTAGTAGCAGAGCAACTTGCCCTTACTTTGAAAGAAATAAATGTTAGCATCGATTCTTTCGGAACTGATGGTTTAGGAAGACACTTACTGCACCATCAAGAACGGCTCCCAGATTGGCGTGTTGTTGTTCTGGTTGGGACGAGCGGCTCCACCGGCATCGATGTGGCTCAAGAACTTCCATGTGCGGCCCTGGTTCTCCGAGGCATAGAGATCAATATGCGTCGAGTTCAGATCGGTCGGGATGCTGTTGCCGGCGAGGAGCAGGGTTCCGGCGCGGAACCGGCCGATGCGCTCCGGGAGGACGAAGAGCTCTGGCTGGTAACGGAGGCCGAGACCGTTGGCGGTGTCGTGGACCTCGGAAAGCTTCTTCCATGTCTTGCCGTAGTCGGAGGAGCGATAGATGGGGAAGTAGACTGCTGGAGGCTCGGGGGTGTAGTTCTCCCACGTGGCCACCAGGTCCCCGTTGGGCAGCTGTGCGTTGCGTGCGTAAAGAGTGTTGGAATCGGACTTGGGAGTGAAGACGACGGTGCTGGAGAAGGGCTTCGGGCGCGCTGGGCCGGGATGGGCCGCCGCCCCCGCGATGGCGGTGGCAAGGGAAAGGAGACAGAGAAGGTGCATTGTGGTGAAGAAGGCACTCCGATGCGGCTGTTGAGTCTGATGGGTTGCTTCGGATCACACGTTGCTCATCTTTTATATACCACGTTTTGTCAAAACCCTCAAGAGGTCTTGGTCCCTCTTGGATCACCACCCCGAAACCATGTGTCTCTCATCCTCCGCCGGGTAATCGGTTAATCTGTTCCTTCACAAGCCTCGCGGAGAGCACGTCAAAGCGGTGGCGTCTTCCCCCTGGCGATTTGCGCATGTTTATTTCGGCTCCATGCACGCTACGCATCTTCGACCCCGACCCCACAAACCTTGCTCGAGCCATGGCCAGGAGAGCTCAGCGCGGGCCGTCTTGAAAGTCCGATCGCAGGGTTTCGGCCTCACTGACAGGTGGCCGGAAACTGTCCCGAAGCTTCCAGGTACCCACTAATTAAGAGTACCGGCCGGATAGGGCGATCCATGACCAAACTTGCACTAGGTGGGCGTGGAGCTCGCGAGGTTTGCCGGGAAAAGTCCCAGTTATGCGCACCAATGAATGGCCAGCTTGCGGGCAGATGGTCTTGAATCTGACTGCGCTGAGTGTTTGGAACCATCCCAAGTCCCCGGTTCTCTGCAAATTAGCCTGCGATTCCCCTCTCCTGTGCATAAGTCTTACTCGTTGGTTGGTGGAATCAATCAATCAACAAGCCTTTTAGCCACTGACTTTCCTGCGGAGAGGGAGCTCTTCCAAACCGACGCCCAAGTTGCGGAACTTTTGAATTAGCTCAGGGAAGATGTTGTGTCAAATCAAGTATCAGGCAGGCATGCCACAATGACAGAAGCTTCACATCACAGAACAGTTCCAACACTGGGTTTGTTTGTTAGCTCGGAACTGAAGACAGGGATGATCGCCCCAGGTTCATCCCTCACCTTGACAGCCAGAGCTTCGAACGTGCTCTGTAAAACTCAGGAAGATCCTCTTTACGAGTACCTCTTCCAATGTCAAAAATTGCTGGTTTTGCTGTTTAAATGCTGACTCTAACCTAACTCAGACGCCAACGGACAAGCCAGGGGGGAACTCTCAGGTAGGCATTCCACCATTCAGATCACATATTCTGAGAAACGCGGTATCGACAGACAAGGCTGAGCCTCAGTGTCAACTCTGAATAGCCTGAAGGCAGGGTGGCCCGATCTTCAGCGACCATCGCCAAGGACGGATCGAGACGGCCGGTTCCGGTCCTTCGGAGCCGCCTTTAATTAAATTAACGCTCCCGACCATGCATGGACCAATCAGACAATCGAAGAGAACACGCCAAAGTTACAGAGATTGTGTTGCTCAAAGCTGAGCTGTTTAATGGGGTTGTCGAGCATATTTTGTGTTCGTCCCGGAACCCATCCTCCATTGCTTTCCTTCTTTGGCCAAGGTCAGACCCTTCCGAAGGCTGTCCGGTCCGAGCGGTTTGTGGCCCCAGTGCCCCGGCTCCGACACCTCCACAAGTTCGGAATGGTCGGCTCGACGGCCGTGTTTCGAAACAACGGGTCGATGATTTGGCCATGAGATGACGCGTTGAGAGCGAGAGTCGAGATATAAAGCGTAGCGAGCTTTGCGGTGACTTTTATGCGAAACCCCAGATTCCTCAAGCTCAGACTTGCTTGCTCTTTCTTCCACAGCTGAGAACAATATGGTTGGCCTTTCGACTCTCGCCCTCCTAGGGCTCGCCCTCAGCCAGGTCGCGGCCGACGGACTGAATGTCCGCGCGAAGGCCGCCGGAAAGCAATACTTTGGCAGTGCCATTGGCTATAGCTCGACTACTACGGCCGGAGACGTCCAAATCGTGGGCAACATCTCTGACTTTGGTCAGCTCACGCCCGGCAATGAAATGAAGGTCTGTAGGATCCCTTGTACCCTTCTGGGCTATAAAACGTCGACATGCTGACTATCTTGTAGTGGGATGCTACAGAGCCGTCGAGGAACTCTTTCAGCTACACCCGTGGCGATGCGATTGCCAACTTTGCCGCAAGCAACGGACAGCTGTTGAGATGCCACACCCTGGTCTGGCACAGCCAGTTGCCATCGTGGGTATCCAGCGGCGGGTTTGACAACCAGACCCTCATCAGCATCATGGTGAACCATATTACTCAAGTGATGACTCACTATAAGGGAAAGTGTTACCATTGGGACGTCGTCAACGAAGGTACCCCGCTCCTACTACTCTATATACACTGTTGGTTTTCGGGTTCCTGACTCTCTCTCTCCCTCTTGCTCTCTCCGCTAGCCCTGAACGAGGACGGCACCTACCGCGAGAGCGTCTTCTATAACACCATTGGCGAGGCCTACCTCCCAATCGCCTTCAAGGCCGCGGCCGCTGCCGACCCCTCCGCCAAGCTATACTACAACGACTACAACATCGAGCAACCCGGTTCCAAATCCACCGGCGCCCAGCGCATCGTCAAGCTCATCCAGTCCTACGGCGTCAAGATCGACGGCGTCGGCATGCAGGCTCACCTTATCGTCGGCAACATCGGCCCTGCATCGGGCTTCGTCACCAACATCAACGCCTTCACTAGCCTCGGCGTTGACGCCGCCTACACCGAGATCGACATCCGCGCCAAGACCCCCATTAGCACCAGCGACCTCGCCCAGCAAGCAACCGACTACGCCACCGTCATCACGGCGTGCAAGTCCGTGTCGCGCTGTATCGGCGTCACCATCTGGGGCTGGACCGACCGGGGTAGCTGGATCCCGGATGTGTTCCCCGGCTATGGCGATGCGCTGCCCTGGGACGCCAACGACGTCAAGAAGCCGGCGTACGACGCCATTCTGAACGCTTGGGGCACCGCGCCGACCACGACCGCGACCACGACCACTACCGCTACCACCAGCACGTCCTCCACGGCCGCTGCCGTGACGTATGCTGAGCGTTGGGGCCAGTGTGCCGGCATCGGATGGACCGGGGCGACCACCTGCAGGCCCCCTTACACTTGCAAGTACTTCAATGACCGGTACTCGCAGTGCCAGTAAGCGGCTAGCAGAAAGGCGACATGCAAAAAGGCCCTAGGCGCCAATTTTGTGCATATGGCATGTTGCAGTGACCCCGTTCACCACATTCTCTTCGAGTATATAGTGTTGAGTCAAATTCGGAGATGTACTACAATCCGCTGGAGGGGATCAAAGTTGAGGGTTAGTTAATGACAAACGAGAAAGCTCCTCTTTGCAGCAGCAAGCACAACCCAAATATAATATGCTTTGCTCCTCCTATCTTATCACCACCGCTACCAGTCAAGTTGACAACAACCCTATATCCCTGTGTCATGGCCCCCATCATCGAGCGATGTGAGGCGGAGGGTTTCGGTGGGGCTGGGGGTGAGGGAAGAGATAGGAAAGAAGAAAATATGTGAGAGGAAGTTGAAACAGAAATCAAAAGGAGAACCACAATGGCATGAAAATAATCCATGCAGTTTACGAATGAGATCCACGCCCGGCTGGTTTCGGGTACGAGTCCCTTCCATCCGGACACCCCATGCTGCCACTCACCTGTGCTAGCGTGTCGCTGACCAAGTCACCAACCCGCAGCAGGCCTACCCCAGTCCAGAACGTTGAGCTGTTCGAGAAGGGTGGAGTTCTAGGTTACATTCAGTGTGACGAAGCGCTTGAGATTAGTTCTTGGCGAAACATATCCAGCAGCCTGGCAGCAGGGACGTTGAGGCTGGTGGAGCAGCGTGGTATCACGCACCCAGCGTTCTGACGATGGCTTGTGCCGGATCGGTTGGTTAGATTGACGGCAGCTCAACCCTCGCCGATAAATTAGACACTACCTAATCAAGACACGCTCGTGGCTCCATTCCCAGTGCGGCCGAAATTCCGGCTCCTCGGCCGTGGTGTTCCGCCAAGTGCATGATGCCCCAGCAAAGGCCAAGTCTTAATCAACATCAAGCCCTGGCCCCTGAGGCTACCAGATCCCCGGCCAGCCTCTCAATCTTGAGCCCCCGAGCTTTCCGCTCCGACGATCTCGAAACGCTCTCATGCAAATTGAGAGATGTATCGATCAAGAGGGTTTCGACGGCTGTGCTCTTTCTTGGGGCCATTCCAAGCTGAGTTGCTGCAGGCTGCGACAGATGCTCATACCGGAGTTCAGGAGCGCCCATACGAAGGATCAAATCCGACTACTCAGCCAGACCTCTGGCATCCGTAGCAGTCAGGGGTAGATAATTTACTACAAGGAATCTATCGGAATATAGGCAAGGATGCTACTTCAAGTTGACTAAGGCGCCATAGAGCGACACCACGGCGATAAGAACATGAGTGACCTTCTATAGTTAGGTAGTAAGGAAGATTTCGAGGAAGAGAAGAACGACGGATATCTTAGTTAACAACATTAGGCTAATATTGATAACTATACCGGTGTAAAATGGAACCGAACAACTATCAGAGCGCCTATTAGCTAATCACTTCGGCACTTTCACGGCAGTAATAGTCAAGGGGCGAGGGGTATTGCAACTCACTTTGAAGAAGAACTGAAGAAGACTATTTCGTCAGGAGTAAACCTAGATATAGGATAACCCAACCCTATTAGCAGCATCTAAGGACAGTGGTTTTTAGTTGGCGGGATGGAATCTCGAGGCCTAGTTACTTATACAATGACTATATAGATGGGGACGTGTAGGTTTCTATAGCGCATATATATAGAGAGGAGCAAATATCTGATACTTATTAAAGTTAGCATATTGGCTCTTGAAGCTGCCTATTATGGTGGTTATTCCCCTCAGCGACGCACTAAAGTTACGAGCAAGAACTAATCCGACGGCCCGAAAATGTGCAGGATACGGCCGCGGGAGATGGAACGTAGCGTCACTGCAACCGCGGAGAGGAGCGAGAGCACTATAGCAAAGGCGGAAACCCACCGGCCTTGGCTAGTCCAGTCCATCGTCTGTCGTTGTAACAGTCGTAGCAAAGTTACCGTCTCATCTAGGTCGGGATGTCGGGACTCTGATTAGAGCCCACATGTATCAGTCGCTATTGTGGTTGTGGCTTGTGGAAGCTCTCCCCGAAATCTTCACCCGGTGTCTAGACCCTCTGTTTTGAAGCACTAGGATAACCAAAACCCGCCCAGCCGGTTTAAACGTAATTTCTGCGTATGGTCGGGCCTTGAAATCGAGCTCCTCGGTCTTGGAACGCCACTTATGCGGTCTTTGGAAAAAGACAAAGTAAAAAAAACGAAGAAAAGAAATCACAGCCCCCTCGTAGTCATAACAAAGTCCCTCTTGACCTCAATCCCCCTCTCCCCCACCGGCCACGAGTCCCGCGCCTCCTGCGACCCAACCTTGATCTCCGTCTTCACACTCGGCTTCACACCCAACCCCAAACCATCCATTCCACCCCCATACATTGGGCGCGGCGTCCCCGACGTCGTCGGCACCCTCCGATCAATCACCACGCGAATCTCCTTATCCGACCGATCATCACTCTGCAAACTGAGCTCCACATCCTCCGGGTACATAATCCCCCTACTACTCGCATTCCCGTCCGCGCTCTTCTTATGCATGTGGCCCCGCCCACTACTACCAATAGTCGACAAATCATGATCCCTGCCCGACGATGAACGCAGGTAGTACCTCCTCTTCTTGTTGTTGTTGACGTTGGTACCGTCGCTGCCGCCGCCGCCGCCGCTGTACTTGCTGTCTTGCCATGAGAGGAGCCCGGGGAGGACTTTGGATAGAAGTGGACGGAGGGTGGGCAGGCAGGCGCAGGTGATGCCCGAGCAGAGCTCGCCGATGGACCAGCAGGAGGAGGCGACGTTGTCCCAGGTGACGTCGTCGCTGAGTTTGAGGAATTGGATGCGGATTACGGAGATGGCGCATGTCTGAATAGGTAAGGGGTTAGTTGGATGGGATATTGTGTGTTGGTGTGTTGGGTGGGAGAGGGGCACTTACAAAGAAACCGAGGGAAAAGACGCCGATCAGGCCGACCTTTTGGCCACGGCGGAGGTTGAGGCGGGCTACGGGGGAGAGCGGGAGCACAAAGACGATGACGTCGGTGACAATGTTGCCCGCCGCGTTGGCATACCAGAAGGGGAGGTTGGGGATGCAGGTGCCGGGCGTCTCGGGGAGCCAAAACTTGTGGATGGGCGTGCAGGTGAAGATGACGACAAGGAGCTGCGAGATGGACCACAGGGCCACAAAGACGAAGGCGGCGATGATGAGCTTGCGCATGTAGCCCCGCCCAAAGATGCGGTGGTATTGGAGGAGGAAGGTCAGCTTGGTTGCTGTCAAGGAGCCGTTGTAGAGCACGATCGAGATGTAGAATTGCTGGTCCGTCGGTTAGCGGGGCGTCGGCTAGAGAAGAAGCCATGATTCTCACTCTAAAGTACTTCCACAGTTGTGTTTGATCTACTACTGCGATATGCCGGCCATGTCCGTAGATGGTATCTAGGAGGATTGTAAGTGGTGGTGTCAGGTGGTACGCGGGTTGGTGGTCACTTACTTGACGCAACTAGGATACCACTGCCCAGGGCGAGAATCATGGCCAGGATGGCAGCCCAATCGTCCCAGCCGAACTGCTGGATTATGACAGCCCGGGCATAGGTGCGCAGACAGACGCAGGTGGTGGCTATGGTGAGTACCACGGTGACCACGGTGATGGCGACCCATGCCTGGGACTCGTTGGGGTCAAATGATGGTGCTGACGCCGACATGGTTCGAGATCTGCTCCAGGATAGGCCCTGGATGGCCGAAAGAAACTTGGGAATGGACTTGGTGCGTCGAGTCGAGCCAAGACGCCTACGATGGGAGCTCCGTGCTGGGTGGAGTCACCATGATATATAAGACAGATTCCGGCGTCGTCATGTTCAGAGGCTCATCACTGACCCCTTCGGTCAGTCAAGGTGGCGAAGGAGGACGGCACGAAGTACATGTATGTATGTGACGGTGACGGTGACGGTTGGTGCAGCGGCTGTGAGAGCCGATGCGCTTCTCAAGCGATATAAGTCGCAGGGCTGCGGGAACGGGCCCCCTAAACCGGTGTATTCCCCGGATTCCCAGGTCCAACCGTCTGCACGCTCGGATGCCGGAAGATATTGAATGCTGCATGATGGTAAATTTCTTGGACTGAACCCTTGTCACAGGTCCCTCCACGTGTGGTTCAAGGTATCAACGCCACCGAAGCGAGGCACACATGGGTTGCATCGCGTGGGCTCTAGTGCCGCATCCCGCATTTCGCGGTCTGGTTTATTTGCTGGATGTGTTGGAGCGGGGTGGGATTGAAACCCGCGTCTCTTTTACCCGAGCGCACGGTCGATGGAAGATGATGATGCGTAACCAGAGAGGTGGACCAGTGCCAGATTCGGACAGTACACTACCGGAACCCAATCTGGGAGTTTGGCCCATATTTGGCGTTCAATCAAGGCTGTTTGTCGCGGATTAGACAAAAAGAAAAGAACAAAAAAAAAAAAAGTAAAAAAAAAAAAAAAAAAAAAAAAAAAAAAAAAAAAAAAAAAAAAAAAAGGAAAGTGAAAAATAAAAGAAAAAAAAAAGGTTGTTATTAAAAAAAGGGGGAAGTTGGGAGCCATCTATTCCTGGAACATTCCCAAGTTTGTTTCCAAATCTGTGATCACCAACTCCAGGGGCTGGTGGTGGACAGGGGACGGCAGGAACAGGGGTCTTGTCATCTCAATGTTGCAGCCAGCAAACGATTTATCCGTGCACACGGCAAAGCGCCCACTGATGGCCCACCAAGGCTTGGCCTCACTTCTTGCTCCGGGGGTGGTCCTGGTGTCCCAAACGAAACTCCCACCAACAAACCCCACATCAGCCTTATAGATCGTCCAAGAAACACTACTGTACTTATACACCGGTACAAACACGATGGGATCTGAAGGCACAACGCCATCGGAGAAGCATCTTCAACTTTGAATTTTATCCATCGCAGGCACACTGCAACATCTGCAAGCCGGCAGTGAACCAAATACCCGCCGGGTCCTCCGCGCGCAGAGTATTTCCTCGTGACCCCTCTAGGATGCGGCTCGAGGCGGCGCCCTAATAACGACCAGGGGCCAATAGTCCATTTACCAGACGTCACATCGCCCCGAGCTGTTGACTCGGTTCGGAATAAGATCCCTCATCGTGGGCGAAACGAGATCACCGTGCATAGGCTATTGTCGCGACCCCAGATCTTTGGTCCAGATGCTGCTGGATCGCGGCACAGCCAACTTGACCTTGTTCGCCTAATTGATGAAACTTATTTAAAACGGCCGCACGAATTGGGGTCCGAGTCCAGAGTCCAGAGTCCAGAGTCCAGGCAGTCTGAGAGGGGGGGGCCAAGAGCGCATGCACGTCCACCGAGTGCTCTCCGTACCCGTCAATCCATCAACGTCAGTGGTTCAGTGCAAGTCAAGGCCTAGGGCTTGAGTGCGGAATCCCGCCAAGGTTTGAAGCCCAGAGACAAGCGATCTGAGACAGGGGAGCGGATCGCAAGATCAAGTAAGGGGCTTATTTGAACACCATAGGCGCTCTTGATGTAAGGAGTATGAATGAGAAACAGGAGATCAACTTCAAGTTGAAGTTTATGAAGGGCGGAATTACCTTTACGCTATCTCTGTCTTTGCGGCATCACCGGTTAGCATCTTCCCCGAGGAGTCTGCCGTTGGGACTTGCCCCTTATTGCCCCAATTACTATTCCGTAGACGTCCTCCAGTGATTGTTAGCGTGATACTTAGTTTTCGCTTTTCACTTTTCTTTTTCTCTTTTCTATCATCCACCCCAAGGTATTACGCTAACAAACAAAGAAACAGAGGAGAAAGTGTAAGCACATCATCTGAACTCACTGGGCGGCGGAAAAGTCATATTATAGCGATCCCATATGCATGGGACAAAAGTCCCCATACAACAGTCCTTATCAACAACTTCTTGTCTCTCACCACCTATTGCGGTCTTGGAATTCACGCATCCTTGAGCTTCCCGGCCCTCGTCACCAGAATATGCTCTCTCAACAGCCACCCCAAGGCCACCGTCGCCCCCGGCCCAACAGTCAACAGACTCACCAAGCCCAGACCGACAACCTTGAGCCATCCCTCCGTCAACATGCCCGCGGTCTCTAGATCCCAAAACAGATACGCCAACCAGACCAAAAGCGACCCAAACTCAAATACCTGATCCCACCGCAGGAACTGCAGCCCGAACCCGGCCAGGTCCTTCATATTCCGCGGCAATCCAACCGGCACAAACACCCGGCGCAGCCCATAGTGCGCCAGACTCCACCACCACACGCCCGCCCCCAACGCCGCAGCCGTCCCAACATACCACTTCATCACCCTCAGCCCCTCCTGTGCATCACCACCCTCCCCGTCACTCCCCGCAGCAGCACCAGAAAAGACCCTCGAACCAACCCACAACCCCGCCGCCAACCACACCGGATACAGCTGCCACACAAACATGAGCGCCTGACGCGTACCCCGCTCCGGCCAGACGAGCGCCGCATACAGCGGCGCAAGGTAGGTGACCACCAACACGGGGAACGAGGCATACCCCACCCCGCTAGCGGCAGGGATGATCAGCTCATTCAGATCCTGGGTGGCCGCGCCCGTGACGCGCGGCGAAAAGATGTAGTGCACCACGCAGTACACCGTTGCGACGGGGCCGATCCCCAGGCCCTGGCCTAGGAACGTGAAAATTCCCGGCCAATGCAGGATGTTGAAAGCCGCGCGCGCGTGGGCGGGGCGGGCGGATTCGAGGATCCAGATTGTTAAGGGGACGGTGGTGTCGGTGAGGAAGGAGAGGAGCTGTTGGCGGGCGATGGGGTCGACGTTGTAGAGGGAGGGGAGGTAGAAGAGGGTGTTGATGAGGGCGATGAAGCTGTCGAGGCCGGGGATGCGGTAGAAGGTGCGGAGGATGGGGATGGTGGTGGACGTGGAGGATTGGGAGGAGGAGAGGGGGAAGGTGCCGGATTGGAGCCGGGTGAGGGCCCATGCCATTGCGGGCTCGACGTTGAGTATCCTGAAGGAGGTGAGGGCCAGGGCGAAGAGGGGGAGGGCGTAGAGGGCGCGAGTGAGAGTGCTTTGCTCGGGGCTGTCGCCCACGAGGTGGGGTTGGTTGGATGACATGGTTGGCGCTGGATGTGGTTGTGGGAAGAGGTGAAGATGCTTGGGCTGTTTCTTCCCTGGCGTGGGTACAATCGGACAGAGGAAGGCAGAGGACTATGAGTGGGGAGGATATAACAATTTCGTGCTCCGACCCGAGCTCCGACCGACTTCTTCGTAACCAGAAGTCGGACAACCAAGGATCGGCGGTTGTGGGTCAACCTCAGCTCTTGTCTTACATGTGGTCTTGTCGATCAATGTCTTCCCGGGTCTCACATCCATCGGACACGGGCGGCTGGCAATCTCTTCACCGCACGCCATCGACCTGCATGAGTGTATCTGGCATAATGGCCATCGACGTGCATGAGTGTATCTAACAACAATCGCCGAACCCGCCATCGACATGCATGAGTGAATCTGACACAATGGCCGCATCCACCCGTGGCGGCTGGGAAACCCCGTCCCGTTTGAGCGAGACACAGGTTTACTCGAAACACGACATTTGTAACCAACATTGAAGGTATGAAGATTCAAGATACGTAATTCATCAAACTCAGTAACATGGTTTCTCCCATCCCACCCATGCACTGCTCCCCCATCCTATGCCCACCATGGCTCAAGCAAGACGAAACTCGAGCACCCCAAAATCATTAAACACATCCTCCGACTGCCCATGCAGCCGGAACCCGGCCTGGGCCGCCAACTCAGCATGCATCTCCGGACTCCGCCGCTTCCCACCAAACATCATCATGAACAAATCCTGCGCGGCCGCATACTCGGACCGCTCCGCCGGATCCAGCAGCTTCTCAATGACATACACCCTCGTATCCGGCGCCGCCGCGTCCCGCACCGAGCGCCACGCGCGCACCACATCGGCGTCGGCAAAGTCATTCAGAATACGCCGGAACTGGTACACCAGCCCGCCGCGCGCCGCGTCAGGCAGGGGCTCGTACACGCTGCCGGTGACGAGCTGGACCGACGCGAGGTGCGCGCCACCCTCTTCGGCCGCGAGTTCGGCGCGGCTGGCGCCGGCGGCCTCGATGGCGCGCGGGAGGTCGAGGATGGCGCAGCGGGAGGAGGGGACGAAGGGGTTGTCGTTGAGGACGGCGCGCATGGCGATGAGGTTGTTGCCGCCGATGTCGACGAAGAGCGGGCGGGTGGCGTCGGCGTCGGCGTCGAGAGCGCCGGGGTGTTGCTGCATCCAGCTGAAGTCGTGGATGCCCTTCATGGGGAAGGCGGTGCCCATCTGGCCGAAGACGCTGTCGAAGGCGCTGCCCAGCGCGGGTTCGGCGGCGAGGATTTCGTAGAGGCTCAGGTCGGGGTGGCCCGTGGCCATGCCGAAGGGGGTGACTTGGGCCGTCTTGGGCGAGGCCAGGCCGTGCTGGGCGAAGAAGGTGGGGAGTTGGGCCATGGAGCGGAAGAGCATGTCGAAGAGGTAGGCTAGAGACTTGCCGCTGAATTCGCTGGAGCGGTAGGGGAGGGACTTGGGCGTGTGGGCTACGCGGCCGGGGTTCGGGGAGGTGAGGAAGCCGGCGGCGACGAGGTAGTAGGCGAGACGGCCGAGTAGCTCCTCTTGACCGCCCACCTTCGCAGCGAGCTCAGAGATGGCCACGTCGCCCTCGTCGGGGATGGCATCGAAGACCTTGTAGTCGATAAAGGTTTTGAGGACGCCCATCTCCACCGTGGTGATGAAGTGGTTGACCACCGGCCCGCTGTTTACTTTGTTGCCCGTCATGTTGGATGAAATCAATAACCAAGAGAATCGAAACTGGAGACGAGGATGATTGCTACCTAGGTGCTGAGGACGAAAACAGATGAGATGCTGTGGAATACAGACACTTGCAACACGGCGTTTTGGTCCTTGGACATGGAGTAGTAATTAACTATCTGTCTGCGGTAAGCTTAGGTGGCATTGTCTATCGGCAGTATACGTGTTCACCACTCGATATTTCCGAGTTTTCCTTTTTCCGCAGTGGACGGAATCCCATCGCAGCCAGCTCTGGCTTGGCTCGTCCCCAGCTGGCATCATGTACGCTAAATCCCGGGTAGCCAGCCCAAAACGCCGATCAGGGATTCAGGGGGCGTAGATCCGCATCGGCCCGAAGCACTGGGGCCTTGGCGGCGCGGACCACATCACATCCCTGACGGGGCCTGGAGGCTGGAAGGGGCCTGAAATCACGTCACCGACTCAGACTCCGGAAAGTATCTCCGGCACGTCAAGGTGTGGAACATGATCGTCAGATCGCCACTTGGCGCAGCGACTGCCGATCTGTCCATCTGGCGGTTGCACCAGATCCTTCTTGGCTCCCATCCAGTCAACGGCGTTGCACAACCCCAGCAGCCAGCCAACCAGAAAACTCCCATCGGACTCAGCTCTGCCGGCGAGGCAGGACCAGTCCGAAAGCACGAGTGGCTTGGGATTTTGGCCGGTACACTCCATCTTTTGTACTACGTTTCATTTAGAGTTCCATGGATCGTGGTGGACACGAGTGAGTAAGACGGCACTTTGAGACCT
Organism: Trichocladium uniseriatum; assembly: GCA_017139535.1. Classification (NCBI taxonomy): domain Eukaryota; kingdom Fungi; phylum Ascomycota; class Sordariomycetes; order Sordariales; family Chaetomiaceae; genus Trichocladium; species Trichocladium uniseriatum. The sequence goes on along the minus strand of WOUO01000031.1, from coordinate 63,301 downwards.
CTGGGGTCACTCGACAGAGAAAAGGTGACTTGGGTATCGAAGTACATCGAAGCTCTCCGAACTCGGCGGAGCTGGGTGTTGGGAGGAAAAAAAGGTAGGTACGTACCTATTAACTATTTTCAGGAGAGGAGGTCTGTATCACGTCGGGTTTGATCATGTAGCTTCATCAGAGTTACGAGAACTATCTTCAATACTTTAGTTATGAGAAATTGACAGCAAGCACCTGATTTTAGTGATGGAAAATACCTGCCTACTGTACTTCACTTTTGAGAACTACCTCCACTACCCCAGGCCCGAGAACCACCCCCTAGTACTCCACCGCAGCCTGAGCCGCCTCCGCCTGCTTCACCTCCCTCCCCATCCGCGAATGCTGCGACCGCCACACCGGCGCCGACGCATCCACCACAGTCTTCACCCACTCCTCCTTCTCCCCTTCCTCATCCCTCACCACCGCCTCCCCCGCCCCCATCAGCACCGGCGGCATATTAATATAGATCGTCTCATACGCCCCCGGGTTGGCCCAAAACGCCTCGTGATAAATCCCAATGTGCGAGTACCCCCACTTCTTGACAAACTGCCCGTGGTACCAGTTCCACGCCTTCATGTGCAGCGGGTCGCGCGCGAACCGGTTCAGCCCGTCCATGTCGCGGAAGTAGTAGACCGACAGGACCGTGTTGAGCGAGCCCGTGTCTGCGGCCCGCCAGACGTTGCCGCCGAGGCAGCCGTAGGTTTTGGCTTGTTTCAGGACGTCCTCGTGGCAGGCGAGGAAGTGCTGGGTGAAGGCCCGGCCGCCGGGGGAGAGCAGGCCGAGCGGGTGGTTGTAGCGGGCGCCGAGGTGGAGGATGACGACGCCCCTTTCGGCGGGGTTCGCCGGGAAGGGGGAGGGGGTTTTGGGGTTTTGGGGGTTGTAGGTGGTGTGGGGGAGGTGAGCGGCGGTGCGGCCGGGGATGGTCCCCTGCTTGGAGGCGTACGCGGCGGGCCGGGCGAGTTGGAGGATGGTAAGGACCACGGCGCGGCCGAGGAAGAAGGCCAAGGGGAGGAAGGCGTAGTGGGAAGGGAGGAGGAGGGAGAGGATGGTTTGAGCGAGACTTCCGATGACGAGGAGCGTCGGAAGAGTGAATGAGTCTTTGACGAGGGCCTGTTTAAGTCGATTAGATGGGTTGCCCCTTTTCCTTTGGATAGTACGGAGAACTTGCCTGAAGCCCCGATCGTGGGGTAAATCTGGGCTCCGGAGTAGGAGGAAAGATGGGCTTTATACTGGAAACCATTGCTGGCTGCTTCTGGTTCCAAGTTGTGTTTCTTTTGGTGGTGTCTTGTTGAGGATGGTTGATGTGGAAGATGGTTGTTGGTGCAGTTTGGATGCAAGTTGCAAGTTGCAACTCCAGTCCTCAGACTAGTTGAAATCAACCACATAAGACTTGCTCCGTTCGAATAACCCAAGGCATTCGACACTGTTTCCGCCTGTCTCGGAGTTCAAAGATCAACTTGGAAGGTGGGCCATCCTTTCCTGTTGAAGCCGCCCGGCCACCGACATGGAGTGGATCATGGATCTGCCCCCGGCGGTCAGGCCGTCTTGATGAGTCGACGACGACATGGAACGAAAACCCCGAAGCACACTGCGTAATTCCCATTGACTTGCCAACTTTGACTGGTGCTGGCGGCGGTTAGCTCCGTCCTTGGCATATCCTAGGCCTTTAACACCAAGAATGTGCGGACATGGTTCCGTCTCGGCTGGCGTCGCCTCACCGCCGCGGGCCTTGATTTTTCAACTGTCGACTTAGCGGCCACGGGACAGGCCGTTTTCGCCTGTGCTAGCGTCTATAATTCGCTATCCCTACATCTTTGTCCATGGTATAGTCTCTGTTCAGCTGTGCAATCCCTTGCCCGATTTAAACCCGGTCTGCCGATCGGCCATACGGGGGGTCGGCCCGGTGGGCCAAGCTGATGACGCTAAGGATGGTCCCGCTCCAGCTCGACTGGTGTGAATATCATCACCCAAGTTGTTTCGGAAATAAACTTCCCAGCCTAGCGCCTTTGCCCTAGCGCCTTTGCCCCTAGCGCCCCGGGCCGCGTAGATCTGGCCCAGTAGATCTCCCTTGGCAACAACAAGAGATAGCTGGATGACTCCGACTGGATGAATCGCGAGAGTGAGATGTCGATTAATTACGGAATCCCCAGGAGAGTACACTACCCAGGATAACCAAGTCTTGCGCAAGTTGTCCTCGTATCCGGTCTCGCCACGCGGGCCAATGGAACCACTGGATCTGGTGGAAATCAGCACGAAAAGGGGAACATCCTCACTTGTATCGCGAATGAACCAGGGAAGAGTGAACCCCGGATGAGCATCAAATCTTGCTCGTCAGCTGCTGGATTCGGACTCTTAACTCCGACGACTCTGAGTACCGAGCACCGAGCGAATACTACTCATTCTCTGCCATGGGATTGGTCATTTCTCTGCTCATACGGCACAGCCAGGCACCAAGGTAACAATAAGACTGCGACCTGCATCGGACAATCGTTGGCATGGGATTGGGTGTCTTGGCCTCTTCGCCCTACAAACCCTTACCCCTGACCCCCACTTTGTTTCTTTGGTTTTAGCACCGCCTATGACATGGCTGAGCTCGACATTCAACGGCTCGTAGTCTTCAGCACCCACAGCAATTTGGCGGCTGGGCAGATGGACAAAGCGCCAAGCAGCTGAAAGAAAGACATCATGGTAGAGCAGGACGATCGGGGGACTTGCCGCAGACGAGGGGCCCCGAAGGATCGTCATCCATCCGGCACACCGGTGTGAATGGGCCGAGCTGGCATTGAGACGGATGCAATCCTGGCAATACGACATACGACCCTGACAATCCAAGGCGCCTCAGGAGCACTAATATCCACTCGTAAACCTCCCCAGCTGTCGCGTACTCTCTCTCGTGAACCTTTCTCAAGCCTTGCTTGACTCACGTTACTCCCAATTACTAGTGCTTGGTAGACCCAAGTCCAGTTGTTACCTGGGCACTCTCAAGCCTTGCCTTGAACACTTGGCCCAAGACTTCTACCTCTTGTCCATTCCTTCTCCAAGCCATCCAGTCCCCTCCAGTATGGCTCAACCCGAACCCATTGCCATCATTGGCAGTGCGTGCCGCTTCCCTGGTGGCGCCGACACGCCGTCCAAGCTGTGGGAACTGCTTCGCGAACCGCGCGATGTAAGCCGGAAGATCGACGCGATCCGCCGCTTTGACCCGACGGCTGTCTTTCATACAGACCCCGACCACCACGGCACGACCAATGTCCAGACTTCATATCTCGTCGACGACGACCCGGCCAACTTTGATGGCGGTTTCTTCAATATCTCGGCTGCCGAGATTGAGGCCATCGACCCGCAACAGAGGATGCTCATGGAGACCGTCTACGACTCACTCTGTTCGGCCGGCCAGACCATCGAGGACTTGCGGGGCACCTCAACCGCCGCCATTGTCGGGCTCATGGGAGACGACTGGACCGGTCTTATTTACCGAGACCTGGAGTTCCTCCCCAAGTATGCCGCTACCGGTGTCAGCCGGAGTATCATGTCGAACCGTCTGTCGTACTGCTTCGACTGGCGCGGACCATCCATGACTATCGACACGGCCTGTTCGTCGAGTTTGGTGGCCGTCCACTTGGCTGTTCAGTCCCTGCGCAGCGGCGAGTCGCAGCTGGCCATTGCTGCGGGAGCTAACCTCCTTCTAAGCCCTGGTGAGCACCTCTTCCAGAAACAGCTCCCCAGCGAACGAGTCTGACTGTTTTTAGGCATGTACGTCGCAGAGAGCAACCTGCACATGCTCTCAGTAGACGGGAAAAGCAAGATGTGGGACGCATCTGCCAACGGCTATGCCCGCGGTGAAGGCATTGCTTCCGTCGTCCTGAAGCCCCTGTCGGCCGCACTCCGAGACGGTGACCACATCGAATGCCTCATCCGCGCCACCGGAGTCAACCAAGACGGCAAGACGCCGGGTCTGACCCTGCCCAGCGCATCGGCGCAGGCTGCCCTCATCCGGGAGACGTACGAACGTGCGGGACTCGATCTTACCAAGCCCGAGGACCGCCCGCAGTTCTTTCACGCCCACGGCACTGGAACCCCCGCTGGCGACCCCCAGGAGGCCGAGGCAATTTCCAGGGCGTTCTACCCTCAGGGTTCTTCGGAAGAGGATAAGATGTATGTTGGGTCTATCAAGACCATCATCGGCCATACCGAAGGTGCTGCGGGTCTGGCCAGTCTTGTCGGCACCTCGTTGGCGCTGCAGCATGGCGTGATCCCGCCAAACATGCACTTCAACCGGCTCAACCCCAAGATCGAGCCGTTTTACCGTGGCCTAGAGGTGCCCGTCTCTGCGACGCCGTGGCCTCAACTCCTGCCAGGCCAGCCGCGGAGAGCTAGCATCAACAACTTTGGTAAGTAATCCCCACCCGCTTGAATGATGACTTTTGCAAAACTAACACTACTATCCCAGGCTTCGGCGGCACCAACGCCCACGCCATCATCGAAGCCTACGACAACAACACCCCCCCTCCCACCACAACCACTCCCCTCCCCCTATTCACCCCCCTCCCCCTCTCCGCCGCAACCGAACCCTCCCTCCGCGCCCTCATCGCCTCCCACATCACCTACCTCCAAACCCACCCCTCCACCTCTCTCCCCAACATCGCCCACACCCTCCAATCCCGCCGCTCCACCCTCCCCCACCGCGCCTTCATCACCGGCATCTCTTCCGCACAAGAAGCAGCCGCCAAACTCTCTGCCCTGCTCAAAGCAGAGAATAGTAAGCTCGGCACCAAACAACCTACCATCTCCTCCCCGCGCCTGCTAGGCGTCTTCACGGGGCAGGGCGCGCAGTGGGCGCGCATGGGTGCGCGTCTGGTGGAGGCGTCGCCGTTTGTGGCGGGGCGGTTGGCGGAGTTGGATGGCGTGTTGCAGGCGTTGCCGGAGGGGGATCGGCCTGCGTGGACGATCAGGGAGGAGTTGCTTGCGGAGGAAGGGAAGGGGTCGAGGATTGGCGAGGCGGCGCTGTCGCAGCCGTTGTGTACGGCGGTGCAGATTGTGGTGGTGGATTTGTTGAGGGCGGGAGGGGTCAAGTTGGGGGGGGTTGTTGGGCATTCGTCGGGTGAGTACTTGCTTACTGGTCTTTTGGTTTGTTATTGTTGGGAGGAATGGTGCTAATGTGAGGTGTCTAGGTGAGATTGCTGCCGCGTACGCTGCCGGGTTCGTTACGGCGCACGAAGCTATTCGCATTGCGTACTACCGCGGGTTGTATGGCAAGCTGGCGCAGTCCCCCAACGGCGTTGCCGGAGGCATGATGGCCGTCGGAGCCTCCCTGGAAGATGCCTCCGAGTTTTGCAAGCTCAAGGCATTTGAGGGCAGGCTGCAGGTGGCCGCGCACAACTCGGCGTCGAGCATCACCCTTTCCGGCGACGAGGATGCGGTCACCGAGGCCGTCGACATGCTCAAGGAAGAAGGTAGGTTTGCTCGCCGCTTGAAGGTCGCTGTCGCCTATCACTCGGCGCACATGCTTCCGTGTGCTGCTCCCTACCTCGCCTCTCTCGAGGCCGTGGCCAACACTGAGGCCGAGGCCCCCATCGACCAGTCTGACCGGCCGACATGGTACTCCTCCGTCTATGGCGGGCGCCCCATGACGGCTGCCGATGTTGGCCCGCAGTACTGGGTTGAGAACTTGACGGGCATGGTTCGGTTCGCCCCAGCTGTGGCAGCCGCGGCAAAAGCCAGCGGTCCCTTTGATCTGGCCATCGAGATTGGACCTCATCCCGCCCTCAAGGGACCCTGCTCGGACACGCTGGAAGAAGTATTCGGCAACCGTGTCCCCTACTCCGGCACACTGGCTCGAGGAAGCAACGACATCACGGAGCTGGCCGAGACCCTCGGCTTCATCTGGTCCCACCTGGGCCCGGGGTCAGTCAAGTTCGACGACTTTGAGGCAATTATCTCGGGTACTACGAATCCCGAAGAACGTCCCCGTTTTGTCCCGGATCTCCCCAAGTATCCGTTTGACCACTCGCGGCCGTCGTGGGCCCTGTCCCGCGTCTCGGCATGCTATTCGGCATCTGCTCTCGCGCCGCCGCACCCCCTCCTGGGCAAACGCCAGGCCGACCTGGAGACGGCGCGCGAGATTCGGTGGCGCAATGTCATCAAGCCGAAAGAGGTGTCATGGCTCAATGGCCACAGACTCCAAGACCAAACTGTATTCCCGGCCGCGGGCTTTGTGGCCATGGCGGTCGAGGCTGTCACGGTAATTGCTGCTGGCGCCGGGTCAACGGTTTCCCTGATCACCATCGAAGACCTTGTCATTGGTCGGGGTATCGCGTTCAACGACGACTCTTCTGGTATTGAGCTCCTGTTTGTGGTCACCATAGACGAGCAGGACGACGGGAGCGTACGGGCCAACTTCTCGTGCTCCTCCTGCCCCGCCCACGAATACGGCAAGCCCCTGATGGTCAACGCCCACGGAGTGGTGACGGCCGTGTTTGGGGAGCCCGACGCAAGCCAGCTCCCATTTGCCCCGAGGGAGGACTGGAACCTGAGCCACATTGAGGTGGACCGTTTCTACGACCAGTTCACCCGCCTCGGATACGGCTACGCCGCGCCTTTCCACGGGATGCGCTCCATCCAGCGCCGGACCGGCTACGCCATTGGTACCCTCGAGGACGAGTCCAGATCAGACTGGGAGGACCGTCAGCTCCTCGTCCACCCCGGCCTCCTCGACACGGCGTTTCAAGCCTCCTGCGCGGCCTTTAGCTGCCCCGGCGACGGTCGCCTGTGGGGTGTTTACGTCCCCGCGGCCGTCAAGCGCCTCACCATCAACCCGGTTTTTGGTTTCAAGAAGCAGTCACAGTCCAGCATTTTCCCCTGGGAAGCTGTCCTGACGAGCGCCCGGAACGCGCACACCACGGTCGACGTCAACCTGTTCTCGCAGGACGACGCCCACACCTTTGTCCAGATCGAGGGGCTTGAGCTCGTCCCGCTTACCCCGGGTCGGCCAGAGGATGACACGCCCCTGTTCTCAAGGTTCGAGTACAAGGTGGACCGACCCGACGGTGAGCTCGCGGCTGCGGCGGGAGACGAGGAACGTGTCTCCGCCCAGGACGCGGCAATCCGGCAACTTGGGCGCATGGTGGCTCAGATTGCTCACCGATACCCGCATGCGAATCTGCTCGAAATTGGTAAGATCCCTTTCTGTGGTGACAGCCCATGACATTAATGTGATACTAACCTGCTACTACTGAAAAGGCGCTGCAAAGGGCGGATCCACAAGCCACATCCTCGACGCCGCGGGTCCTGCTTTCTCGAGCTACACCTATACCGACGCGTCCCCTGAAGCCATCGAGGCCGCCCAGGACAGCTTCCGAGACTATTCGAGCCGCATGATCTTCCGTGCCTACAACATGGAGCAGCCGCCGGCATCGCAGGGCTTTACCGAGGGATACTACGACGTCGTCCTCGCCTCCAACGTCCTCCACGCCTCCACGCAGCCCGAAGAAGTCCTGGCAAACCTTCGTAGCCTGCTGAAACCTGGTGGCTATCTCCTTGCCCTGGAACCCACCAGCGAAGACAACGAGTCGACCTTGAGTCTGACGGAGTGGGATGATCTGCTGGTCAACTGTGGGTTCGGCGGAATCGACGCGGACACACCCACACCGGGCCCGTACACTGTGTTTGCTGCCCAGGCCGTGGACGAGCGCATCGAACTGCTCCGGTCCCCCCTGGCCAGTCTCCCAGACCTCGAGGCCCGTCACAGTGCACCACGGCTCGTCATCCTCGGCGGCCGGACCCTTCGGGTGCAGCGTGCCATCCGGGGTCTCAAGGGACTGTTGCAGACACGGTTCGCCGGCATTGACGTGATCGGCTCCGTTGATACTCTCGACGCAAACACTATCGTGCGCGGGAGCACTATCCTGTCCACCACAGAGCTGGATGAGCCCTTGTTCAAGACCATGACCCCCGCCAAGCTCGACGGTCTCAAGAACCTCTGGAGCCAAGCAGGCACAGTGCTGTGGGTGACCCGCCGAGCGCGGACCGAGGACCCTCTACTATTCATGAGCCACGGTCTCTGCCGCGTCGTGAAGTACGAGTACCCCAACCTGTCAATGAACATGCTCGACCTGGACGTGGTCGACACCCGCACTCCCGAGCTGGTCGCCGAGGAGCTCATCCGCGTCGAGACCCTCAAGCGGTGGGCGAAGCAAGTCACTCCGGGCAGCAACAACAACATTCTCTGGTCTGCCGAGCCCGAGGTGTGCATCGAGTCCGGCACCGGCCGCCGCCTCATCCCGCGCCTCTACAAATTCACCGACGCCAACGAGCGCTACAGCACCGCCCGCCACGCCGTCACCAAGCCCATCAACCCCCAACAAACCCCCCTCCTCCTCACCCCCGCCGACACCGGCAACTCTTTCACCCTCCACCGCCCATCCCCGCTCCGCTTGCCCCCACCCCTTCCATCCACCTCAACCCCCACAATCACCCTCCAAGTCTCCCACGCCCTCCTCCAATCCCTCAAGCTCCCCTGCAGCAGCCGCGTCTTCCTCTGCGCCGGCACCGACACATCCACTGGCGCCCCCGTACTCGCCCTGTCTCACACAGCCGAGTCCCGCGTTACCGTCCCCTCGAGCTGGACCATCCCCCTGTCTGACACACAGACAGACCTGGCTAAGGCTATTGCCGCTGTGGCGGCACACATCACCGCCTCGACTGTCCTCGCCCTGGCACAGCCCGGGAGCGCGGTGCTCGTGCATGAGCCGGATGAGGCGGTGGCGGTTGCGTTGGCGCGGTTGGCACCAGCGAAGAGGGTGAGGGTTGTCATCACCACTGCTGCTGCTGGTAACAAGAGTAAGGGTGGTGTCGCACGGCATCATGTCCACGCCAAACTCCCCTCGCGGCTGATCGAAAAGGTTCTCCCCGCCGGGCTGGCAGTGTTTGTGGACCTGTCGCAGGCGGCCGGGTCGGCGGCGGCGGGGAGGTTGGTGGCGAAGTGTTTGCCGGGGGTGTGTGCTAGATATGGAGTGGAGCAGGTGTATGGAGCGGAGGCGGAGATTCCGGAGTGGGTGGCGGCGGAGAAGGTTGGGGAGGTGTTGGAGGGTGCGTGGAAGGGTGTCAAGGAGAGTCTGGACTCGGTTGAGGCTCCTTCTGTCGTGTCTTTGACGGATGTCCCTGGTCAATCGGTGTTTAGATCGCCGCTTACGGTGGTCGATTGGTCGGCGACGGCTGAGGTGCCGGCGCAGGTCGAAGCTATCGACGAGGGCACCATCTTCAAGGCTGATCGCACGTACTGGCTGGTGGGCATGGCCGGTGACATGGGTCAGGGACTGTGCCGGTGGATGGTCGAACGCGGTGCCAGATACGTGGTGATGTCGAGTCGTCGGCCGCAACCGCTGCATCCCGGCTTTGTCGAGTGCCTCGCAGGTATGGGGGCCACGGTCCAAGTGCTGGCGGCCGATGTCACGAAGCTAGACTCGCTTTCTGCCTGCCACGACCAGATTCTGCAGACTATGCCCGCAGTCGCTGGCGTCGCTCTCGGAGCCATGATCCTCCAAGACTCGACATTCGACCGCCTCTCGTTCGACGTCTTGAACAAGGTCCTCGGGCCCAAGGTGGCCGGCTCGCGGAATCTCGATGCCCTCTTCTACAACACCCCGCTCGACTTCTTCGTCGTCTTCTCTTCACTCGTGGTGATCACTGGCAACAGCGGACAGAGCGCCTACATCGCGGCCAACATGTACGCGACGGCCGTAGCGTTGCAGCGGAAACGCCGCGGCCTAGCCGGCTCTGCCATCGCGCTCGGCTCCGTCATGGGCGTGGGCTTTGTTGAGCGCACCGAGAAGCTCACGAGCGAGTACTTTATCAAGCTGGGCACCAAGAACGTCTCGGAGCAGGACGTGCAACAGCATTTCGCCGAGGGCATCCGCGTCGGCCGCCCAGACTGCCTCGAGGCGGCCGAGATTGCTGCAGGCCTGGTTCCCATCTATGCGGATACCGACGCCAAGGCACAGTTCCGTGACGATGTCAAGTTTGGTCACTTTGTCATGCAGCGAGCTCAGGCTGATAACCAGTCGGGCAGACCCCGTGTTACCCTTCCGATCCGTGTCCAGCTGGCAGAGGTCAAGAGCCGGTCCGAGGCGACCGAGGTCATCAGAGGTGAGTACTACCAATATTATTCCGTTCTTGACAAAGGCTAACGTTGTACAAGAATCCTTCCTGTTCCGGCTGAAGCGCATCTTGATGATGGCACAGGACGATTCTGTCCACACCAACCTCTCGCTTGTCGAGCAAGGCATGGACTCGCTGATGGCGGTCGAAGTCCGCTCGTGGTTCCTCAACGAGATGGAGGTCGACATTCCCGTGCTCAAGATCCTCGGCGGCGGCAAGATCGACGACTTCCTCACCGAGGCCATCAACCGCATGCCGGCTTCCATCCTCGACCTGAGCAGTCTCCCCGAGAATGCAAATGGCCCGGTCGAGGTCCGCAAGCCAATCAAAAAAGTGCAGCCCCGGCCGGCTTCGCCGCAGCCACAGCCGACAGACGTTGAGGATCCTACGACCTCGGCGCCATCCTCGTCGTCTTCCGATTCAGGGGGCACATCGGTGCGGACGCCGGAAAGCAACTCGGGCGATGCGCTGAGCGAGGTTTCGGCTCCTAGTGATTCTGCCGACGCTGAAATCACGGAAGAAAAGCAGAAGCCTGCTCTGGCCTCCGGTGACGAACTGTCTGTCCCCATGTCGCACAGCCAAATGGGTTTCTGGTTCTTACAAGACTACCTCCAGGATCCAACCACTTTCAACATGACCGTCATGTTCAAACTCACCGGCCACATTGACGTCCCACGGCTCGAGAGGGCCGTTCAGACCCTGGGGCAACGCCACGAGGCACTGAGGACTAGGTACTTTTGGTCCGGGGAAGGGGACTCGAGGACCGCCATGCAGGGCATCCTCAAGAACGAGTCTCCCATCCGCCTCGTGCACAAGCGGCTCGCCGCCGAGTCCGACGCCAACGCAGAGCTGCAAGAGATGCACCGCCACGTGTGGGATCTCAGCTCGTGGGAGGCGGCCAAGATTCACCTGCTGACGGTGGACGACAACACGCACTTCCTACTTGCCGGCGGCCACCACATCTCGTTTGACGGCTACAGCTTCAGCGTCCTATTCGTCGACCTCGAAGCTGCCTATTCTGGCAAGCCACTGGCCCCTCTTGGCCCTGAGAACCAGTACCGGGCTTTTCCCCAGTGGCAGAAAGAGCTGTACGAGACGGGAGCACTAAATGAGGCACTCAACGAGTACCGCAACATCATCAACCCGACCTCCCCACCCATCACCCCTTTCCCATTTGCCAAGTCCCCCACGCGCCCGGTTGTCGACAGCTTTGTACACGTCGAAGCCAAGGCCACGCTCCAACCTGAAGTTGTGAACACCCTCCGGCAACTCGCCCGCAAAAACGGCGCAACCATGTTCCACCTCTACCTCGCCGCTCTCCAGGGCCTCGTCTTCCGCCTGCTCCCAGAGACAGACGACTTCTTCATCGGCATCGCGGACGCCAACCGCCTCGACCAGCGCTTCATGAGCAGCCTGGGGCTCTTTGTCAACCTGCTCCCCGTCCAATTCAAGCGCGGCGGCGAGGGCACCAAGTTCAGCGACCTCATCAAGGGCGCGCGCACCGCGGCCTACGGCGCGCTCGCGCGGTCCCAGGTGCCGTGGGGCGTGGTGCTCAACGAACTCAACATTCCGCGCGCCAGCACCCACTCGCCCGTCTTCCAGCTGTTTTTCGACTACCGCCAGGTGGTCCAGGAGCGGTCGTCGTTTGGCGGGTGCGGGATTAGTGATGAGAAGTGGCTGGATGCGAGAACGGGGTATGATCTCACGCTGGGTATTACGGATAACGCCAAGGGGGAGTCATGGCTCGCGCTCCGGTTGGCCGCGGACATGTATACCGAGGAGAGCGCGGCGCTCTTGATGCGTTCTTTTGTGAATGTTCTCGAGGCGTTTGTGGCCAATGTTGACTCCGAGGTTGCTGAGTTGCCGGCGTATGCCCCGGGTGATGTTGAGGCGGGTCTTGAGGCCGGTAAAGGTGAGTATTTGGGAACTGCGTAGGGATCCACAGAGACTGACAAAATACAGGACCGGAAATCACATCCGAGTGGCCTCTCACCCTCTCACACCGTATCGACGAGATCATCGAGACTCACGAATCCGCACCTGCCTTGAAAGACGGCCTCGGGAACACCCTGACGTACCGAGAGATGGCAGACCGCGTGAACGTCATCGCGGCCAGCCTCGTCGAGGCCGGAGCAGGCGAGGGTTCGCCCATCGGCGTCTTTCAGACCCCCTCCCCGGACTGGATCTGCTCCCTACTTGCCATCCTCCGCGTCGGCGCCACCTACATTCCCCTCGACCTCCGCAACTCCCTCGACCGCCTCGCCACCATCGCCCAGCTCGTCCAACCCACCATCCTCCTAACCGACACCACCACCTCCCCGCAAACCCCCGCCCTCAACTCCCCCACCACCACCGAAATCATCATCTCCAACCTCCCCACTGCTTCCCCCGTCCCTCCCACCCCTAACCTCGCCCTCCCCACCTCCACCGCCGTCATGCTCTTCACCTCGGGCACAACCGGCCAACCAAAGGGCGTCCTCCTCACCCACGCCAACCTCCTCACCCAACTCCAATCCCACTCTTCCACCAACCCCCCGGAATTCTTCACCACCGTCCTCCAACAATCCACCTACAGCTTCGACATGTCCCTCGACCAGACCTTCTCCGCCCTCGCCCACGGCGGCTGCCTCGTCATCGTCCCTGCTGCGCAGCGCGGCGATCCAGCTGCTATCACGGCGCTGATGGCTGAGCATAGTGTGACGTACACTTTGGCTACGCCGTCGGAGTATGACACCTGGCTGCGGTATGCGCCGCAAGAGAATCTGGAGGCGTGCAAGGGAAGTTGGAAGGTTGCGTTTGCGGGCGGGGAGAGGTTGGAGAGGGGAGTGGTGGAGGGGTTGCAAGGGGAGGGGGTGAGGGTGGTGAATGTTTATGGGCCGACGGAGGTGACTGTGGCGGTTACGAGGGGGGTTGTGGAGGAGGGAGTGGTGGAGTTTCCTGTTCCCGCGGGGCGGGTGTTGCCGGGGTATAGGGTGGCGGTTGTGGATGGAGGGCTGAGGCCGGTGCCGGTGGGTGTGAAGGGGGAAATTTGTGTTGGTGGAGGGGGGGTTGCGAAGGGGTATTTGGATGCGGCCGGGGTGTCGCAGGAGGCGTTTGTTGAGGGGGGGAGGATTCATGAGTCGTTGGATGGGAGTGGCACGTGGTACCGCACGGGGGATCTTGGGTTTGTCCGGGAAGACGGTGCGGTCTTTGTGGCTGGCCGTATTGCCGGGGACAGCCAGGTCAAGCTACGCGGGTTCCGGGTTGAGATGCAGGAGGTTGAGGCTGCGCTGTTGGCGGCCGCCGATGGCGTGCTCTCGCATGCTGTGGTTACGCTCCGCGGGTCTGGCGAGGACCGCTTCCTGGCCGCGCATGTCGTGTTTGCGCAGGACGTCGCGGAAGATCGCCGCCAAGAGGTCCTCCGCCACCTCGAATCGCCGCTCCCGCTACCGTCTTATATGCAGCTGGCGGTCGTCGTCCCCATCGACAACATTCCCCTGACAAGGCATCTCAAGGTTGACCGCGGCGCGGTCCAGGCCATGGCCCTGCCGGACAAAGAGCCGGGCACCGTCACGGACCCCACAGGTTCGACAGTCGAGACGAAGCTTGCCGAGCTGTGGAGGAGGGTCGTCCCGCACATCATGCAGGCACCGCTCACACCCGAGACCAACTTTTTCGATGTGGGCGGCACGTCGCTTCTCCTCGTGAGGCTCCAGGCGCTTATCAAGGCCGAGTTTGGCTCGGCGCCTCGTCTGGCGAAGATGATCAACGGCAGCACGCTCGGTGGCATGACGAAGCTCGTTGAGTCCTGCGCCGAGCTGCCCTCTCTCATCAACTGGGAGGCCGAGACGGCCGTCCCCGAGTCGCTGAGCCAGCTCAGCAGGGAACTTCAAGACAACACCCAGACAACCACAGAGGGCCCCGTTAAGATCGTTCTGTCCGGCGCAACCGGCTATCTCGGGCGCCACCTCCTAACTCGCCTCATCAACGACCCAGCAGTCGGCACAGTCTGCTGCCTCGTCCGCAACACCTCCACCATCCCCGAAGAAATCGCCAACAACCCCAAAATCCAACTCATCCAAACCGACCTCTCCCAGCCCCTCCCCTCCACCGACCTCACCACCATCGCCGAATGGGCCACCGCCATAGTCCACTGCGCCGCCGACCGCTCCTTCTTCGACAACTACACCACTCTGCGCGCCACAAACGTCAACAGCGTCAAGGAGCTCGCCCGCGTGGCCCTCCTTGCCGGCGGGGCGCCGCTACACTTTGTCTCATCCGGCGCCGTGGCCGAGTACACCGCCACGACCCCGCCGACCGACGGTACCGATGGCTACGTCGCGAGCAAGTGGGCCGCTGAGACGTTCCTGCGCAAGGCGGCGACCCTGAGGGTCAAGGCGTATCTGCACCGGCCGCTGGCCCTGTCTGATATCAGTGAAGAAGACTCTGCAGCCGTCGGGGCAGCCCTGGATGAGCTGGTAAACCTCACCCGGGAGATTGGCTCGCGCCCGGATTTCTCGGCTATCAGCGGTCATGTGGACGTGGCGCCTGTCGAGAGGATCGTTGAGAATATGGCGGCGAGCATCGTTGCTAGCTACACTGAGAAGGACGGAGCAGAAGACGTGGAGGTTGTGAAGCACGCGGCCCAACTGCGGCTGCCGGTTGAGGAGTTTTTGCGACTTGTGGAGGAGGATGAGGCACTCAGGGATTTGCCGACGATTGATCCGTTGGTGTGGTTTGGTGAAGCTAAGAAGGCTGGGTTTGGGCAGTTCATGAATGCGCAGCGGTTGGTTATTCGCTCGGGGGAGGGAGAGCTCGTTACAAGGCGATGACTCTTTGTTTTCCTTTCCTTTTCTTTTTTTCTTTTCTTTTTTTCGCCTTTTTTGTTGTTCATTCAGGGAAAGATGGAATATTATGAGGAGCACTAGAATAGACCTAGAGTAAATATGTGGTTTCCTAGATACCTAATTATCCGACTCATGGCTCTGTGCCACGAAGCTTAGATTTTCCTCGTGTTAGTTTGAATATGGTCCCTCATGACGCATTGTGTCCTTGATCAAGTCTAAGTAGTGGGCGGGAAAAGCAATGACTGAGCAGCGGGTGAAGGGGGGTCCATGGGGGTGATGTTGGCTGGAGCTCGGTACATGTAGTGTTGTGAACACGGAAAGTTTGAGGGAATCTTCCGTTGGTTCAAAGGGGCTTCAATTGAAACCATACCACAGCTAGCAATACCTTGGTACTTTAACTACTTAATTACACAAGTGCTCTTGCCTCAGCTTTTTCTTTTCTTTTCCCCTTTTCGGTTTTGCCACGCCGTGATACAGTATACATACTACTTTGGCGGAATGCCTTGCCATTTGCCCAACCACGGCTGTCAGCCCTGCTGGCGTGGCCTGCTCAGGGGCCGGTCCCGGCCAGCTGCGCCGAGTTTCCAATGGTCCAACCGCCAACCGGAGGAACCCACAAAACCGTTGGGCCAGGCAGGAACTTGTGCGAAGCTGCTCCCGTCATTGAATAAAAGCTCACATGTGCATTCATCACTGACCCTCCTTTGTTTCTGAACAACAAACCCAGTCCGCTTTTGTTTGCAAACATTGCTACAAGCGGCTATTACAAACTTATAAGTTTCGCTACACGTCCATCTACTAGTATTGGGCCGCCCAAGTCCCCTCTCTTATCGAATCCACGACCAACGCAATCGCCGCATCTCAGCGTCCAGACCTTCCAATTTCAGCTCCTTCCTCGCAGATCAACAACTCAAATTCCAACCATGTCGCAACCCTCCCAGCAATCAACCCCCAACACCAACCCGAACCCTCTCCCCGCGCAGCCCTCCCTCCTCAACCCCTCCCTCCCAACCGCCCTCTCCGCCCTCCGCCAAACCATCCTCCCCCCACCAACCACCCCCCTCCCGCCCCCTCCAACCCAAACCCCAACCCTCACCCTCCCCCGCAACACCACCTCCGTCCCTGGTCAAAACAAAACCACCAACGTCCTCGCCCTCATCCCCACCGCCAACGCCGCCAAATCCGCCCTCCTCCGCGAACACCTCACCCACACCAAACCCGCCCACGTCACACTCCACTTTGCCACCGTCCCTGTCGAGTCAGGGGTTGGTGAGCAGCCGTATGGCTTGGACACGGGGGTGCGCGGGGGGTATAACAGGGTTGTGAATGCCGTGGCACAGGTGCTAGAGCAAAAGGATGGGTTGAAAGGGTTGGGGTTGGAGGGGGTGGAATTGGGGGGTGTGGTGGTTGGGGCGGTGGAGAATTTTATTGAGCGGCCTACTACTGGGGAGGGCAAGCCGGTGGATTATGGGTTTGTGGTATTTGCGCGGGTTGGGGTTGATGATGGGAAGGGGCAGTGGGAGTGGCGGACGGGGGTGTCGACGGGGGTGACGCTGCCGGTGGAATACTGGAAGGAGGCGGAGGGGTATGGGTTTGACGATGGGGAGAGGAGGTTTGGGAAGGTGACGGTGGGGGAGGTGCTCGCGGCGAATGTGCCGGGTTTGGATAAGGCGGATTGGCATTTGCCGTTGGCGGGGCGGTCGCGGTATGAGTTGTTGAGGGAGGCGATGGCGGGGGTGGAGGTGCCGTGGCCTGTGGAGGATGGGGAGGCAAAGTGAGTCTGCCAGGTGGAATAAGTTGGGCGTTGCATTTGTGTCGTTATGTTATATGCGCAGGCTAGACAGTTGAGGAGATAGAGATTCATTACACAGGACCGCATCCTTCATACAGCGTAAAATTCGTCATGATCATATCCAACTCTTGCTCCCTCATGTCACGTATGAAGCCACCATTTCAACCTGACTACCTACGCCGGTTCGGGTTTGCTCCGAGTCTGCTTCGCCGACTGTCTCTTTGCCCACCACGCCTTGGCCATTTTCCACGGCGCCTCCAAGGCAGCAACAATTGCGTCTTGGTTGGCCAGCCAGTACTGCCAGAGCACCACGATGATGATGGTAGCCGGGACGGTCGTGACCCAGTAAATCCACAACTTGTCCGATACCATCCAGCTTCCGTCGTCGTCGTTCATGTTGAAGAAGGTCGTGCTGAAGAGAGCCTGGTGCGGATTAGACAAAGTGGCAGGAAGGGCAGTGTGGCAAGACATACTGAGATGAAGGTGGCCGGGAGGAAGACCATGGTCAGCAGCGCAATCGATTTCATGACGCTGTTGTCTTGTCGTGCCATGTTGTTGAAGGCCTGGGGGTGTCAGTCTAGGCCGTTGAACAAGAAGAATTATAGGTAATTGCGCACCAGATTAACCTCGCTCACGAGCCGTTCCTGGTTAGAATCAGACCGGAGTTTCAAATTCCTGAGCAGTGATATCTGGAACTGCGCATAGTCCTTGGCCTGCTCCCGGTACGTCTCGCCCAGATCCTCGGGCAGCCGCTGGTGGACCGCGATGCGGGCCTGCTGCAGCTCGGTCAGGGTGTCGGCAGAGGCTTCGAGAATTTCGGCCGTGTGGACCGCGTGGCGCGAGATCTCATGCATCGGGCCAAAGGCTGCTCCGGCGCGCATCCGTGACTATGGCACGAGCAGGAGCGTAAGTATGTGAATGGTAATGCCCGGGCTAGAGACTCAGGCGCTCACCTTTTCAATCAGGCGGACGGGATCTCGTATTCTCCAGACTGAAACGTCGTAGTAGACAACCATCTGGTCGATCAGGCCGGCGTGCATGGCAAAGGGATCACGGAAATCGAGCCGTTGGGTTTGCTTTTGAAGCGAGTTGCGGAGCTCGGTAGGAAAGTCGGGCGGAGTGTCGACACAGAGAACCTGGCTGGTGTTTGGGCAGTCCCAGCGCGTAAAGAAGGACATCTCAAACCACTTGTAGTCTTTCTTCCCCGTCGCATACTCGGGGCCATCGTCGTGGCATTCCCCGGCTTTGCGGATCATTTTGACCAGGCAGCGGAACCAGGTGGCTGGTGTTGTCAGGGGCCCGGCCATCGATTAGAGGGACTCGGGAGAAAAATGAAATGCTTACTGTAACTCATGACACGCTTGACGTCGCTCTTATCATCGTAGCTCGCCTTGCTCCCAAAGTAGCCGTTGAGTTCAAAGCATGTCCGGCTGCCCACGAACTCGGGCACGTTGAAGTGGGCGAGAAGTCTCTCGCGGCGTCCGTCCGCCGGTGGATAATTTGGTACATCGAGAAAGCTGGCAAGAGTTAAATGATGGTGCGGAGGAAATTCATGAGGACAGACAAAATCTACATGTAGCACTGTTTGGGTAAATCGGCCAACTGGATGGATTTGTCAGTCGCTGCTTGTGTCTCGCCTAGCCTGGCTAAGTTGACTTACACTGTTTGGGTTGAAGGGTTTCTTGCTGATGAGCCACTCGTTCCCCTTTGTAGCTGTTTTATGGTCAGTTTGCTCATCAAAGAGCGTCTTGGGTACCAGCGAGAGAGGCACCCACAAGGCTCGAGGATGGTCATCTCTGGACTAGAGGGCGCCATCGTACCGACCTAGTGGCACGCTGCAAATGGCCTTATGGAAGATGAACTGCTATCACTGTAGTTTGTCAGGCGGTTGAAAGTTCAAATCGTGAACTCGCTTGAGGTGAGAACATGGGGCTTCGCGGCTGCAACCCTGGTATTTGACGACCCCTTAGCGCTGGAATATCTCGCTGCCTGACACAAGGTCCCAGCGTGCAGGGCCGCAGCATGTTGCAGCGGGCCGCAGGAGAACCAGCCACCTGGTTGGGTGCTTCCTTTGTTGATTGGCCTGACCCTGGTCTCCGTCTCCGTTCCGCTTCCCCCTTCGCGGCTAAACGATTGATTTTGACGAGTAATTTTGTCAGGGCTGAAATGTTCTTTCTTCCTCGTGAGAAGTGACTACCTCGGTCTCGGTAATTGGACCTATGGAACTGCGCCCGATTTTGAAATGCTGAATCTATAGAAAGTTCACCAAGGAGTTCTCTCAGCCAGGGTATCATATTGGTTGTCTAGAGGGTATGTACAGGGTCAACAAACCCAACTCTCTGCTCTCCATCATCCTTACACCGTTCCATCGCATCCTCCACATCTCCCTCTTTGTACCTTCGGAATTGGACTGGTGGCCATCTCTTGTATGGCTCGAACAGCGGATAACTCCACCCCGATGTAGCCCCCTGATAACTCGGCGGTGGTGTAACAAGGTGGTATCTCCTTTGGAAAGTAAGAAGCCTCAGAGGCGGGCGACTGGGGCTTGCTCGCCGCCGCCAAGGCTCGCCGGGCCCTCCACCATAGGAAGAAGCCTAGCGCCGCAAGCAACACTAGCACGGGTATCACGACGGCGATGGCGACCGTGGCCGCCATGCTGAGGCCATCGCTGCGAGCGGCGAATGGCCCCGATGCCGTCTCGGCTGCCTCGCTGTGGGAGGTAGATTGAGGAGTGGTTGGTGCTGTTGGTGTCGCCATCCCGGGGGCTATCCGTTCGGTAAAGTCCGGCGCTGTCGTGCTCAGAGTACTCGTACTGCTGCTTGTCGCCGTTGGCAAGTCCGTTGACTGGTAGAGCATGCGGACACCATAGGCGTTGAGACCCCCCGGGGGTGTTATTGTCGTGATTTCCGTCCCTGTTGGTCCGAGGCTTGACTGGGTGAAGGCGACAACACCTCCACTCATGGGAGCTACCCATGTGCAGAACAAGCTTTTCCACCTCGTCCCTAGCGTTTCCGGGCTTTTGTGACATGAGAGTGATGTGTCGCCGCCGTAAACCGGACAGCACGTCACTGTGGTAATGGTGCTGACTCCCCTGGAATCAGAGCAAGCGCTCCAGTAGCCGCTCGGGCAAGCGATGCCTGGCGAGAAGTATGTGTTTTTGTCGGTAGCGAAGCCAGATGGTAAACATGAAGGTTGATCATCGACCATGTAAACTGTTCGCGGCCTGGGTTTGTAGATGCCGTCGCATCCTTCTGGCCTTGTGAAGGTTGTTGTAAGTGGGATGGCCGGAAATGATGTGATGGTTGCTGCGAGGGACATTGTGATGATATCTCTGAATAATCACCGTCCCAGGGCAGAGGGATGTGTGGGAGCGATGGTGTGGGAGCGATGGTGATGGCGTAGAATTCGGAGCAGACGAGAAGTCATCAAACACATTCCTGTGGCAAAGAGGAGAGGTTCTCTTCGAATCTAGGGTTAATCCTACATGATAAATTTGGAACGATGGTCCTGGTGTTGCAGCGGCGCGGATGCCAAGAACCCAAAGGTCCCTCAACTTGAGACGAGATGTTGCTGTGCCTTGCGGCTGCACGCGGCACAGCGTGCTGGTTTCAAGAGCAAGCCATGCCCAAGTCCGCACATCCTCGGAAGAGAGTCACGGCCAGTGACCTTGGGTAATGGCATGGATGGATCAAGGCAATCTTGTGGTCCGCATCAGAAGCTCAGAAAGACCTTGAACCATGGTTGCCGCTGGTTCGATTCCAGGTCAATTGCGACTGCGTCCACTCAATAACCCGGGGTCCCCGGGGTAACATAAAAAGACGGCCAAGCGTGCTGCTGAAAAGCGTGGAGCCACTTCAGCCGTCATTGCGCTCCTGGAAGGAAAAGTTGTGCTGCACCTCACCTCAGAGATGCAGAACTTTGGCGGCGCGGGTCTCAGCTCAATTGGTGCCTGCTGTGCTGTGTTGCTGCTTGGCGGGGAGGGCTGAAGCGCGAGGTGGGGCCTAAGCAAAGGTCCAGTCGGGTGGGGCCACGCGATTCGCGGCACGGGTCATCTTTCAACCGTTGTGCCCGCACACGCACGGCAGCCCTGGTCGGAAATCTGCAAATCGGCGAAAAACCTCGAAGAGGGACATCGACAGCGCACGACCATCCAACCTCACGACATCGCGACCGGATCCAGCCGTCAAAATGGTGAACGTACCCAAGACCCGGAAGACCTTCTGCAAGGGCCGCGACTGCGGCAAACACACCCTGCACAAGGTCACCCAGTACAAGGCTGGCAAGGCCTCGTCGTTCGCTCAGGGAAAGCGCCGTTATGACCGCAAGCAGTCCGGTTATGGTGGTCAGACCAAGCCCGTCTTCCACAAGAAGGCCAAGACCACCAAGAAGGTCGTGCTTCGTCTTGTGAGAATAAACCGTCGCCGAAATTTGGGTGGGGGAAGTCGCTAAACCAGGTGGACAGGAATGCTCGTCCTGCAAGACCAAGAAGCAGCTCCCGCTGAAGCGCTGCAAGCACTTCGAGCTTGGGTGAGTTTTCCTTGATGCCCCCGTGTGATTTTCTTGCGAGAGGGACCGCCGAACCGAACCGAAACCGCAACTCCGATCCCGACTCCTTCCAACCACGGCACACCGACAGAGAATGGGACCACACGACCGTTTCTATACCAGCGACGACGGGGAATTTAGAGGGAGAAGGCGGTATTGTGGGTTCTGTTATTCGACTGAAGCTAGGGGTTGGAGATGCTGCAACAAGAGGTGGGCTGGTGGTCTGTGGGATCCATCCTGCTGGATCTGTGGTGCGATGGCATGTGGGAGGAAACCCTGCGTGTTGGCCTCGCAGCCCACGGGCCCCAGCTCATGTTGTCCCCGTCTCCAGACCGGAAGGATGGCTCGGCATGACTCCACCTATCTCTTGCATGGCTCGACTCGAGGACGAGGCCCACGACCGCAGTTTCACAGCACGACCTATCACCAGATGGACTTCCGGCGGTCCCTCCTGAGCTTGTACAGCGTTTTGACGAACCGGTTCTAACACTCGGAAACAGTGGTGACAAGAAGACCAAGGGCGCTGCCCTCGTGTTCTAAGCGCGTTGCGGTCGGTGGCGAAGAAATGAGGATACGGCTCTGGTTTTTCGGAAACTGGCCTTGCATGGCTCTGCCCGATGTGGTGGGAATCCAGAAAGCGATTTCGATCTTGACATGGGAAAATCGGGCATAGAGGAACATGTACATGGGCATGGGTGGTTCGGGCGCGGAACAACAAGCACAATACCATCCTTGGGGCGTTTCGTCTGCGCTTTTATTCACGAATAATGCTTTTGGTCCCCATGCGACACCCGCCCGCAAGCGCTTGGTGTCTTGGCAGGCGTCTTGTGGTTAATGTCATGCAGACTTATTTCTGCTACGGTGTATATGCCGGGGTCTTTGCTAAGGATGTGTTGGAACGCAGTTGCGACATCGTCGGCTCAGGCGACACCAACCCCGTATCTGTTGAGGCCGACTCGTGCTTTGCTAATGTTATCCGATGGTGGTACAGCATCCGACAGCTGAACAGCAGGCAACGTTCGACGACCAGCGGCTTCGAACCCAGCCACTCAATGTTGACTCCTGAATGACAAGCTTTCAGAACGTCATCGTCGAGTTTGCACACATGACAGAGTGGCGTTTAGGCACTCGCGGATCACAGTGGTGGCTTACTTGTAAAGCATCGACACGATTCGGCAGTTGCCGGATGTTACTGGTTTTCGTCCTGGGTGACTGGCGCTGTTGCGTGCTGTGTTACGCTAAGTCGCCGCCACCATGGTTAGCTCATCAGCCGTCGCCAATCCCGATGCGACAAAGCTTGTCCCGGGATCATGGTTTAGGTTTCCAAGCGTTGGCAGCCCAGCCGCAGCCACCGCCATCACCAATAGATCGCGGCTGCTAAGAGGTCGGAATAATGATGTGGGCACAACACACCTCAGCCGCACTGCACATATTCGGCTCCGAAAGACTCAACTAACGGTCAGGCAGCCCACATGCGCCCAATATGAGGGCCTCTCAGCCCAGGACTGCTGTAGGTCTAGACTCTAATAGATTTCGAGACCCTCCGGGGAGCTTTGGAAGAAGCATTTCAAGGACACCGCGGCACCAACCCGACGAGATCTGATGAGAAAGGGGCAGCCAAAAATTACCTAACCTACAACGTGGACCACCAAACATATACGTCGGACATTCCTGATCCACGCCCTTTATCCCCGACGACAGGGTAGCCTCCCGAGACATGCAGCAACCCTTTCCCCATCCTCAAGACGCCCGAGCCACATACGAGTACACCATCCAGGCTACGGAAGATCGCCATGAGGAGGAGGAGCTAGGCGCGGATGCCGCGCGAGGGCAGACAGCCCCTGTGTGGCGGGGGGATGGCACGCCAAATTACAAGCCAACACCGCTGCGATGGCCTTTTATCAGTGTTGTCATAGCGCTACTGATGATAGCCATCGTCTTGGTTGTCGTCGCCGAGAAACATATGCCAGACTCGGACAACAATGTCACGATCTTGGGGATCCATCCAAACGCATCACAGCCTGTCCGGCTCCGCGTTCGCGACGACTTGGACAACTCGTCTGCGCCAACGACTGTTGTGATGGCCACAACCGAAGCGCAAATCCCGGAAACCAGTTTGACTTTGAGCGAAGCAGGAACAACGCTGGCTCCTGATCTTCCCCCAACCTCATCAGATCCCCTGCCATCGATGCCGTCGTCGTTTTCGGATACTATCACAACATCCTTAAATGAAGAAGGGACAATACTGGTCCAGAGTCTTCCCTCAACCTCAACAGAACCACCGCCATCGACACCGCCGCCATCCTCGGATACCATCACAACATCCTCGCCCTCTCCCATCTCGGTCTCAACGCCCGACCAAGAAACAACATCCTCCGTCCCGTCCTCCCCCATTTCGGTATCGAGTCCCAACCAAGAAATGACATCGTCCATTCCCCCCTCACCATCTGCGAGCGATACCGGTTCCAACGTCCCGGATATCGCTACACAATCCACAACGGTCTTGGTTTCCCCTTCACAAATCATCAGCAGCACCGGCCTCAACATCCCGAACGTGGCCACGGACAGCACCACACTCCCTCTCCCCTCTTCACGGACCATGATCAGCATTCTTGACATCCCCAGCACTGTTTCTGAAACTGCAACACGTTCAGTCCCCTCTTCAAGAACCATAATCAGCATTCTTGATGTCCCCAACATTGCTTCAGAAACTGCAACACTTTCAGTCCCCCTTTCAAAAACCTTGTCCAGTGCCGTTCCGCCGGTCTCTAGCAGTTCAACCGCCAGTCTCCCGAGCGGTGCCAAACTGATTCCAGTTTCTGTTTCCGTTTCCACCTTTACCACTAACATCACTGCCCCCCCGTCGACCGTCACCTACACCTCGGAATTTACCACAACCACAACGGTTCCCTTTACGTCCCTGTCTAGTTATTCGACGACTTTCGTGACCAGCTATACCAGCATCGGACCGACAACGTTTGAAACAATTTGGTCGTCTGATGGAAGTCAAGGCACCACGCCCGTGTCCACTGCGACCCAATCCCAGGTCCTTGGTACCACCGTGGCTACGGGCGTGACCACCACAGTTGCGGGTGTTTCGACAATCACCTCCGTCGGAACGGTCACGCGAACGAGCACCATCACCGGCGTCGTCATCCCCAGTGTGGGTGAGGTCACCATCACCTACTACAATACCGTCTACCCGCCAAATGAACAGCCCGTGACGCGGCCCCCTGACCCCGTGACGGCGACTAGAGTCCAGGTCATTGACGGCACCACTGTGGCGGTTGTGCAGACCCAAGCGCCAGTTATTCTGGTTGTCCCCTCGAACGAGGTCAAGACCCAAGTGATCAAACAGGACGTCAGCACGGGGGTGGCCCGGATCGGAGGGTCAGTCGTGACCAACGTTGTGGTTATCACGCCGTCTCCCGGAGTCCCCGTCGATGTAGCTACCACTGTTGGCGGCAAACCGGTGACGGTTGTCAACACTCCGGATCCGGTAACTGTGGTGAGGTTGGTCGATGGCACCCAGCGTACCATAGTTGAGAACCCTCCTCCACAGACGGTCATTTCTATGGAAGGGGGCGTTGTGACCACGATTAATACCGTTCTAGCGCCATTGCAGGTTGGGCAACCTGTTACATACACTCTTGTCAACAATGAGGGCGGCACGCCGGTCACCCAAGTTGTTGTCACCACACCCGCCGGGCCTCCATATGAACCCATCTCGTACACTGTCGTAAGAGAGTCGGGAGGGACTTTTGTCAAGGAAGTCGTTGTCACCACACCCACGGGGCCCCCTGGCCAGCCCATCACTTTTACAGCTGTTGATCTCGCTGGAGGGACGCCAGTCACGCAGGTTATCGTCACAACTCCAACCGGAGCCCCGTTTCAGCCTGTTGCTTTCACCATCACCACCAACGTTGGCGGCACACCGACCGTCGTCACGGTAACGCCAGACCCTACAACGATTGTAGAAACCATTGACGGCACGCCCGTCACCCGCGTCACCACTCCGCCGGTGACCAGTTTTACGACGACCGTGGGAGGCACACTGACGACCCAGACGTTGGCGACGACGCCCACAGGCACGGAACCCATTACCCTCACCTTCGTGTCTACATCAGGAGGCACACTCAGCACTTTTACGACGACCATACCGCCAACCACTCGAGTAACAACGATATCAGGGACCCTAAGGACCATCACGTCGACCCCCTCAGCGAGCACAAGCTTCTCCACGCGGCGGCCGTCAACCAGAACCTTTACCACCACCTCCAGCCCGACCAGCTCAGCCACCTCGGACGAAAGCCCAGCCCCCTCAATCATCGGATCAACAAAAGTGTATCGATGGACCGAGGCCGATATCTTCGTCGGCACCTTCCTACCTGCACTCCTCGGCGTTGCGCTGGTCATCCCCCTGCGCATCATCGACCTCAATGCAAAGCTCTACCAGCCCTTCCAAACACTCGCCAAACCCGGGGGCGGTTCTGGGGCCAACACACTCCTGTTGCAGTACACTGGCCTGATGGGCTTCATTAGACCTGTGATGACGCTGTTTGAGGGCCATCCCGTCCCGTTCCTAACCACCTTGATTGTCGGGTGCGCCTCGTTCACAGTGCCGCTGGCCACGGAGGCGATCGGTCTGAAGCTGCATGGCGAGTGTTATCTGAATACGGCCAGTGCCGGGTGTGCGCCTGCTCTTGGTGTCAGTCCCGGGCCGGCACACGCGCTGGTGGGGTTGCTGGGCGCTGTTATCGTCATGTTGTTTATCGTTCTCTTTTGTATGAGCAGATGGGTGACCGGGGTGTACGCCAACCCGTGGAGCATTGCTGGTATTGCGGCCCTAGCAGGCAACCCCCAGATTCGCATCCACCAGAACAGCGAGGCGGCGATGCGGCGGGCGGTCGCTAGCAAGCAGTATGGGCTGGGATGGTTTTGGAATCCGGCTGGAAGAGAAGACTACGGCATCGTCCTCCTGGACGAAGCAGGGCGGGGCCTGCAAGACAACCACCGTGAGGGCGAGGGCGAGGGCGATGGCGAGGGCAGTGAATCAGACATCCTCGACACCCAGGCGGCGATAGCCAAGGGCCGCGCCCTACTAGGAAACCACCTCCCCTTTGTGACGCTGCGCTACCCCTGGCGCATCACCTTCGCCCTCTTCCAGCTCGCCCTCCTCATCTTCATCATCTACTATCACGTCTATTACCACGGCGACATCCGCGACAACGGCCGCCTCTGGCTCTTCCTCAACGCCAACACTTTCGGCGTACGCTTCGTCTCAGCAGTGATCGGCGTCATCATAGCCTTTGCCTGGCAATCCTTCTTCCTCAGTACGTCCCCCTTCCATCCCCCCAAACCCCTTTACTAACCACCTCCCCCACAGGCGTCAGCACCATAACCCCCTACCACCACCTCTCCCTCTCCCCGTACGACCCCTACCAACAACAACAACAACAACAACAACAACAACAACAACGACAACAACACCCCCCCGTCCCTCGCCCGCACACCAACCCCTTCTCGGCGCTCTTCTCCCACCCGCACACTCCCTTCCCCACCGCCGTCGCCGTGGCCGCCATCCTAGCCGATTTCCTCCCCGTCTTACTCGCCAACATCCCGTTCAACCTCACCCAGACCGCCACCGCCGCGACAGTCTGTGCCGTGCTAAGCTGTATATTTTTGGGGTTCATGGTGGGTGTGTTGGGATGGTCAATGGTCGTGGGGAGGAGGTACCCCCCAATGCCGGTCGATCCGAGGTGTGTGGCGGGCGCGGTGTGGTACGTGACGAGGTGGGGGGTGGTGCCGATGGGGAGGGATCATTTTTAAGGCTGGGGGGGTTGGATGGGGGGGAGAGGGGAGGAACGCAGATAGTTGACGTATTGTAATGATATTAGATGATTGATGACAGCGCGTTCGCGAATAGTTGGGGGGAGGAACGTGAGGGAGAGGAGGTGAGGGAGAGGAGGTGAGGGAGAGAAGGTGAGGGAGAGGAGGTGAGGGAGAGGAGGTGAGGGAGAGGAGGTGAGGGAGAGGGGTTGAGGGAGGAGGTGAGGGAGAGGTGGTTTACTGTGTGTTTGGGGAGCGCAGAGTAGCTGACGTTGGGGATGGATTGTAATGGACAGGGCAGTGGTTGGTGAACAGGGGAAGGGCGTGAGGGTGAAAGGGCAGATAGTGGTGGAGAAGTGCGGTTGGCCGGGCTCCAGGGGTTGGTATTTGAAAGGATGGGCGTCTGATCTGACATTCAGCATCTGATCTGGCATCGGATGATGGGTTTGTTCAACTCGTGATTTGTGTTGGATTGTTGGTCTAGTTTCCTTTCCTTGGCCGGGTTGTTGTGTGTTGCATTATGACGGATGATGGCTGGAGCTTTGGATGATGATAAATGGATTTCCCATGTTTAGAATGGACCTAGAATTGGCGCAACCGGCACACAAGTTGAAGGGAATGTATTCTTTCAGGTGGGATACATTAGAATTATCATGGTCTGGTCCATATCCTGTAAGTCGATGAGAATCCTTCGGCCTGGAGCCGAGTCAATTACAATGTTTTGTCTTCAAGTTGCACCTGAGTTTACTGGTTGAGACTCGGAAAAAAGATCCGTGGCCTTCCTTGGCTGTGCGGCTGTGAAACAATCTAAACTTGATCACTCCTCTTGAGCCTCCCCCGATAGCTGCCGGCATGCGGCGGGGGATGGCTTTGCCACACCCTTGTCAGCAGGGAGGAGCCGTGCAGGCACTGTGCCTTTCTCTCGCCCAGTAAATTTTTTTGGTGCCTGGTGAGATTCTGGATTAGGAAAATTGGGTTACACTCGTCTGGTGTGGCTGACCATCCTGCAAACATGGGACAAGCTGACTGCGATGCTTGCCTTATAGGTGATGTGAGTTTCTATCAAGGATGCTGGTCCGGAATTGTTTTCTCAACAAGGTCTCACCAGTCCTTCGAGCAGCCGGTTCCCGAGTCCTGTGTTTCACTGCATTCTCAAACAACACAGGCCGAGACCTGCACCATGTGGAACGGCCCGAGGACAAACCAACAGGACGGGGCAAACCTCCCCATACCCAGTGACCGCAATCAGGGTGGCACCCTCGAGGTCTATCAATGCCAACACCAGCTCAACGGCCCGCATCCATGGCGATACCGAATGTCCGATGATAACGACCCAGAGAAGCCAGAATGTTTTCAACACGCACCGCCACCTCCCGAACGAAAGATCTTCAACATCAGCCTCCCTATCTTCATTCTCTCCTGCGCCCTTCTCGTCGTAACATCAGCCTTGATCATATCAGCCGGCCTCCTCGCAAACAAAATCACCAATGTCGAAAAGACCATCCCATCACCCTCATCCAACCCCGGCGCGATCACAGAAACCAACTCAACCTCTACTACCTCCTCCACCAACCCCCTCTTAACCACCACAACCATAGCCCTCCCCGTCAGCGTCGCAGGCTGGACCTACGTCGGCTGTGTATACGACAACCAGGCCCCGAACCGCCTCCTCACAGCGCTCGTGCCCAACGCCAACACGGGCAACATGAGCAACGCCTACTGCGCCAAGATCTGCACGGCACGCACCCCGCAGGCGCGACACTTTGGCACACAGATCGGCTCCGAGTGTTACTGCGGCACCGTCGCGTCGCCCGTTGACAACAACCTGCGGCGGGCGCCCGAGTACATGTGTAATCGGCAGTGCACGGGGCAGAAGGATGGGCATGAGGACTGTGGGGGGAATTGGGTGTTGAGTTTGTGGGAGCGGAATGGGGAGGAGGAGGGGTGATTTCGAATGAGGGCTGGTTAGGCGTGAAACGGGTGGTTTTAGGGTAGGAGGTTACCCTTGTTGCATTGCGTGGAGTTGGGGATTTGGTGTTAAACAGTTGAGGGACTGAGGCCGGTAGCCTGCGACTCCATTGTCAACAAATGTTGATATTTTAACGGAGAAAATTCTAAAGAATTGAACCAAGATTGAAGCTTAGGTACTCCTTTGAGCTCTTTCTTTGGGGAAGTGTGCGGTAGTTGTGAAAGTGTAGTTCCTGCCCTGCTCGAGGTTAAAGGGTGCCCAACAGTTTTCACCGCAAAAGTGGTAATCAGTCACCAAGGAAGCTTGACGGATTTTGATCATCCCTCCCTTCTGTGAGCTGCAGGCCTTGGTCGTGAGCTGCCGAGCTAGAAAACGCCCTAGTTTAATCCCAACTAACTCCATATTTACCTCTTCTGAGGCACATACATGATACCTTGGATTAGGTACTCAGAGGTCACTATCTCCCTTTTTTCAGGTGACGTATAAGCCGATGAGTAGACGAGTTCCAACATCACCACTGCATTTCATCATCTTTTAACCCACCATGGCGGGCCGTATCTCTTTTCCTACTCTTGAGCTTCTTGAAGAATGACGTCTAGCAAGTCCCACTTAAAATTGATATCCCGATGAACTACGTATAGATCTGCCACTTCCCGAGAAACTTCGAATCTGTAGTTTCGGCTAGTCGGCAAGGATCGATCGACATGTTTCCAAATGCCACGGAACCAGTGCCGGCCTACGGAAGACCCTACCAAAAGAACAGGCTCACCGCTTTCAGTGCCAAGACGCTCTAGGGGTTCATTACAGTGGCTTACAGGTGATTCTGCTGGGCAGTATATTTCAGGCGGTGAGCCCATTCTTTTGGTAGGAGCATCTGTAGACCCAGACCGTTTGGTAATCTGAAGCGGCTCAACACCGGCCAGAGACGGGACCTACGTAGTTGCTCCGTAATTTCTTAGGAACCCCACTTGCCAAAATGAGAAATAAACCTGCGCAACCTTTTAGGGTTTCCTTACCATGACGTCAAAGGCTTTTTTTGAGAAGGAAGTTGCGGTAGCACGAGAGCACCAGAGCCCATTTCGAAAGAGGGTGCGCAAGGTCCGGGCCCACTCATGGATTTCAAGGGTTCGTCTCGGCTCGTCATCGGGCTTCTTGGAAGTGCCTCGGCACCCCGGTGTCGAACGGCTCAGGGTCTAGGGTCCGGGCCGCCTAGCGTGATGCTGCTAGGCTCCAGTGACCGTGGCAGTTTGCCGATCTGAGAGAGCGTATGATCAATAGAAGGAGGAAGGAACGTTCCGATCAGGCACGGAGAGGGCGGAGGGACGATTAGGCGAGTGTGGGGTAGTGAGAGACGGTCGGGCTGTTTCTGCTCCGGGCTCCAATCATGTCCCTCGCTGCTCTTTTTCGGAGCCCCGTTCAAAACATGGGAATCTTGTGGGAATCTTGATTTGAGGACTCAAGGTCTGAAATTGCCCTTGTTCTTAAGCTGCTCCTGCCCTGACGTGGCTTGCCGCCGATGAGTGGTCGGGGTCCTCGGGGCCTCCATCCGTATATCGATTCCGGAATTGTTATTGGTGGTTGCCGCCGTTGAGACGCACAAAAGTGGGAAGGGACGATGGATCCGGAATGAAAGCTCCTGGCGAAAGTGCTTCAAGCACCCCTCTCCACCTCTCTCCTCCCACGCCCCAAGCTCGCGTCTCCAAGTTCCAACAAATGACTGACACACAAACTTGTCCACATGGACCCTGTTTTCCTTTCCACCTCTTACCCTACTTTTCTTCCAGATCAGACCAGTGAATCCCGTGCATTGTATTAACCTGCCATCTCCCTCACTCATTCAATGTGACTGCTTCAGTGCTTCCCAGACTCCCCAAGACGCGCCCTCGCCAAGTGTTTTTGTCGAGCTTGAAGCGCTTCCCAGTTGGCACGACCTGGCAGGCTTGCCCCGGCATTCCACCGCCGGCAAGATGGAACATCAGGTTACTGGCCGCGGCTTCATGTCTACGCTCAACCCCCAAGGCGCCGCGGTGGAAGCCAACGACGAGTATGCCTGTACAGCGCAACCTCCATCCCAAGATGCCACAGTACCGCCCCAAACACAGTTTGACTGGGGAGCAAATTGGAATGGTGAGTCCGGGTCCCTTGTGCTGCCAGCTCATCAAATCACCATGCCAATCGATTGGCTTCGGCAGGCCTCCGCTACAAGCCCGAATGACCTGCACCCACCGGCCGCAGAACTTGCTGCCCTTCCGACCCTTCCCGCGATCGTTGGAGACAATGGAGGGCAACCCCTTGTACCCCCAACCGAGTGGCCCCAGCCAAGCTTTGGATATGGCATCGGAACAGACAGCTTCGAGCTGGACTTGTCTCAGCTAAGCTTGATGACGATGCCATGGTCCCCGACCGGGCCTTCCCCAAGCATCGACGGGCACACACCAGTTACAACACCGCTTTTCCAATCCGACATGATCTCGAGCTATCCTCTCTCGCCTCTCGAACCCGAACCCCCTCCCAGCGTACCGGTACAGCCCCTCGCAGTACCGCTTCAGCACAATAATACCTTGGCCCGACAACCCGAACATCAACATCAGAGCCGCATGACGAGCGGGGATGGTGGCCTCGGCAGCGGCGAAAAGGGAAGAGCAGGATTTCTGCATCTCGACACTGAGGAGAGGACAACGAAACGGAGAAGGGGTCGCCCACCCACCCGCATACTGGAAGACGATTTTCCGCCTTATCTCCCATCCCCCGCCACGACCCAGTCGATCGCCTCGACCGCGTCGCCTTACAGCGCCATTCCGTCGCCAAACGGGCGTCAACTAGACAATAATTCCGCCATCGCCCTCTCCTCGTCCTCTGACTCTGGCAACACCAGCCAAGGAGCCAGTAAACGAAGCAGCGCTAGTAGCAACACCACCACCAGCAGCACTAGCAGCAACCCATCGGACTTGCACACGCGCAACCGCCTGGCGGCCTCGCGCTACCGCGCCAAAACACAAGCGGCCGTAACCGAGCTCGAGGCCCAGGAGCGCGCGGTGCGTGCCCGCCGCCATACGTTGCTCGCCTGCGTTGGCCGGCTGCGCGACGAGGTGTTCGAGCTCAAGAACGAGCTACTGCGCCATGCCGACTGCGACTGCCCGCTTATCCGTGTGTACCACAACCTTCATATTGTCCACGCCGTGCTCTTGTTATTCATGATCCTCCCTTATGTGCTACCTTAGGCCCATTTGGTGAAATCAACGATCCTTGATGTTGTTTGGTGTTGTAAAGACCAAGCCTGCGAGCAAGCGTTTGCGATCCTCTTGAGGTTGATATTGTTCCCCCCTCCCCAACCTTATTTCCTCGCCCCCCTAACATGGAGAATTAAAATTTGGAGATCGGACTAAATGTAACAGAAAGAATATAAACTGACATTTTTGAAAACGTAGGGGAGTACCTCTCGCATGCGGCGGCACAGGCCTGCGCTGGCCTGCGGGCGTCGTCGTCTCAGGGGTGATGGATGAGGCCCTGAGCCCATGAGGGCATGGATGGGTATGGAGGTTGTTTCTTATAGGACGACTTGATGATTTGATGATGAAACTGCTTCTTGTTTTGTTTTGTTTTCTTTCTTTTGGTGTGTCTTGAGCGACGGCGTTACTAGACGATGTCGATTCGGGAATATACCCTTGTGAACTCGGCGCGCCGCGGCTGGCTGGGTCAGCAACCGGCTGTCGTTTATCCAGGGGGTTTGTTTCTTTTGTCCTTTGTTGGTTTCTTCTGTTCTTTGAGTTCTCCGTTGGAGAATTGGTGTTCGGCGTCGTCGTACGAGCGACTATATGGGTGAGAGAGTTTTCGGGTAAGTAGCAGATGCCAGTGGATGGTCAATCAGAAACACGGCCGTGCCATTGCCTTTGGTTTGTCGTTTGGGGCCACGAGTGATGGACCGTTTGTAACCCGTGTTGCTGCGTGCTCTCTGTACATGGCCACGGTCGTTTCCATCTTTCAGTGTTTTGCTGAGGAGTTCCGGTTACGAGCTGTCCGATTCGGTGTCCACTGGATCTAGCCGTTCGAACCGTGAGTGGAGGTGTCGAGGGTGGAAAGGAAAGGGGATACATGAAACGGGAGGAGAGTTGCTTGCGTGGTATGGCTGTTGATTGAGGCATGTCTTATAGTGTTTGGTTCAGCGAAGGGTCTGGGAAGAATTTCAAGGGAAGGAGGTCTGATCTACTTGTAGTGTAGTCCGGCAGGTAACAGCGGGAATTTACACATCATCTGATGCTGATCTTCATCATAATCGGATCAACGACAGGGGTTCTGTGTGCACCCAAGTGACGCGGAGCTGTGGACTGCTTCAGATCAACCATTGCCGTTTCCTCAACTCTCCTCAGCCTTCATTCGGCCGGGGGGGTCCCGCATCAGTTATTGGTTCAAGGGTCGTTCTCCAACTCTTATAACAAAACCTCAATCCTCGTGCAACAACACTAGCCTCCCCTGCGCCAGTTGTTGGACGCCATAATGGCCCGCTGCCTCTCGGCCTGCTCCCTGCGCTCCTCCCTTCGCGCCTGCTCGTCCTGCTGCGGGGGCGCGTTCGCACCCCTCTCGGCCTCGGGTCCGGCCCGGGCCTGCCGCCCCTCGGACCCGGCCGCCGCCGACGCGCGCTCCTGGTGCCAGCTGTTGGTCTCGGGGTCCGCCGCCGGCGCCCTCTTGCTCCGCGCAAGCGACACGCGCAGCCGCCCGCCGCCGGGCGTGGCGCGGCCGTTGAGCTCGTTCACGGCCCGCTCGGCTTCCTCGGCCGAGCTGAAGTCGACGAAGCAGTAGTGGTGGTTGCCGGGGATCTGGCGCGTGTCGGGGTGCGGGGTGATGCGCTTGCCGACGGTGAGGCTACGGATGAGGGTGGGAGTGGTAAGTAAAATGGATTGGGCGTGGAAGAGTTTTCTTTTCCGACTCCTCCGACTCTCATCATTGCACAGCAGTAATTGTCTGCACTGAGGATGGTAGTGAAGAAGCAGGGGTGGTGGTGGCAGCATACAATTCAAAACCGGCCAGCAGTTCTTGGATCTCGGCGTCGTGCGTCGGTTGGTCAATCATCTTGCCCAGCCCGCCGATATACAGCTGGGTGCCCTCCGGGGCGCGATTCCTCCTCTCGAGGTGCCGCATCGCGGCATGGGGTCCAGACTTCTCCTCGCTCGCACCGGGCGCCGAGGCACCCTTCCAGTCGCCCCACCGTTGGAAGGTCGGGTTGTAGTCGGAGGCCCCCCGGCTGCTAGAACCCCAGCGCGGGCCCGACGACGACGATGATGAGGACCCCTTGGGATGGCATGGACCGACCTTGACTGCGCGGCCAAAGAGCGGGGTGCCGGGTAGGGACTCGAGGGCGCGCTCGGCCTCGTCGCGCGTCACAAACTCGACGAAGCAGTAACCCGGGTTGCGGCCGCTGATGGGGTCGACCGAGATGTGCAGCTTCTCAAACTGGTCGGCGAAGCCCGTCTGCTTGAGCAGGTCCTCGACGTCGGCCGGGCTGACCGAGTAGAGCAGGTTGCCCAGGTAGATGCGGCGGCCCTCGGCCAGGGCGTCGCGCTGCGGCGTCTCGGTTCGGATGTCCACGTTCATGGTGTTGTGGGGTGTGGGGGAGGGACTGTGAATTATTGTGGAAGACGGTGATGTTGGTGTTGTGAGTGGCTCACCGCTCTGAGACTCTCTGAGTGCTGAGCTGGAGGCGGAATTCTGAGGCAACCCAGAAAAATTCAATTTTGATAAGGAGGCTAGGGCAGCCTATTAGATGAACCATGGAAGCCCCTGCTTGGACTGTTCAAACCAGGGCTTTGCCTCCACACCAAACGACGACATCGCAACAAGAAGCCAGTAATATTTGTATCAATATTTTCAGCAAACCAATAAACGACAGTAAAAAATCACTCAGCTGCTGTTTGAAACGTCAAGTCAAACGGGCTAATGTCCGGCTCCCTAGGAACATCAACTTGAATCCCTTATCGCTGCTAGAAGCCGCAAAACTGAACCTTTACTGTAAAGTTTGAGATGCCGTACAACACTTGAACTCCTTGAACTCCTTCAAACTGCAATTTTTATTTTTGTAACGCACTAAGGGGAATTATGGTACCGTGTGTGGTTGTGGGACGACATGGCGTGAATATCCCAAGAGGTTGGACCTTTCTGTCTCAGAAACAGGGCATCTGACCCGTGTCTTAGCCGTCGCCGAAGAGAGTGCTGTGCTACAATGTTGATTGAGTCCTAGCCAAGAGTGGAATTATTCACTGATTATCGCCCACCAGCTTTCTGTTGGCCACATTTATTGTTGTCGCCGAGCGCTCTTCCCGCAGCACTCATGAACACCTGCCTAAACACTGCACTCCAAGCAGCAGGGGGCGATATGTCCTGATCTCAGTCCCTAACTTATCCCAGTTTTAGTGCAGCAATGCCTAACCAGTCACATCCAAACATGTTTTTCTCACCCTCCAGTCATCTACGGTAGCGATGCCATCGTCAAACAGCTCTCCCGCCTCAAGCTCTCCTACGTAGCTTTTGTTCCCGGCTCTAGTTTCTGAGGCCTTCACGACAGTCTTGTCAATTTCAACGGCAACCACAACCCGGAAATCATCACTTACCTCCACGAGGAGCACTCGGTTGCCATCGCCCATGGCTTTGCAAAAGTCACCGAGTATCCCATGGCCGCCGTGGTCCACGACGCCGTCGGCCTCATGCATGCCGCAATGGCCGTCTACAACGCCCACTGCGATTGATTTCCCGTCCTCCTGCTTGGCGGAAACGGGCCCCTAGACGCGGCTCGCCGTCGTATGTGGATTGACTGGGTACATACGACCGGGGACGAAGGCGCACTTATCCGGCCCTATGTCAAGTTTGACGACCAGCCGGCCTCAGTCCAGGCCGCGGTGCAGAGCATCATGACAGCCACGGCTGCTGCAGCCCAGATTCCCAGTGGCCCAGCATACGTCTGCCTCGACGTGGCGTTGCAGGAGGACAAGCTTGAAGACCCGGAGGCCATCCGTTACTCGTCTATCGAGAGGTACATGCAAGTGGCAGCAAACCCGCCCGGCCCGTCTCCGCAAGACGTGGACAAAATCCGGAAAGTCTTGCTGGCGGCCCCTCGGCAACGCCGTCTCTTTCTGTTCGGCCGTGTCAACCGGTCCCAGAATAGCTGGGACGAGCGGATCAAGCTCGCCGAGAGGTACGATGCCCGTGTCCTCACCGACCTCAAGACCTCCGCTTCCTTCCCGACCCGACACCGCCTCCACGGCGTTCCTCCGGACTTGACACTCAACAAACAAGAGATCATGGGCATCCGTTCGGCTGATGTCATCGTAGCTTTCGATTGGGTTGATCTGGCCGGGACGTTCAAGACTGCCTTTCCCGAAAATGATGCGCTGGGGGAGCCACCGAAGGGGATACGCGTCATCAGCATAACACTCGATTACCCGGCCATCCACGACGGCTGGACCAAAACCCACTTTGTCCAACCGCCGGCCGACATTGCTGTGTCGGCCGACGTGGACAAAACCGTATCCGCCTTGCTCGCCGCAACTCCCGTCCCAACCAGCCAGCTAACCTGTACGTGGCCGGAAATGGAATCCTCTGCCTTCACAAGCAAACCTTCAAGGCAGGATACACCCAACGACAAGATTTTCATAACCGACCTCGCCCACGCCCTCTACGCCGCCACCCCCGCCTCTCAAATCTGCCTCATCCGCCCACCACTCAGCTGGAAAGGTGCCGACCTCATCACCACCCACCCTCTCTCGTACCTCGGTCAAGACGGCGGCGCAGGCACCGGTTCCGGACCCGGAAACGCCGTGGGTTCCGCCCTCGCACTAAAACACACCAATTCCCATCTTGTCCCAGTCGCAGTCATTGGCGACGGCGACTACCTGATGGGTTCCACAGCGCTGTGGACGGCGGCGCACCACGAGGTGCCGTTGTTGGTGGTGGTGGCGAATAATGAGTCATTTGGAAATGATGAGCAACATCAAAGGGAGGTGGCGAGGGAGAGGGGAAGGGAGGTTGGGAATGCAGGGATTGGGACGGAGATTAGGGAGCCGGTGCCGGATTTGACGGCAAATGCGGTCTCGCTGGGTGCGGTGAGGGTGGCCGAGGGGCGGGTGAGGAGGAGAGGGGAGTTGGAGGGGGTGTTGAGGGAGGCGGCGAGAGTGGTGAGGGAGGAGGGGAGGGTGGTGGTGGTTGATGTGTTTGTTTGGCCCGAGGATGAGGAGTGATTTGACCTGTTTCTTTGAACTGTCATTTGCATTGTTATTTTTATATCATGCCTTAGTTGAACTTCAAAGTTGTTAGATGGTTAAGCATGCACATGTACGACTTCCTAAGCACCCTCGCTCCGGACATCCGGTGGGTGGTGTTGTCCGTGCTGTTGAACTTGTGCATCCTTGCCAGCATGCCTTCCATTCTTCACTCTCTTCTCCCATACACTTTCGGATTGACCACGAACTGAATTGTCTCCAAGTATCCTGTGTCGCTACCCCAATTTACTGTCTCGCATGTCACCGAGCAGCGGCCAGCTCCAACATCTGGTACGTCCATCCTCCCTGCTTCAAAGTTCGTTCGGACACACAAGATTCACCGATTTGCTGGAGATCAGACAGGCCTACGAATCAAAACAGTTGTACAATTCTTCTTACACTTTATTCGAGACTGTAAGACAGACAGTATCCGCCAACCGCAACCATGCCAAACAAGATTCTAGATCTTCACACCGTCGACGATGTCTCCTTCCCCTACGTGTTCGAACAGAACGCCACGATGAAGCGCAAGTCAGGCGACCTGGTACGCTGCAATGTCTACCGGCCCAAAACTGTTGACTCTGTCCCGGTCTTAGTGGGCCTACGGCCCTTACGGCAAGGGCCCCCACTGGTAAGAAAGGTGGTACACCAACTGACATCGACATCTTCCTTACCCTCCGCTACCTTCCCCCCTCTTAGGTTCCCCCGAAATCCCTGTACACCGGCACTGCAGGCGACCCAGTCCCTCTCACCAAGGGATAGTTACGTACGTCGCTGCTGAAAGTGGATGCCACACACCCGAGACACAGGGAGTGGCTGCTGTATAGGGGGGTGAGAGAAACTTGAAGGATGTGTGCCGGTGGTGGTGGAACGGGGGGGGTGGGGGGGGGAGGGGCCGAGTGGGGTGGTGGTGGAGGTTCGTGTGGGGGATATGGGGCGGACGGGGCCCTTTGGGCATGATGATGGGGAAGATCGATATGTCGTGTTTTATGTATTGTTTTGGATTTGGTTGATGTGCAGTGTGCTGACTGTTTGGGTTGGGGTGGGGACAAGGCGGAGGTGTTTCGGGGTTTGGGCCAGGGATGGAGAATTGTGTGGTGTTGCCAATTATTCCGCCTAGGGGGAGGAGGGGGGGGGGAGTAGTGTGGCAGACTAGAAAGATGGAGACTGTGATCCCGAGAGCGAAGGCGGCTGGGACCGTGGTGACGGAATAAATGAGAGGAGACGATCCACAGCCTGTTAATGGATTCGTAGCAGCAAGAAGCCACCACTGAGATGGATATAATCACTGTGTCTATTATTAATTAATCTATATATAATTCTATGCACTAACCCTCCCTTGTCCTCGGCAGAGTGCTCGAGCCGCTCGCTACTGATGCACTCCACCCGAGTCCCGCTGTCTCCTTGAGCGATCCGCGCTCCGACTCGACGGCAACTTCGCGGCCTACGACAATGCTTTGGCTCAGGTTCTTCCCGATGCCCTCCTCGCACAAGATGCGCTCATCGCTGTCCCATGCAGTCGTAGCGCCGTTGGGGTTGCTCTTGTTGCTGCGGAGGGGATAGCTACCTCCACCTCCTCCGCCGATGGTCCTGCCTTCGAAGGGCGTGCTGTTGGTGTTGTCGTGTGTGGAGAAGAGGACACCAAGACCAATCCTCTTGCAGAAGGCTCGGATTGGCGGTTGCAGGATGGGCAGATTGGAAACGACAATCGAGACAAATTCCTCACGGATGGCCCACTCACTGCCGCTAACTGCGCCTTCCGGACCGGCCTTGAGGCGTGTGTCAGCTTGGATTCATTCTTCTCTGACGAGCTGGGCAGGTGGACATGATGGGGGGCCAACTTACCGTGAGAATGACAACTCCACGGATGATGGCTGCCGCAATGACAAAGAGGACTCCAGAGAACAGGATGGTCAAGGAAATCTTCTTCTTGATGCCGATATTTACGGCCCAGAGAAGCTGTTTGGAAGGTCCATGTAAGCAAGACAGTCCGCGGGGAGGTGGTTGGGTAAATGCACGACATACCGGCAGAGGGATAGATAGCAAGTAGATGTCTGTGAGGATGTCCGGGATCATGACCGAGAGGACGTAAAGTTTGGAGTTGGTAGGTTGACAGACTGCGGCAGGGTCAGCCACCGAATTCCAACACGCAGCATGTTTGAATGGAACGAGAAAAAACCTACTCCCAGGATCAGGGTAGATCTGCCAGTATCTTGACATGGGCCAACACCCGAAGAGAAGCAGGCAGGTGACGACGATCCAAGACACACCGATGAAGCCATACGCAACATAGACGCGGATCGTCAGGTGCGCCAGGTTCGTACTGTCTTGGTAGTGATTAGTCGATGTAGAGGGAAGAAAGCCTTGTGGCTCGGTGAATGTACGCACGTTAACCTGGAGTAGAAGATGGCGACGCAGGCCTTGATTAACCAAAGGCTGGCAGCGTAGAGGGTCCAGCCGAAAACTTGGATCTTGGATCCCAGGACACGGTGCGCGTATTCCTCGGAGTTGGGGTCGAGAGCGGCACGCTCCTCGTCGGTCATGTAGCTGTTGGTGAGGCCATGGGCCCCGGTCACGACGTAGATTGCCGCTACTAAATCGATTATACAAAGTATCTGTCGTCGCAGATCAGTCGAGGCCCAGGTAGTTAAATATTCAAAAATGTTGACTTACACCAGCGAGTGGCATGAGGTAGTCATCGAGCTGTAATCCGCGGAACCCAACATTTCTCACCCGCACAAAGGTCCGCAGAGCAATGATAACCAGGACCAACGAAAGAAGCGTGTAAGCTTCGCCAAGTCCCGACATTGTGCTGCGGGGGCCTGTGGGCAGGAGAGGACCCAAGGAATGGCAATGGTGCGTTGGGCCTTGGCCTTAGATGGCAGCAGACATCAAAAAATGGAGTTCAAGTTTTGCAGGATTTTTAACTGCCGTGTTCAAGATCCGTGGTGCAACGGTTCTGGTGGTGCCCTCCATCTTAAGGTTTTGCAGAGTCATGGCATGGCAAAGCCAAGCCAGCAAGTGTAAAAAGCGAGAGAAGTTCGTGCTCAGACCCGCCGATCTTCATGAACAAATTCTAATTAGTGCATTTTGTGCATTTGCATTTGAGGGGATTTGTTATCCAGCATGAACAACCCGCGGAAAGCATCCGGACTGGGGGCATGCTAGCTGCCGTGTCCACACCGCTCCACTGGGTCCTGAACGAAACGAACCCAACGGAAAGAGTGTGTGGAGAAACCTTGAGCTCTAAGCCAACATTGGTCAAGTCCGTTGCCCCTCCCCGGGGGATCTCCAGGGTACGATAACTTAAAAGGGACTAACGTTCGGCTTCCCCCTCCTGCAGCCTCTGGCAATCATTTCAGCTCGTCTCAGGCCGGCCAGCACCTCCAAGTCTCCGATCTCGTTGCGCGCAGCTCGCCACATCCATCCATCCGAACTCAAGCCGAACCATCTTTTGCCACCCCCTTTGGCGCCAATCCTTCACAGCAATCTACCCGGTTTCGCCTCAGAAAAGGCGTTCACGACAAGATCATTAGTGTCGTGCTTTGTACCTGCTACCAAGATGGCATCGGAATCCTATGATTTTGTGGTGGTCGGGAGTAGGTGGTCCCCTGTTTTGTCTTTTGTGCGTCTGACCTTCCAGGGAGGCAAATCCTAACCGCCGCCCTTTCTCCCGTTGCAAACAGGCGGACCTGCGGGTTGTGCACTTGCTTATGGCTTGGTTCACTCCCCCAAAAAGCCAAAGGTTCTCTTGCTCGAGGCCGGCGGAAAGAATGCGGACCCCAACCTTCGAGTCGACGGGCAGCGTTGGTTGACCTTCACCAACACGAGCGTGAACTGGGGCTACAAGACCACACCCCAGGCTCACTGCGGCGATCGCGTGCTCGACTATTCCAGGGGTCTCGGTCTCGGCGGATCGAGCGCCATCAACTTTGGTGTCTTCACCGTCGGTGCCCGCGACGACTATGAGGAGTGGGCACGCATCGTGGGCGACGATGCCTTTGGCTGGGCGCCCGTCCAGGAGCGTCTCAAGCGCCTAGAGAACTTCCACTCCGCCCTTCCAGAGGGCATCAGCGCCAAGTATTCTGCTCCCAAGGCCTCGAACCACGGCTCGTCTGGACCCCTTCACGTTGGATTTCCGGCCGAGTGCGAGGCCGATGTCGTGCCGCTGCTCGACGCCTTCGAGCAGGCGGGATTCCCGCTAAATCCCGACCACAATTCCGGCGACCCTCTTGGCATGTCTTTGCTGATCAGCTCGGCACACAAGGGGCAACGCTCGACGTCACAAGACCTGTTGGTCCCCTGTCCCGAGAACCTCACCATCCTGACCGAGACGCCGGTGCAGCGTGTCTTGCTCGAGGGCAAGAAGGCGGTTGGCGTCGAGGCCAACGGGAAGCGGTACTTGGCTTCCCGCGAGGTCATCCTGACGGCGGGCTCGCTCGACAACCCGCGCATCCTTATGCACTCTGGGATTGGGCCAGAGGAGCAGCTCAAACAGTTCAACATCCCCGTGGTCCAGCATGTCCCCTCCATCGGTCAGGGTCTCCGGGACCACGCCTTCTGCCCGCTTGTCCACACCCGCACAGAAGGCAGCACCGCTCGTCCCGGCTTCTACGGCGACCAGGCCGCCATGGATGCCGCTCTGGAAGAGTGGAAGAAGACCGGCACGGGACCGTGGGCCAAGTTTGCCACCGTCATGGGTATCGGATTCTTCAAGCTGGACGGGCTCCCTTCCTCGGCCGAGTTCCAGTCGCTGCCTGCCGAGGAACAACGCTACTTAAATTCCGCGACGGTGCCGCACTACGAGATCGCCTCGCACTTCCCGATTCACTGGTTCCTGCCCGGCTTCCGCAACGAGGACCTCAGCTACTCGTGCCTCCTCGTCTTCCTGTACAACGCCCAGAGCCGCGGAACGGTCACGCTGCAGTCGTCGGACCCCAACGTCCCACTCCTCTTCGACCCCAAGTTCCTCGGTCACCCCTTTGACCGCCGCAGCGCCATCGAGGCGCTCCGCGAGGTCCTGCGCTTCACCAGGTCCGAGGCGTTTGCCAAGGACACGGTCTCGACCCTCGCGGCGCCCAAGTCGGAGTCGGATGAGGACCTGCTCGAGTACTGGGCGCAGACGATTGGGTCGAGCTGGCACATGACGGGCACGGTCAAGATGGGCAAGCCTGGTGACGCCGACGCCGCGGTGGATAAAGACTTCCGGGTTATGGGTTTCGAGGGGCTGCGCGTTGCGGATATGAGCGTCGTCCCGGTGCTGCCGAGTTGCCACGTGCAAGCCGTTGCGTGTAAGTTGCAACCCCCCCTTTTCTAGTCGTGTGTTGTTTGGCGTGGTATGCAAAAGCTGACCTGGACCTTGTTGGGTAGATATCACCGGCGCCACATGTGCTGAGAAGCTCGTCAAAGAGTATGGCCTTGAGTAGAGTCTCTCTGTCGCATGGTATACGGTGTAGCGGCGAGGAAGCACATGAACTAGCAGTTCCTGAGTCCTTGATATTCAATGAATTGTTATCCCACCCTCCCTCAACTGCCCGTAGATCGTAGATCCTGGTGGCGTTCCTGGTGGCGTTCCTGGTGGCGTTCCTGGTGGCGTTCCTCGTGGCGTTCCTCGTGGCGTTCCTCGTGGCGTTCCTCGTGGCGTTCCTCGTGGCGTTCCTCGTGGCGTTCCTCGTGGCGTTCCCCGTGGCGTTCCCCGTGGCGTTCCCCGTTTCCAGCCCTAGTGGGTCGCTGGTGTGAAACTTCAAGTTCCAGTGTTCCAAGTAATTATTCAATCTTATTCTTCCAAGTTTAAAGTTTCAACTAGACTAGGTGGCCACATTCATTTTGTTTTGGTCACACCCTGCTTCCTAGCCAGTAGCCCCCATTTCCCCACTCAGCCCCCCTCCCCATCTTCACGTCGAAGCCGCCGTCCGCGTTTCCTTCTCCTACACATCCTACCTCGACCAATTACGTCAGGCAACGACGGGCCAACACGCCAAGTCCTAGCTATGGGGTAAGAGTATTAAATACAAACTTATCGGTTACGGAAAGCTGGCTTGGAGGAAGATAACTTTCGTGCCTAACGCCTCGAGTCGCGAGAACTCGCACTCAAAGCTAGTCCATCCCCGTTTTCGCATCTGACCACCCCCTCTTACAAGCACTGCGAATACCAATCATTAACCTTCGTACACGTCCAAGGGCTCGCACAGGTGGTGCAACCTGTATACCCTGATCCCCCGCACTGCCCCCAGCGCGCGGCGGTGCATCCCGTCGGCGTGGCTGTCGCCGAGC
Source organism: Trichocladium uniseriatum (assembly GCA_017139535.1). NCBI lineage: Eukaryota > Fungi > Ascomycota > Sordariomycetes > Sordariales > Chaetomiaceae > Trichocladium > Trichocladium uniseriatum. The sequence goes on along the minus strand of WOUO01000031.1, from coordinate 19,638 downwards.
TAGAAGAAACCGAGGTAGTCGTACCAGGGCTCCCGCCCGAGCTGGTAATACCAAACCACTCCATATCGTGTGCCCCATTAATAGGAATATTGTGCGTCACGCCCGTGCCGTACACGCCGACCAAATTGTCGCCATACACATACTTGGTGTACGCTGCCGACGGGTTCCCGGCAAGCGTCTGCTGCGGCGAGCCATACGTGTATCCAAACACGCCAGCCCACTGCTTGAGCGTCTCATTAAAGTTTTGCGGATAGATAGTTGCGTCGGAGTCGCCGTGGTAGATCATCATCCGCGGGCGAGGGCCCGTGTACCCGGGGTACATCTTCTTGGCCGTCTGGGCCCAAGCTTCCTGGGATGTGATAGATTGGCCGTTGGCGCAGGTCGAGTTCCAGCCGGCCACGGTACCCGTGTAGAAGCAGCCGGCAGCGACGCCCGCGTATGCGCTGGCGGCGGCGAAGAGGTCCGGGTAGGTAGCGGCCAGGACGTTGGTCATCATGGCGCCCGAGCTGACGCCGGCGACAAAGACGCGCGCCTTGTCGGCGTTGTACTGGGCGATGGTGTAGGTGACCATGTTGGCGATGGCGTTGCTACTGCCGCCACCGTTGCGGGTCAGGGTGGCGGGCGACGAGACGTCCCAGCAGCTGCCGTCGTAGGGCGACTCGGGGTAGATGACGATGAAGCCGTACTGATCGGCCAAGCGGGCGTACGGGGAGTTGTTGTACATGGCACTGGCCGTGCCGGTGCAGTAATGGACGGCGGTGAGGATGGCCGGGTTCTCTGCCAGGTTGTCGGGGACGTAGATGTACATCCTGGCGCCCGAAGGGTTGGAACCGAAGTTGGTCACCTGTGTGAGAGTGGCCCGCTTAGCAATCTCTGCGGCATGCGAGAGAGGTGCCAGGGCCAAGAGGCCGGAGGCGAGTGTCGAGAACCTCATGATGGAGTCCTGGTGTGCTTCCAGCTGAAATTGGTTGTTCTTGGCCACGGTCCTCGCACAACCAGCAACAGGCAGCTTGGCTACGGCATGGCGCCGTGCTCCTTATACGTCGCAGCCCTCAATTACGTGGTCCATCATCCTACCTAGATCCCCCCACTAGCGTGTCATTGCATCGTCGCATTTGTTAAACCACGGTGGGCAGAGAAATGTGGCTCTTTGCGGACGCTCAGGTTCCGGATGAACTGTGGGAAGCTAGTAGGGTACCAATGAATATCGGGGAACCCTCCCGATTCAGGCCACGGCATTCGGAAGACGGACTCTTTGGTGCAGGAGTCCGCTGGTGCTCCAGAAGGACGTGGTTGATGCATGTGGGACGCTCTCATGAATCAAGACAAAAGGTGGGAGAATTGTTTGACAGTTTTAGGAAAGAAATGACGAGGCATTGAACTTAAATTTTTGAATTAGAACGACGGCACGCGGGGAAGTTACCACGCGACTAGGGAGTGGGTTCGTTTGAATGGCGGGAACCTGCTGATGCAAAAGCGCAGTCGTTCCTTCCTGTTCGGATAGAAGTATTCTAGCCCGAGATGGTCGTTCCTCCCGGCCGTGCGAGTCTCCACGAACCAGGTGAGGGGAAGCGCAATTTTCTCTTTGCGTTGCACCGAAACCGATAATATTGAGCAGCCAAGACACAGAGAACCCGGAAGCTCTTGCAGGGCGCCTTTTGCCTGAATGCTTAGCGCGAGCCGCTTCGTTTCCTTCGGTTACGCAGCCCTAGTTCTCAAGACGACGCGGAATGCCTGGCTGTGTTCTGAACGGCAATCCACATTCGACGGACTGACGATTCAGCAAATAGATGTATGATTCTATTGTCCTTGTGCCCACACCTAAATCCACCACGCGGTATGGCACACACAGGGCAGAACAGAGGGCAAAGGAAATGGCTCAAAAGTGGTGATTATTTTTTTTACATGTATGTGGAGGAAGTTCCATACCCAGAAAAGAGGGGGAAATACGTGGCCGTCTCCGAGTGCCACGCGAGGTCTACCTAGTCTCCTTCCCGTTATCTACCTTGGGACTCTCAGGCCCTGTTCCCTTCTCCTCGTCAGCCACACCGCCGGACACCTCTGCGCTATTTTGCTTCGACTGCTTCATGTGGTTCAGGCCCGTCTTGTGCTCTTGATGGTCCTTGCTCAGCTTGCGCGAGCCGACTAGGAACGAGACCAGCAGCCCGAACGCCGCAAACGCGACATACATGATGAACATGATTCGCATGCTCTCAAAATACGCTCCGCGTGCAATCTGGCGTTCCCGGTCGGGGAGCTGGCCGACGAGCTCCACGCTCGACGCCGCATTGCTCCCGGAGAGCAGGTTCGCAACATCGGGACCAAGTTCGGCGAGCAGCGCCGGGTACTGCTTCTGCATACCGTTCTGGAAGACGACGCTGCCAATGACAATGGAAATGGAGGTGAACAGCTGCCGAACAAAAGCAAAGGTGCCGGTCGCTGAGGCCATGTCACGCGGCTCGACCGTGGTCTGCAGCGCGATGAGCGGCGATTGAAAGTTTGGCCCGACGCCGAGGCCGGCAACAATCTGGTACATAATGATCTTGGGCCAGTTGGGACCCGCCTCGAGGTTGATGAAGACGCCAAAGCCGAGGGTCATGACGGTCATGCCAAAGATAATGCAGGGCAGGTACTTGCCCGTCTTCCTGATGACGATGCCCGTCGCGGCAGATACGAGCGAGAGAGACATGACGAACGGGAGGATGTACACGCCAGACATCAGAGGCGTGGCCCCGAGGACGGCTTGGAAGTACAGTGGGAGGTAGTAGCTGCCCGAGATGAAGACGTACCCTTGCACTGCGCCGACGCCAAACGACGCGATACTAGAGCGTTGCCGGAATAGGTGCATCGGGATGAGCGGATATTCGGCCACCTTCCACTCGATCACGACGAAGAGACCAACCGTTACCACTCCAAAAACGAGCAGACATACCACAGTCGGCGAGTTCCAGGGGTACGTCACGCCGCCGAGCTCCAGCCCAAGCATGAGCATCATGGTGGCGCCGACAATGGTCACAGACCCGAGCCAGTCCACCGCCGCCAGGCCTTTGCGCATCGGCGTCCGCGGGTTGTGCAGCTTCAGCACAAACGCCAGCACAGCCATACCGACTCCAGAGATCGGCAGATTAACGTAAAAACACCACCTCCACGTCGCCTTGCTGGTGAAAACACCACCGAGGACAGGCCCAACAGCCGAGGCCACGGCCCAGACCATACCCATGATACCAAAAAAGACACCTATCAACACATTGTCAGCCTCATCAAACCCCATACAACCAACACTGAACAGAAAAGAAGACTCACCCCTCCTCCTCATCGAAAACAAATCACTAATACAAATATTCACCAAAATCACAATCCCCCCTCCCCCCACCCCCTGAATCGCCCGCGCCGCAATCAACATGCCCATATTCACACTCACCCCGCTCAGCAGCGACCCGACCCAAAACACGCCCACCGCGATCAGCATGATGGGTTTCCGGCCCCAAATGTCCGAGATCTTGCCCCACACCGGCGCCGCCGCCGCCGTCGCCAGCATGTAGGCCGACCCGATCCACGTGTACCCCGCGGTGCTCTGGAACTCGTGCGCGATGGTGGGCACGGCGACCGTGACGATTGTCACGTCGAGGGCGGCGAGGAAGAGGGCGCTCGCGAGGGCGAGGATGATCATGGTTGTTTGGAGCTTGGTGCGGGTTTCTTCCGGGGCTGGGCCGGGGGCCGCGGTGGGGGGTTGGGCGGATTCATTTTTTTCTGTGGTGGTGGTGGGTGTGTCGGTGGTGGTGGCCACGGGGGGAGTAGGAGGTGGAGGGAGGCTGGTTGAGCTTGTGCTGGTGTCGCTGCTGGTTGAGGGATCCGGTTTCCCTTCCGGGCCGAGGACGGCGGCCATGATTGGGAGTTGTGCCGTGTCGGTTCGGTCCGGTTCGGTTCGGTGTGTGCGACGGGCCCGGTGTGGAGGTGGCTGAGACAGTGATGCGGGAGCGGAAGCGGGATGTGGATGCAAGTTTTCGGCGGTTCCACTGGCAGCGCTCGGATCGCCGTGCAAAAGTTTTAAGTGTAAGACGCCCGCTCGTCGATGTAAGTGCGGACTAGAGTTTCGGCACCAGGGAGCAAGTGAGGCTCGAGGAAAAAGGGCGTCACATTTTTTTTATGACGGGACTAACCACGCTAAAGGCGCGACGGGGGGATTCGACAGGTGGGCTTATAAACCCTGCCCATGGATGACTCCCTGCCGAAGAACTTGAGAAGGGAGGTGGAGAAGGGGGCCAAGCGGCCGGGTCCGGTCGCCGGGGCGGGGTGCGGGGCCCGGAAATAGGGGGCCGGAAATACGAGCTGCTTCGGCAGATTCTTTTGTCATGCCTGTTTTGGATGCTGGGAGGGCGGGCATGCATCTGGCTCGCCTTCGTCCCGATCGAGCCCAACCGGCAATGAAGGGGGACTGGCACCCTGAAGGCTGACCTTTACCGCCGAGCCTCGGGTCCGAGGGGCTACCGGGTGCATCGGGAAGGGCAGTGTCGGGTCTCAAAAAAAAAATCATCCACCGCAACTATTGAACTAAATAATAACATTAACCGGCCGGCACACGCAATCCATGCAGCGGATCTTGAGACAGCGGGCAGGGAAGTGTCTGTTTTCAAGACGGCTTTATGACCAGTGGTTGGACAGGCACAGGTGACGGGAGGTGAAATGGGAAGATTTGACAATACGAAGTACACCACATCGTTTCGCAGTGGATAAAGAAACAGGATGGAGGTGCCACTCTCTAGTTACATTATCTTGCCTCTTCTTTCGCCGCCACCTAGGTAATCAGCATTCTAACCAGTCATGTAATCGCACGGATACTATGAGACCGTGGCCCATTGATTGTTGGATAGTTTCATTAACTGGGCTTTCTGAACCATACGAAAGAGTGATATGATTCAGAAATGTCCAGACAGACTGTAGAGAATCGATAATTACTATTACAATTAGGTTACTTTTAAATCCAAAAATGATTAACATGCCCAATTTATTATTGCCCTCTGACACATTTGCATTTCCTAGTCATTACTATCTCGAATTTTTCAACTTGATTTTCAACATTGTTCTCTCGTCTCCTAAGCCTTCTCTTCTTCCGTCCGTTATTGCTTTCTTCCTCTTTCTCCTTTATTTATCATTTTGTCGTCTTTCCCACGGTGCCGATGGGACGTGAAGATTCTCTGCTAGAAGCTAGAGGAGCACAATCGACAGCGGAGTGGCTTCAGAAACCGAGTTGAAGTTACCTAGGCTTTACATGCAGTGGGCTGTTGCCAAAGCAAAGCAACCCATCATTCATCTCTGAACGGGTTCCTGTCAGTCTCCCCAAAAATGTAGTCCTCCGCCTTCTTCATACACAGCGGCGGGTCGCCAAAGTCGACCGAAGGCTTGAGCCCCTGCCACCCGATTCTCATGCCCCACTTGTACCCGATCTCGCCCCCGTAGAGGTGTTCGAGGCTGATTTCGCTGCCGTCTGACTTTGGTCGCCTATACTTCTCCCTTAGAAGGTCCAGAATACCCGCCCAACTGGTTTCCGCGTCCGAGCCCTTGTCAGGTCGAAGAATGACTTGGTAGAGCCTCAGGTCGTCCACCATGCCGTCCCCCATGCCCCCGCAGAGCGCCTCGAGCACACTCTGCTCGACATCAACCTCACAAAGGCTTAGGCGGCGCAGGCGCGGCAGCTCTTGGACAGCCGAGAGGAAGGTGCTCGCGCGGTACCAGCCCAGCTTCTCTTCGGCGCCGCCGTCGTTGATGCCGAGCGGCCGAAAGTTCAAGTCGAGTTCCTTGAGAGTGCTGCACGAGCCCGCGAGGACGGCGCCAAAAAAGGAGTCGATATCGTTGGCGTTGGAGCCGGAAATGTGGTCGTAGCGGATCGGCAGGTTGTTCATATTGCCATCGCCAAAGTGGAAGCTGGTGAGACCGCGGCATGCCGTGGCCAGGTCCGTCCATGAGAAGCAAGGGAGGGATGGGCGGATCATGGAGTAGTTGTTGGTAATCGGGAAGCAGGCGACCTGGTATTCGCGCAGCGGCGGTGCACCGGACCTGTGGATAGCAATGGGTAGCTCCGAGAGCACGCGCGCAGGGACGAGGTCGGCCCCTCCGTCTATCTCTTCGATTGCGTCCCAGGCCAGCGGGGAGGGCATGAACCGGGCGAGCATCTCCCTGTTCGTAAGCAGCTGCATCTCCTCTTCCAACTCAAGGAAGGTCGGTTCCACACTGTCAATGACGGATAGGGAGGCGACGTGCCCCATGCGTGCGATGGCGTCAACAACGCCCGACACAAAGGTCCCGTCCTCGAGCAGCCGTAGCTGCTCCTCATGCAACCGGCAGAACTCGGCGTAGCCATCGAGGAGTATCTGCCGCAGCCCCGGGTCTCCGCCGGGCTTCTTGAAACCGTATTCACCCTCCTTCCCTTCCTCCCTTGCCAAGGCATGCGTCCACGACCACTCGATGCGCGACCCTTTATCCAGCGCCTGCTTGAGCTTCTCCCCGTCCTCGTCCATCTCCGTGCCGAATTCGTATATCTCATAGTAATACTCCACCCTATCCAACGCGTGCAACACCGCTTTCAACCGCACCTTTTTATACTTGTCCAAATCCGCCGCAACCTCAGCCGGGCGGTAATCCAGCACAACCAAGACCCCCCTCACCCCCGCCGCCATGACCGGATTCCGCGAAATCGCATCCATCAACTCCAACGACCCCCGACTAACCGACACCCTCAACACCTCAAACATCAACGGCGTCGCCAGCTCCCAAAACAACCTACACACCAACCTCGCACTCCTCACCGCCGCCGGCCGCTCCTCCCCCTCCCTCCCCCGCTTCATCGGATACCACCGCCAATTCACCCGCCTCCCCAAATGCCCCACCCCCACCTCCTCAAACACCCCAAACACCGCACGCAACACCTCCACCGGCAAATCCGTCACCCTCAACCCCCTCAGTTTCCCATTCCAAAGCTCCATCGCCCTCTGCCTCAACCCCTCCCGCACCGGATCCAACACCCTCACCACCTCTTTATCCCGCTCGACAGACTCTTCCAGCCTAGCCCACGCGTCGCTGCCCCACGTGACGCTGAAGCGGAGGGAGGACAGGTCCTGGTAGGCGAGGGGCGCGTGGTCGCGTTCCCAGGTGTCGAGGCAGCGGAGCTCGGCGTAGACGGCGTCCGGGGTGGGGAGGGAGTGCGGGGCGGGGCGGGTTTGGAGCCAGGTGAGGGCGGCGGTGGCGGCGGTTGTTGTTTCCATGGTGGGTGATGAAGAAGGAAGAAAGCGGAAGGGTTGAGAGTACTATGGTTGGTTTAGGGGGGGGGATTATGGAGCTACGAGGTGTTTGGGTGAGAGAGTGGTTGGTTTTGAGGTTTAATATGACCAAAAGCGTTTGATGTACGATAAGGTAGGTAGGTAGTCTATTCAGGCTCGGCCGCCTCGGTGTGACTCAAAACGGTTCCAACGAGCAGGTCGATACCAAACTCGGATAATCGCCCCGAGAAGCCGCTATAGTATCCGAGACTCGAGTCCGAATCAACAGAGAATTGCTGGAGCGGAACTTGATAAGACCGATATCAACAATGTCCATGCGGGTGGATGTGAGGTCATACTTCAACACACTGAGTTCATTCCGAGCACAAGGGAAAGATTAAGGGATACAATACTGCAAGTAAACTAATACTGCTTCTATATTAAGTATTGCTTGCACCAGTAGGACAAGGATCCAAAAACCGGCGTCAACACCTCTTATCACCCTGCCGACTGCGCCTGTACACGCACCATCGCAAACTCCACACTCCACTGCTATGCAGTAAGTCCATACCTATTTACAACACCTCCTCGGACAGGACAGAGCATTTATATACACCATACAACCCCTCCCCATCTCAACGACGGGCGCGCTCAATGGCAGCCGCGCTCAGCGCCGTGGTCGACGCCGCCCGGTCCGTGCCGCTCGTCATAGCAAGCGGGGGAGCCGGCGTGCCGGTCCGCGTGGGCGGAGCAGACCGGTTGTGCTGCATGTGCGCCCTGACGAGATGGCCAGCCGCCAGAGCACTGCAAAGCGACAGCTCACCGGCCAGGACGGCGGCAGCAACGATGCGGGCCAGACGCCTGGCGTTCTCGCCGGGGCTGGTCGGGTGCGGGCCCCGGACGCCGAGCATGTCGAGCATGGCGCTCTGGGGCTCGAGGATGGTGCCGCCGCCGAGGGTTCCGACCTCGAGGGAGGGCATCGAGACGGAGATCTGGAGGGAGCCGCGGAGACTGGAATGGGTTAGCGATGAGTTTGCTTGGAACTGTGACGGGGACACTCACTTCTTCATGATGGTGATGCAGTTGGCGCTCTCAACCACCTGCGCTGGATCCTGACCCGTGGCGAGGAAAACGGCCGCGACGATGTTGGCAGCTTGCGCGTTGAAACCGCCCATGGCGCCCGCCATGGCAGAGCCGATCAGGTTCTTGTTAATGTTGAGCTCCACCATGGTGTCGACGTCCGTCTTGAGCACGGACTTGACCGCCTCGGCGGGAATGATGGCCTCGGCAACGACGCTCTTGCCGCGACCCTCAATCCAGTTGATGGCCGCAGGCTTCTTGTCGATGCAGTAGTTGCCGCTGACCGACACAATGTTCATGTCCTCAAAGCCCTCGCCCACCATGACTTCCAGTGCGTGCTCGACGCCCTTGGAAATCATGTTCATGCCCATGGCGTCGCCCGTTGTCGTCTTGAAGCGGATGTAGAGGTTCGTTCCGGCGATGGCAGTCTTCATGGTCTCGAGACGAGCGAAGCGGCTGGTCGAGTTGAATGCCTTCTTCATGACCGACTGGCCCTTCTCCGAGTCGAGCCAGATCTTGGCAGCGCCGGCTCTCTCGAGTGTCTCGAAGCTGACGCAAGGACCGCGGGTCATGCCGTCGGCAGTCAAAACCGTAACCGCGCCGCCGCCAGAGTTGATGGCTTTGCATCCTCTGCTCACACTAGCGACGAGAACGCCTTCGGTCGTGGCCATCGGGATAAAGTAGCTCTGGCCGTCAATAACCAGCGGCCCGGCAACACCAACGGGGAGCGGCATGTATCCGATCACGTTCTCGCAGCACGCGCCGTGGACCTGGGCCCAGTTGTAGCCCTGGTAGGGAAGCTTGGACCGTTCAAGGACGCTAGTCAAATCTGCCGTCGCCTTGGTGCGAGAGATGATAGTTCGCCGAACCTTGACGGCGCGGGTGAAGTCCTTGAGCGTCTTTTCCAATGCATAACCGGGGATCTTGCCGCGCATGGATAGCGCAATGACGTCTTCGTCGCAGAGTTCATGGGCGCGCTTCTCCAGGAGCATCTTCTCCATCTCTTCCTTGCTGCGCCTCACGGCAGGCTGCTCAGGCGCCGCGGGCTCCGACCTGTGGGCAGTATCGGCCTCATCGTCGGTCGATGCCGGAGTCGGGGGGATAGACGGCGACGAGGGCGAGGGCCGGATGTACTCCCCAAGAGGGAGGGTAGCCGAATCCGTGTCATTGAACTTTTGGGCCTCGGCCAGTTCCTTGGGGTTGATGGGGTGATCCGGGACGTTCGGGTCCTTGATGCCCCACCTCGCTGCGTTGAAGAGATAACCGTTGAGCGCCACACTCAGGGCCAGGGCGACCACAATCCACTTGGAGAGGATGGGGTCCTCGAGGCTCTTGAGGATGCCTCCGACCATCCGGCCGCCGACGCCGTACTCGGCAAGGTCGCTGTAATCCTCCTCGTCACCCTGGCTGATCTTCTGGGGCAGGTCGTAGTGGATCGAAGGGAATTCGAGTTCGTAGCGGATCGGGGTGAGAACGGTGACGATCGTCTCCCGGCCCTCGGCTTTGGCGGCCTCCAGAACCATGTCGAGGCCGTTTGAAGCGACCTTGAACGGATCAATGGGAGGGGTTGTGACAACACCACCCAGACCGCGTGCCCACGAGGAAATATGGGAGATGGAGTTGGCACTCCGGAAGGGAATGGTGCACAGGTTGACGGCATTGATGAGGAAAAAGCCCGAGACCATCAGCACCTTGAACTTGGGGATGTGGGTGCTCTTGATCTGGCGTCCAAAGATGGTGGTTCCCGGCTGGTCCTTGCCATCGGCTCTCGGCCAGTCGTTGCTCTGGGCGACGTTTTCGGCGACACGGCGGCTGACGCCGTCATCCTCCAAAGCCTTGCGCATCTCGACGTGGCGTTTGATCCGGTTAATCTCCAGCTTGATGCAGAGGATTGCCGTGTAAAAGGAAAAGAGCAGAATGCAGTCAAAGAAGAGGATCCAGGCGGCCAGGAAGCAGAACTGCTGCAGGCCACCCTGGACGCCCGACGCAGCGCCGAGAACCAAGATGCCAATCTCGATGGCATAGTCCTTGGCAATATCGAAACCCTTCTCCTTGAGCGCAACGTAGATTGCCGATTGGATGACGCTCTGGGTCACTTCTGACTTCTTGTTACCCTTTCCGGACGCCTTCTCTGGCCTGCGGTGCTCAATCGCATGGGACAGGACTGCGCGGGTGAGGACAATGTTCTTCTCGAAACCGATGGTTACGACCAAAAACGGCAGGCCCTCGGACAGGAGGACCATGGAGATGGGGACGCCAAGCTTAGTGGTGACAAACAGACCAAAGAGGAAGGCGAAGACGGACGAGAAGAGGACGCTCGTGGCGAGCCAAAAGTTGGAGCCCATGCGGCGCATCGAGAGGAAGAGAGAGACAAAGGTGAGGTGCATCGAAATGTAACCCAGGGCCATGATGACGATGTCGAGAGTCTCTGCGTTCTTGAGGAGGTCGGTAAACTCGACCCAGGCGTTGCGCACCCATTTCGCGATGCTGCTCCGGGTCTGGGCTCTGGCAGCCTTCATGATCCACATCTTCTTTTCGCGCCCATGCTCCGTCTCTCTCGTCTCCTGCGAAGCGATGTCGTTGGGGATCTCCTGCGCAACCGAGAGGAACTCAGGCGCCTGGTTGTAGGGAATCGAAAAGGCCAGCGCACTGTCTTGCGAGTAGGTCGTGAACGAGTTGGAGGTCGAGGGCAGCGGGCGGATCGAGAGGTTCTGGGGCACTGGCACAGCGTTGGCCAGGGGAGCAGCCTTGGAAGGATCGGTGGAGAGGGCCTCGGGAAACACGAGGGTCAAGAGGGCGAGGTGGTCGGCCGGGTTGGGGATCGGCGCATCGGTATCCTGCGGCTGCCACTTCCAAGCCGTGTCCTCGCCGGCCCGGAGCTGGCGGCTGCCCTCGACGAGCGAAGACCATTCCGCCTTCCGAACGCTCCTGGTAGCGTCGAACAGGCTCTCCTCGAGCAGGCCAATGTAAGACGAGCTTGCCAACAGCGCGACAAGGACGATGGTGTGGATGGGGTGCGTCGACGTGATGCGAGAGAGGACCTGAAGGAGCGGTGTGACCTTCTTGTTCAGCCACGACGGGGCGACATTCTGAGACGCCGGTTGCTCGCCGCGGAACCGCGAGGGAAGCAAGTTGGATGCGATCATGGTGACCATGGTGAATATGAGACTATCGGAGCTCGAGAGACATCGGAGGGGCAGGCGTGCGAGGGAGAGAGGACCTGGGTCTGGAGAAAGCGGTCAGTACCGAATGGCTGAGAGAAACCATGGCGGAGGGCGCGCGAATTTGCGACCAACTTGGAAGCAACGTAGTGTCATTTGCTGGCCAGAGCGGGTCCAGCGACGACCCAAAATTGGCTCGCCGTGATGCCATGATGGACGCCATCATCGAGTTGGTGTGGACTGGATTCGGGGCACTGAAGCAAAAGAAGGGAAACTTACCGCCTAGGAGTTGGCAGCTGCGTTGGTCGCGCGGCGCACTTAAAACTAGGTTCTGCAGAGTCCTGGGCGGTGGTTGATACCGCACTGGCGCTGCACCTGTGTTGTCAAAGTGTCAGGCGAACCTTGATGTAAGCTGGTGGTGTGCGATGTAAAAGCTCCGGCGATTTCCTGGTCGGGAAGCTAGTTTCGGGCCAATGCGCGATTAGGACGAGGCAAGTGTCGGCTCAGGAATCCAAAGATTAGGATAAAAAAGGCGACCTGCCAGCGTTGGGTCACGAAGACGGCTCCTCACTCGGAATCGATAGCAATGTTGAATTGAGCGACCAGAGAGACTCAAGGTCCACCATGAAGTTCGGAGAGGCCCTTCTCCTCTCGCTTCTCCGAGGCGGTGATCGGTGTTTAAAAAATAATTTCCAGTTTGGCTGCCGACACGGACCACCCCTGTTTTGGACCACGGCCCCCATCGGTTGCGGACTTGGTTCCAGAACCCCTCCACGGCAACCTACCACGATTGGACATTCCCCGGCACACTTGTGTAAATGGACAGTGATCTCCGACAACCATCTGATAACTGTTCCGCTGACTTTTTCTCGGAGCTCCGTCCAATCCTGCTCTTTTTCGTGTCATGTCGGCCAGATTGCATTGGCGACGATTCGGTCATCATTTGAGAGAAAAATTAGGAGAATTTTGCTTTCTGACTCTGACAATTCCATCCATAGGTGACTTCAAGCACCCTGACGGATTTGGGGATACAAGTATTTCAGCACAGTCCTTTTAACACACGTCTTGGACTAGGTTAGCGTGGAGGGGACAAGCAGCTTGGCATCCGATCCTTGGCGCTGGCTGGCAGCTGATGTCAGCTTTTGTGGCTTTGCCCCTTTTTCTGTGCCTGCCTTGTCCTCCGGTTCCCGGACTGGCTGCCGTCTCTTGTCGACGCAATGATTGTCTTTCAAATTCCCTAATATTGTGCTCGATCTTCCCTTTGTTACGGCATTGCTGGCGCGAGCCAGCTGACCCCGAAGCCTTGATTCTTTCAACCACCGTCCTTGTTTCGTGAGACGCTACGAAACCACGGGCAACGGAATCGGAAACGGTTTGCCCAAGAGCAAAATGCCGATTTCAAGCGTTGTCCCGCTTTGTCAGCGGCAAACAGCCCGAGCCTCGCTGAGGCTTCAGCCTAGGGAACTGCATCACTGGTTTTCAGCCCTACTGATCGAAGGAGTGCCTGCGCTCTCTCAGTGCAGAATCGTCTCATGTTCTTCAGGTTTTGTGCTGTATTCTATACTGTACGAAGTGCTGCAGGCATTTGAGACATGGCGGCCCAAGCTCCACCCAAGCATCTGGTAGCTCTGCAGCTTCTCTGCACGCCGCACTCAGGGTCGCCCAGGCCCACTCGCGACCTGATTGCTCCCCGACGTCGGGCAAAGTGATGCCAGAATTGGGTTCCATCCGTTCCGTCGTGGGTTCTTGCCATGTGGCAGGCATCGATGAGACCGGCAGCCATGTCCAACATCCAACATGGAACGTCCCACCATTACCACTGGGAGAAGCCATGCCAAGACTCGTTGCGCCCGAATCGCGACATTATCTTATCGCCGCTGCCCCTCCTTCCACATGCACCCTGAACGTCAAATGCTCCCCGCGATCGCGAATGGCTTGATGCTCAAAGTCGTACCCGAAATAGCAAAAGCCGACTCGGCGAACTAGAGTAGCCTCGTGATGGCCGACCCGACCTTTCGGCCAGCTTTGCTGGTCATTGATATGCAAGAGGACTTTTGCCCTCCGGTAAGTCGACATTCGTCTGACCATCCTTCACGCATTACTTCCACATCGGCAAGCGAAGGAACACGGCGAGTTACACATGACTCAATGTCCCGAATATCCCATTCTGTGTATCGAGTACTTTTCTCTTCGTGACCCCAAGCGGGGTTATTAATTGAGTCCTGACAAACAGTGCTTCGTTATCCAAGCCGCTCACTCATCGGCTTCCCAACACACTCCCATACCATCTTTCATCCCTCCGTCTCCTCATCCCGCCTTATCCTCATCCCACCCGATCTATCCATCCCATCTCACCGCACCTCATCCCATCCCATCTCAACCCCCCCTCTCTCCTCATCCACCACCCAGCCTCTAAACCCCCAAACCCCAACTAACCCTCCCCCTCCCAAACCAGAACGGCGCCCTCGCCATCCCCGCCGGCCGCTCCATCACCCCCCTCATCAACCGCCTCCTCGCCCTCCCCGCCTCCACCCTCCCCCTCAAGATCGCCACCCAAGACTGGCACCCCCCAAACCACATCTCCTTCGCCTCCAACCACACCCACCCGCCCAAACGCGCCTTCATCGACACCACCATCATCCCCAACCCCCACAACCCCCTCGAAACCTACACCACCCGCCTCTGGCCGGCCCACTGCATCCAGTCCACCCCAGGCGCCGCCCTGATCCCCGAGCTCGACGCCTCCCGCCTCACACACACGATCCGCAAGGGCACCGACGCGCGCGTCGAGATGTACAGCGCGTTTTACCCACCTTTACACGACCCGCCCGTGAGGGAGAGTGATAGCGGGCTGGCGGAGCTGTTACGCGGCGAAGGGGTGACACACGTGTATGTGGTGGGGTTGGCGGGGGACTATTGCGTGCGGTACACGGCCGAGGACGCGGTGCGGGAGGGGTTTGTGGTGTATGTGGTGGAGGAAGGGACGAAGTCGGTGGATGTGGACGGGTGGGAGGGGTGTAAGAGGGAGATGGAGGCGGTTGGGGTAAGGGTTGTCCGGGTTGGGGGGAGGGAGGTGGGGAGGTTGTTTGGGGATGATGATGATGATGATGGGGGGTTGGAGGTGGGACATAGTACATAATAGGGGTTGAACGCCTGGTACACGTAATCGCAAGTCCGACCCAGTCCATGATACACACGGTGTTCATATCTCATGCAATTCATTACTGTCAAGCATACACTTGTGTCGGGTGACGGTTAACAAATAAATAGGGATGAGCCCAACTTCATCCGTCCATGCCCCAATTTCTCCAAATCCAACCCAACAACCCTTACCGGCCGACACGGATCACACCCGCGGCAATCAGCTTCTGGATCTTGTTGCGCACATTGGGGTTCTTCATGTGCTCGGCCAGCGCGGCCGGGTCCGACTGCGCCTGCTGCAGGATCGCCTGCATGACGGGATCTTGCATGATGCTCATGATCTAAAATGTACTGTCAGCGCGCTGTCAAACGTAATGCCGTTTCGTCTTGTCAGACTCACCTCGGGGTCACGCATCAGCCGCTCGCGCGTCTGCTCCTCAGTCTCGTTCTCCCGCGCCGAGTACATGGCGGCAAATGCCTTCTGTTGCTGCTGGTCAATCTCCTTGGCGTTGGCACCACTGTGGTGCTCGGCATCGACGTTGGCGGCTTCGGTGCAGGCGTCGACGCACTTGCTGTACTCGCGCATGCCAAAGAAGGCCTGCGCCTTGCGGATGTAGGCGCGGATGAACTTGGGATCCTTCTTGATGGCCAGGTCGCAGTCGTCGAGCGCGCTGGGGAATTCGAGCAGCTTGATGAAAGCGGCCGCGCGGTTGCTGTAGCCGCGCGGGTCCTCGGGCGCGCGCTTGACCATCTCGCTGTAGGCGGCCACGGCGCCGGGCCAGTCCGACTCCTTGAACTTCTTGTTGCCATCCTCGCGCGCCTCCTCGGCCTTGGCCGGGTCGATGTAGGCCAGGCGCGCCGCCTCAATCTTGTTGCGCTCGGCCGCACGCACCTTGTTGACCACCTCGGGCGTCCGGTGCTCGCGCAGGGACTTGTTGTAAAAGTCGATGGCCTGCGCGAGGTCGCCCTGCTTCTCGTAGGCGGAGCCGATGCGAGCGTACGACTTAGCAATGATCTTGAAGTCGGCGTATAGCGTGCGGCCCTCCTCGACGGCCTTGGTGCACGTGTCAATGCAGGCCTGGTAGTCGCCCTTCTCAAAGTAGGCCGCGCCCAGGTTGTTCAGGTACGTGATGTCCTGGAAGAGATCCCACGCTGCCTGGTAATGCTTGATGGCCTCATCAAAGTTGCGCTTCTTGTAGTTCTCGGTGCCCAAAAGCTTCTCCTTATCAGCCGCCTCCTTCGCCTTCTTCTTCTCGGCCGCCTCCTCGTCCACCTCCGGCTCCGGTTCCGGCTCCGGGGCCTTTTGTGCCGGTGCCGCCTTCGGGGGAGCATCCGGCATCTGTACATCCTCCTCGGCCTCAACCTTTGAACCAGAGGCACCGGCCGCGCCCTCGGGGGCCGAGTCGCGCAATTCCATGTCCACGCCCATCAGCACACCGAGCACCTGGATCATCCGGGGGTCGCTAAACAGGTCCTGCATGTTGTTGGGGTTCTGCTGGATAGACTGCAGCTTGGCCATGAAACTCGGGTCGCCGAGCAACGAGCTGGTCTTGGGGTTGCTGGCCAGTTTCTGGATCATGTTGGGGTCGCTAAACATCTTTCCGATGCCGCCCAACGGGTCTCCGCCTTGTGATGGGTTAGCCATGCAACTGCATGCAGGGACGGACGTCGGCGTGGCTCGTCTTACCGGCTCCTCCCGACTCCTGCTCCATCGCCCGCTTGACAGACGCCAAGTCATTCTTCATGCCGGCATTGTTGGGGTCAATCTTCAAGCCCTCCTCATAGGCGTCGTGCGCGCCCAGCAAGTCGCCCTTTCCGTACAGCGCCGTGCCCTTGCGCCCCCAGCCCTTTGGCCAGTCGGGCTTCAGCTGTGTCGTCTTCTCGGCATCGTTGAGGGCGCTGTCCCACTCCTTCTTGGAAGCGTATGCGGCGGACCGGTTGCTGTAGAGGATGTGGTTGCTGGGGTCGATCGCAATGGCCTGGGTGAACTTGTCGCTGCGGGTATCCTATTAGCTTCGCCCGTGTGGTTTGTATTACCGGGAGTTGCCCGCCAAGGCGGTGACTTACATGGCCTCGTCAAAGTTCTTGGCCGCGATGGCCTTGTTGCCCAGAGCCTTGAGCTCCTCCGCGGTCGACATGGTTCTAGGGTGCTGTTTGGGGGAGCTGGGAAGAACTGCGTAATGTTGGGTATCTTTTTCGTTGGTTCGAGGTTCGGATCTTGGTTCTGATGGTGGGAATGGCTCGAGGTGAAGTCGAAGAATTTCAGCGTCCAGAACGCTCGGGTTGCACAAGGCTCGTGGAAAGCTCTGGACCTTCGATGCCTTTCGATGGGAATCCGAGTTCTTGATTGGGCAGCGCGAGGCCGGAGCTCCCCAGCAACAGGGCGGGGCACCCTCAAGTTTGGTGGGGTGGTCAAACCAGCCCCGCAACTCCAAATCGGAGCATCGTCAAATTGCTGAGATTTTGTCATTACATCAAATCATAAATTAATTCGTAGAGGTAGTTTGCCATTCTAATCCAGGCGTCTAAGCCCTGTAATCGCAAAAAAGCCACCCAAAATCCCAAGCTCCGTCACCCCTTCTTGCAGCAAATACCACCGAGACCAGCGACCCTGGAGCACCAGCTTTCGCAGCAAGTCCCCTGGGTCATCGCCGAGTGCATGGCCTGCCTGCACGTGCACGGAGACGCGGCTGAGAGCATACAATGCCAGCAGGGGATATTCCTCCAGTGTTTGCGACTTTGCCGAGCTGACAACGGACTTGCCGTCCGATGTATCATCTGCATCCGGGAAGGTGTGCCGCTCCTCGCCCCAACAGCATGCAGCCACCGATCCTGGCGCCCCCCCCCCCCCCCCACCCCCCCACCACCCCACCACCCACCACCCCCAAAAAAAAAAAAAAAAGAAAGAAAAAAAAAAAAAAGAAAAGAAAGAAAGAAAAAAGAAAAAAAGAAACCCCGGTACCCATTAGTGTTCACAGAACAAACCCCAGCCCCAACCCCGTCCACATTCCAATCCCGACATGAATGACGGCGCCATCACTGAATCCACAATCCGTCCCCAACGCCGTTACCCCCCATGACAACAAGCGAGACCACGATCGCTTGACTCTTGATCTGGACTCCCAGGCGCAGGGAAGAGATTTCTCGAAGGTCATCTCGTGATCTGCAAGCGATTTCGAGTATGCGACGAGTTCAGGTTCCGGTGGAGTCCTCGACGCCCCGCTTCTTTTCAGTCGTAGAGAAGATGGGCATGGTGAAGAGGTTGCCTGGAGCGGGCTGAAATCCGGTTAGGGGCATGTCGAAGGTGGCAAGTGAGATATCGACTGGCACCCTGTCGTCCTTGGCGATGAACCAAGTCATTTGGGTCCTGGGCCCAATCCCAGACCAGAAGCCAAAGCTTTCCCGAGCAATCCGGCTTCGGACCTTGACCGCGGTCGACAAGACAACCGGCGGGGCGACCTGAACAGGGACAGGCGTAATGGGGTGGAAGTTACCAGAGACGCCAGCGATGGCGGCGCCATCCTTCACGGCCGTCAATCCGCGTGCTCCTGCAAAATACAGGCTGGTTTTGTTGCTGAAGACGCGGCGGAACTCGCATTGGAGGAAGTTATTGCAGCCAAAGCCGCCGCTGACAACCAAGAGGCTCGGTCCACGGCCCGTTTGCTGCGTGACCTGGTCCATTTGCGATTGCACTAGCTGCATGATGCCGTCGGTGACTGTCCGAAAAGCTTCAACGATGTCGGCGCCGCTCAGGATCACCGGGATCAGCTCTTGGCCCCCTTGGAGGCGAATCTGAACTCGTGGAATATTGAGGGGAACGCCGGTGAGCTGGGTATGAGATAGGGCGGATCCCGTGCTCAACATCCAGTCAACCGCAAGCTTGATCTCGCTCTGGTCGATGATGATGGCGTTCCCGTTGACTCCGTTGAGCCTCACGGCCGCCTCGATCCGCCGCTTGACCATGGCATCGAGGGCCCCTTCCAAAAAACTGTCACCAAGGAGTTGTCCATGCGCCGGCACGCATTCTTCCACCACCAGGGGCGAGAGGGATTCCATCTTGTACGAAACGGCATCCACGGTACCGCCGCCGCAGTCGACGATCACAAACGTGTCGCGGTTCTCGAGAGCGTGAGAGCGGGTAATGTCAGCGAGAAGCGCGATGGCGGCCGCCTCGGGCTCCGTGATGAAGTCCATTGGAATCAGCGGCCCGTTTTGGGAGCAAAGAACGCCAGAGTGCTCAATAACCTGTTTCATCCTCTCCACCGTGTCATTGCCCCAGGCAGCAGGGATGCTGAAAACGAAGCGGACAGCGACACCGCCCGGGCCCAGCCCTTGTACGGAAACCATCTCGCGGATCCAAGGGAGGGCGCTGAACCACACATGACGAAGATACGTGCCGACAGCTTCGGGACCGCTCATGCCGGCCGCCCTGGTCTGGTTGATCTCTGCCTTCACGGGCGAGTCGCTCCGGATGGCCGACGACGTCGATGGCTGCAAACGCGTCGTCATGGGGGAGCCTCAGTTTGAGCAATCTCAGCTTGGTGTCGCCGGCGATCACCTGGCTGCCCCAGCTGCCTTCACGGCCGGAGCTGCCCAGGACGGTCGGTTCCATCTCATCTCTGCCGGGGCCCAGCGGGACCGAAATCGCCGATGGGATCTCATTAGGCCCCGCCAAGCAACACGAGAGCCCCATTGTCCTACAAACACGCACCTTGTTAGCAGCTGTCAGGCCAGACTGCGCCGGGGTTGTCGACGTGTGATGTCTTTCAGACAGGGGCCGGTGTGTATAGCGGCTGGCCTGGGCGGCTGGGCCCTGGCCCCTGGGGAGCAATGAAGGATGACGTATTCTGAGAGTCAAGACTTACGAGACGCCGAGGTCTGAGCCAACCGCAAGGACGTGACTAGGCTCAGCCATGATTATCTCGTGGTGGCGGGCTGGGCAACAGAGCAGGATTCCACGCAATGATTGGGTGTAGGATTGCAGATGCAGAAAAAAAAAAAAA